>JAQQZR010000009.1:8089167-8114270 GCA_030068235.1 Notoglanidium macrostoma | reverse complement strand
ACACACACACACACACACACACACACACACACACACACACACACACACACACACACACACACACACACAGAGAGCCTCTGTGAGCTCCGACCCCTCCACCAGTGCGCTTCTCACCCTTTGGCCTGGGGGACGCCCTACCTTCTCATTTAGGCCCCACTGTACCTTTGGAGCCTGCAGACATGAGTGGATGACAGAAAGACATACAGAAAAGAAAATGAACAATGCAGAAACATAAAAAAAAAATCAACAGTGGCATGAAACATGATTAAATAATCTCAGCTTAAATGAACGGGACACTAAGAGATAAAACTAGATTAATAACTGATTCATAGATTCACAAATGCAGGGCTGTGTAATTGTACATAATTGGTACCAGCAAGCCCAAAGAATGTCATTTTACATACTAGTATTTACAAGCACAAGAAGGACTTATTAGCGAAGCTTGATTTGGAATGGCAAACATAAGTAAAGATCACACAGCGCTGATCTGGGAATCTAAAGCAACATTCATTTCCAGCAGAACTGGTAGACAAAAGAAACTGATGACTACAGAAGAGCAGCCTACTGATGATAATGGATCATTTCATGGACATTCTGATTTGCGGAATTCACCAATTTTAATCTGTAGCAAATTTATTTTTAATATACCGGAGTCCTGGATGAGAATGAATGAATGAATGAATGAATGAATAAATAAATCAGCCATTACACACTGACAGCTACAGAGCACTCAAAACAAAGAACAATGCCAGCCTGAATGTGAATAATGAACAATTCTGTTCATGCTCAGATGCATTTAAAGTAGTCAAACATATCCAACAAAATGTATCAGAAAATTTAAAATAATTAAATTAATCATATTTTCCTGGCTATGGGAATTATTCCACTTCAGATTTCCATCAATGCGAATGAAATTCCATACCACTACCACTACCAGAACAACTTCTAGGCATGTAACGCTATATCTTGTATCGAATAAATCATGGTCCAATTTTATGATGATTCAAATTGATGGAAATAAAAAATGAATCGCGATTCATCTCTTAGTTTTTAAAAGCAGTAACTGTGTTATTTAGACATCAGATGATGCAATAGCGTAGAATAGCAGGAATACACGTGACTTCACTGCAGGTGGAAGTAACACAGCTCTAATGCCGTGAAAAAACAGATCGGAAATGGAAAAGAGCTTTTGTGCAATTGACTTGAAACCTTGAAACAAGAAACCTGAGCTGTCTTTATATAGATTGCTGAAAACTAAATTAAAAAGAAAGAAATGGAGGTAGTTGTTTTGTGTTTAAGCTTCACAACTGTTCATAATTAGTAAGAAAAAGCTTATTTCTTTTTTAAGGAAAGCAATATTTTAGTTTATAGGCGATAATATTTTACTCCAACCTTTACGAATGTTTGTAAATAATTATTGTTGGTTAAAAGTATGCATTTTTTAATTTACCAAAAGGAGTATTTAGGTTGGTAAAGAATAGGAAAATAAATGTTGCATCTTTTTGGTAAGAAAATTCTTTCAATTTTTCAAAAATACCATACAGCAAAATCGAATTGTGAAACCAAGATCGTGAATCGGTTGATCGTTACATGCTTAACAACTACTAATACTACAATTACTACTACTAATAATAATATTAAAAGGTTAATTAAGCAGTAATTAAAGGTATAATAATAATAACAACACTAATACTAATAATAATAAAAATAATAAAAGGTTAATTAAGCAATTAACTGACTTTCTTTTTACACCGAATGATGCTGTTTAAATACTGTGACATTCATTCATCTTTAGTAAGATCCAGGAGTCTATCTCGGGAGCACTCTGGATGATACAGCAGCACAACAGCTGTCACCGTGCGCACACACATCCACTTCCTCATTCACACCTAGGGAGATTTAGCATAGTCATCCACTTGGCATGTGGGAGAAACTGGAGAACGCAGAGGAAACCAACATGGAGAGCATGTGAAACTCTACAGACGGTAACCTGAGCTCAGGATCAAACCAGGAATCCTGGAGCTGTGAGGTGGCATCACTACTCGCACCACGCAGCCCTTTTATTCATTTTCTGACCTGAAAATATGATGCGACATTACTATGGTGATATTTAATATATAATGCAACAGATGACTGAGCTGTAATTGTGTGCGTGTGTGTGTGTGTGTTTCACATAAGTGGAAACAGCACATAAATAGTAGCACAGCATCACATCCCTACAACCAATCATGCTGTAATGACAGAAAACATGCTGAGTGTCTCATTTCTTCTAAATTCTGAACAGTAAGAAATGTCAAAGATGTTTCCCTCGCTGATCAAGTAACCTGTGAGCCCGTAATTTGCACACTGCTTTAATTCCCCTGTTCTTTCAATACAGCACAGAAGAGCCATCTGTCTCAGTCGAAATCAGCCAAGCATCTTTAACACACGGCTTTACAGCCAACAAGGCAACGCTGTATTATATTTCTTACAGCCCCTCAGGGTCATTAGCATGGTTTGTTAATCAATTAAGCTGCCTCTGACTTCATATGTGCCATTTGTGGTCCGCAGACTGTGAAAACATGTCCAAATAACTGCACTCCTTATGCACGCGACAACTCCATCACCACGAGACTGGCAAAGTTGGAGCTACATGAGGAATAACGGAATAAGGCCAAAAAACTAGTCTAAAGAACATCTGTGCAGAAAAGCGACACAAGAAGACTGGCACTAAGTAACACGTTAGACACTGGGTAAGTTAGAACCATAAGTCTGAGAATGAAACTACTACTACGAGATATCCGTTCCTTCTTTAAGCAAACACAGCGCTGTTTACTCAGAGTTCCTCTCCCGGATCTCAGGAGGCCGCACAGTCGTTTCACTCAGGCGTGTCTTTAGACAATGCAGCCACTTCACCTTTTGTTTACTAAGGGACATTTCCCTCATCTCACTTAGCATAGTTTTATTCACTAAACCTGAGCAGGAAAAAGGATAATGTTTAAATCATTTCCTTCTACTATTAGAAGTGTTTATGGCCATAAGTTACTGACATGGTGTGTTGTTTTAAATCAGAGGACAGAAACTCACCTGATACCAGATACAAGCATTCCAAACGGTCTTTCTTGTGCAAGTGCACATACTCACACGCTCTCACGCTTACACACACACACACACACACACACACGGAGTAAATGTTTGATCCACCTGCTCGTTGGAGGTTTTCTCTCAGGCCATAAAGGTGAAAATGCACAAGGACACGTGGCCTTGTTCTCACATTTTCAACATAGACATTTTAAATACCACAAACCTATCACCGTCACATGCCCTTTGCAAAAGTGGTGTATCACCGGAGACATCTCAGATTAAAGAACAAGACAAACAGGAGTGAGAAACAGAGGTTCCCTCACCTGTTCAAGGCCATCATCCTCGCCCAGAGTCCTGCTGTCCCCGTTACTGTTGATGGGGATCTCCATTGTCGCAGCTCTGCTCATGATACTGTCTGCCATGTTGGAGCGTCACTGAAGGACAGGAGAGGATGGACAGAAAGAAATGGATAAGTTAGGGAAAAAGACATAAAGGAAGGAGGAAGAAAGCCAGAGAAAGAGGAGGGATGAAGCCCCAAGGCTAAGACCTATGTTGTAAATTTTGCAGTTGTGCCAATGAAAGGTGAGAGATTAGCACTCAGTGACTCGCTAGCTCACTGGCCTTGAACACTGACTGCTCCTTTAACCCCTAATAAACATAAATACAGTCGAACACCATTTCAACCACATCCCTGTTCGTCTTAGTACATATCAACCCACACCACTCCTTATCCTGCTAACAAACGCTCAAGTTGCTTTTTCAAGAACTGGTTTCTGTAAACATGTTTCAATACAGCATTCAGTCCAAACCAGCCCCAAGGTTAAAGAAGCAAGCTCATAAGAAAACATACTCCTCACACCTTCTAAAAACCTACCCACCCACACAACAATGACTTAAAAAAACATGTGTTACATGCCTTATTGTTATTGTAAGGTTGAATACCTGGACGAATGTGCCAATTGTCAGTTAATCATATTCTGAAGTTACCTTTTGTTCTTTATGTTCAAGCTAAGCACATTGCAACATTCCAGGAAGTAGGATGTCTTGTTCTCATCTGTATGAACAGCATTAGATATGAGATTCTGAACAGGAATTTAGTTGACATGCAATTCCATGAAGAAGTGAAGACAAATAAGGAAAGTACAGAGTTTCCTAATGCAGGTCTACAGTACTGATCAGCATTCTGGGAGGCTGTCAGGAAGCGCTCACGTCCCCATGTTCAGCATCGTGGGAAGTCCTCATCCCCTCAGTCTTCAGAATTTCACCCCATTACAATCACATTCATGGGGCGGCACAGGGCTGGATATCAGGCGGTGAGCTGAAGTGTTTATCAGCAAAGCACTGGCCAGATAAAATGACCTTTAATGAATTCGCACTTACTGAGATGATGATGAGGGCGGCACAAAGAAAAGAGCTCTTGAGTGAATGTGGACCGTAGGTACGGCCTGCATCAAACGTGCAGCTCGTGTAGCCCGTGTCCTCGTCTTTTATGGTTACTGTTTGCTCAGCATAGCTAAAAAGGATGAGGTGTTGGTTGTCAAGTCCTCAGCAGACGTTTTAAACTCATTACACCTAAGTGTTTGCCTAAATAAAAGATACTCTCGCAAGCCCTGCAGCAAAACAGTCCACTTCGGAAGGGGGTCTTGGTTTTGGTGTTGACATTCAGATGGAAGTCAGATTTGGTTTTAGTGCACAAACAGGATTTCGGTCTACGACCTGAGAGATTAGGAAGGTCTGCTCATGCGCTTTACACAAGGCCGCAACTATGACTACAGGTTAACCTCCCCTTGGGCAAACAACATTAGCATCAGGAAACGTCAACTAACCCAACCTTTAGTAAAGCCTTACACCTTAAACAAGGGCATGTCTGGAGCTCGTTTAGCATTTTAACACGTTGACGGTGTGTTTAGGGAGAAAATAAACACAGAGAGGGATAAACAGGGACAGGGAGCAGGTGAGACAGGTGCACACACGGTGAGAGCTGCTGCCACTTCGCCCTAGACACCGAATTAACCTTCTTAACTGCCGTTGCCAGGGACACAAGGGCTCCGTCCTAAACCGCACACCACCGGACTACATAGTGCGTACTGGCTTGATGTATTGTATCCTAGACCGGTACTAAGTATGTAGGGAGGCGTTATGAGTTGTGGACGGATCCAAAATAACACCTGATTTGTATCATCTGTTCTGTATAGGTCAGTAGAACCTTGTCAGCTGGAATTATGAATTGTGCGATAATATTTCCGACATCTTAGTGGCAAACATTTGGTTAACAAATGTGCTCTGGTGCACGAGACACCATGTCCAACTGTCTCTTTCTCGCGCCTAGGGCCCTCCGTCTCTGTCTGTCCACGGAAAAGCGCTATTTGAGTCCAGCAGGAAACACTAGGAAGGACGTAGCACGCTGGCAAGTAGACGCTTTTTCTGCACCAGAATGCAAATGTAAAGTTTCAATAACATGCGTTTTGCTTTCTAATAACCGCTGAGAGAATACATGTTGATAAATGATAAACAGTGATCTTACCAGAGCGTTTCCAATCGTGAGACTTGCTTTCGGACGAGGCAGCAGACTAGTTTAAACCGAATCATGCGCGAGCTGACGCTGACAGTCCACAATAAACCCGGAATTAATGAAATGCTGCATTAGGAAGCGCTAAACGTGTTGTTTTATATTTAACAGTGATTTCTCCTCTTTCAGCGGATCCCCCTGTCTCTAGCGGCTTGTTTGTAGCTCTCATTCGGAAAAGCAGCTCCCCCCCCTGCCAATGGCCCATGATGCCTTTCGGCGCTGACGACGAATATAAACTTCCGTTCAATCCCAAATAGCTCCCTACTCCCTATACTAGTTCCCTACATAGGGCGTAAAGTAATGGCTGCAACGGTCTGTTTTAAGTCGGAGTGATGTGGGATGCAGCCTTTTCCTTTGACAGTGTGGAAGGATTAAGGCTCAAGGCGCAAAGCTGCGGCCATATTGAGAAGGTCATTTTTTCAGTTTGCAGATGTAAATGTGTAAAGGTTTCTGTTTGACGTCAGCTGACACAACGTGACGTAACTC
Source organism: Notoglanidium macrostoma (assembly GCA_030068235.1). Taxonomy (NCBI): domain Eukaryota; kingdom Metazoa; phylum Chordata; class Actinopteri; order Siluriformes; family Auchenoglanididae; genus Notoglanidium; species Notoglanidium macrostoma. The sequence goes on along the minus strand of JAQQZR010000009.1, from coordinate 8,108,152 downwards.
TGCTCTGGCTACCGAAAATACACTGACAAATAGTCTTTACTGTGTTACACTGGAGATTTGATTACTAAAATCATAAAAGAAGTCAGAACTGATGTATAATAGCCAGAATGGCAACATTTTTCATTCATTTTCTGCAGCTATTTGATTCTGATGAGGGATGCTGTAGATACAGAGCATAATCTAATCTCAGGAACACTGGGCGTGACACAGGACACCCGTCCATCACGGGGTACCATGCACACATAGGTTTAAACACTCATTCACACCCAAGGGTAACTTACCAGAGCCAATTCTCCGACTGACATGCTTTGGAGGTGGGAGGAAACCAGAGAACCCCGAGGAAAACTACATGAACATGGAGAGAACATGTGCAACTCCACACAGACACTTCACACCTGAGCTGAGCTCAGGACTGAACCGCGAACACTGTGGTTGTGAGGCAGCAATGCTTCCTGCTGCACCATTGTTAGAATGATCCCAATATTTTATGTGGTTTTTTATGTTTCCCAGGTCTCAAGCTCTGTCACAGCCAGTGGGTAGAAGTTATCCACCCAGTAATTCTGAGAGAGAGAGAGATATTCCATCACACATGTGCTGGCAAGATTACAGCATATTTATATTTTGTCTGTTCTTGCGCCATTACAATCTACTGGTTATCCATTCATTACAAATTCAGACTTTTATACTTTTTCAGATCATGGAACAAGGTGTGATGAACAGCATGAACAATTTATGCCCAAGTCTCACGCTATTTTCAGCTGGTTACTGCTGTAATCTTAAACGATCTCCTGTGCTAATCCATGTATTCCTATTCAGAACATTCCTTCAACACACTCACTACTGTTTGACTTTATATTGTACCACTGTAGAGAAGTAATGATGCCAATATAATGCAAGTATCTGGTGTCACCCAGAAGAGCATGGGTTCCTTTTTGAGTCTGGTTCCTCTCAAGGTTTCCTCCTCATGCAATCTAACTGTCAAATCTGATCCTCATTAGGGATCTAAATCTACATACAGATTTCTGTTTTGTATCAGCGTCTATTGTTAAAAGTAATATACAAATACAATTCAGTTGAACGGAATCAAACAGGAACTTTCCCAAAATGAATTTGCATGTCTAGGGTACCACCAGCTAAGAGATCTGAAAACAGTCAACATTTCATCCAGGGCTGAAAGTTTGGCTCCAGGCACACCTTCATGAGATGCTTGCACATTTATTTACATTACATTTAAATTTGTCATGGAGATACTTTCATCCAAAAGAACTTCCAAGTGAGGTAATATACTATCTAATCATATACTTAAGGAACTTTGGCACATCCTAATCCTTATCCTTATTAGCTTTGAAAGTATATATGTGACACTAGCATTTACATTTTCCTTGAGCTTCAAAGTTTTTACCTTGTGGTTTTCTGATCAGTAGGTGGCAGTACAAAGTCACGAGTAAAGGCAAAACTCTGAATGTGCACTTCTTTTTTGCCTTTTAGACCTTTTTCATATTCAAGATTATTTGTTTGAAGCACTCTGTGTTGTTTAACTGACATTTTTAGCAAAAAATAAGTAATGATTCACATCTCAAATAAATGCAACCAAAGATTATAACACAATAATGACTGGTGACATGGCAAGACTCCTGTTTTGAACTCAAACATGAAAATCAGCAGAATTTTGGGTTTTGAAACGTGACACTGTCACTTTTCTCAATTTGGTCCTGAATCTCAGAGGTCATTAGAATGAGCTGAATAAGAAAAAAAAGAACATATTACATATTATTTATTACTGATATACATGTCTCCTGACCTTAACCTAATACATTTTCTGAGAGATAAAATATTTCCATATACTCATATTGTTTTATGGATGCAGTATTTCCTTACAAGCGTAGTAGCACTTTACAGAGAATTCCACGGGAATACAGAAAACCTGATCAAAGTTTGTGATGTACAACACTAAAAATATTGCTGTACATTTTATGGTAATTTACTGGCGGCTTGGGTTGAATTATATATAGAACTGTAATATATTTTCAGTAAAGTGCTGTTGCATGATTTAAAATGACACATTTGCTGGATAAAACTGAGCTGAAGATTCTTTCTCAAGGACCCAATCAAGGTAGTTTGGTTTTGCTGGGATTTGAACACATGACCATCTTATCTGTGACATGAAGCCTTAATCACGGAGCCATCACAACCTGCTCGCCTTCAGTGTTAGAAATAGGTGAATCAGTTATTGTTGTTGTGTTGGCTCTGTGATTAAAGTGTTAACCATCACATAGAAGGTTGCGTGTTCAAATCTCAGAAAGACTTTCACCTCAGCTGAATAAGCTGTGCTGGCTTATGGGTTATTTTATTTAACATCACGATATTACAGTACTTCACCTTTATAGGTATTTATTTAACTGTATATTTAGCGAATGTAAATAAACAATTGTTTACTGTAAATTGTACAGAACTTTAATGGCAACCCAAGCTGCAAGTAAATGTCCGTAAAAATGTACAGAAAATCTTTCCAGTGAATGTATGGGTTTTGTTGTCCTAAATCTTTTTTTGTTCAGTTGTAAATGCTGTGCCTGTATGTGATTGCCTGACAGTGCACTAGCCTGAGAGCAGCATGTGTCCGGAGAAAGCGCTGGCAATGTCACGTTGCCTGGACTTCATTAGAGAAAGCTGGAAAAGTGCTGAAGAAGCAAAATTTCATCTATAATCTGTTTTGACTGGATTCCTTTCTCTTACTTTGGATTAAGGAAAGTGACAGTCCAAACAAAGTGCACCTTTGTCTTTGTCATAAACCACAAATGCTTTCCTTAATGCCCAAGATTGGGATTGAAGCCATTTGTCTCATGTCTCACCATCACTGACTCTCACTGACTCATGCATTTCCAGTAACTCGCACAAACCCTGGTTCATACTCACAACTGGGAAGAACAAAACAATGTCTCAGGTCATACCTGATTTAAAATGCATGTTTTGCTTCAATTTGAAGCTTAGAGCAATTATAATAAACCAAGCACACACGCAGATATTGCGCTGGTGGCAGAAAATAAATAAATAAATGAACAAATAACTACTACTAATAATTTAAAAACTTTTAAAATAAACTTTATATACAATACATAGTAACCACTATGCAAAATTTTATCAATACAATATTTAAAAAAATAATAATGTAATGAATGAATACTAGCAGTGACAGAAAGAAGAAAACAAAAACAATATAAAATATTTTTAAAGGGTGTAACAACAGAAAAAAATAATTCAAATAGTATAAAAGTAAATGAAGCTAAAGTGTTTCAGCTGTTTTTTGTTTTGTTTTTTTTTAAACAGTGATAGTTGGAGTATGACAAATGTTTATTGGTAATGAGTTCCAGATCTTTGGTGCATTAAAACAAATCACTGCTTCACCACTCTTTTTCCAAAAGTTCATATGTGGAATATGGAAAAGATGATGATGTTCTTTAGGTGCAATTTGTAATAGAGTTTATTAGAAATGTATGAAGGTGCTATAACTTTAAAGGTCTGCTATGTAGGATTTAGGGGCATCTATTAGCAGAAATGGAATATAGTGTTCACAAGTATGTTTTCATTAGTGTATAATTACCTTTAACTATGAATCATTGTGTTTTCATAAGCTTAGAACGAGCCCTTTATATCTACACAGGGTTTAGGTCCTCTTCCACAGAGCCACCGTGTTGTGCTGCTACAGTGGCCCAGAATGGACAAACCTCTAGAGAGTACCTTCCATGTTTCTTCCATGACTCTGGACGGAAGCACTGGAGGGAAGAAAGGATGCAGAAATAAGAGGACTCAGTCTTTGCTGGTGCTGTTTAAGATGTCTGAGAACACACATTTTGAAAAATGGAGAATCATACTCATCATTTATCATAAGATAAAGCAAGGGAGTGTGAATGTAAGTACTTGGACTTAAAGTACTTACAGTGGACCTTTAAAAACATTTTTTTTAAATGATAGTTAAGTCTAAAGGAAACAGGAAGCCAGTGAAGTGAGGCTAAAACTGATCTTGTTGTCTAGTCCATGTTAACATTCTCAATGCTACATTTTGCACAAGTTGTAGTTTGCTCATGGTAGTAGTAGGAAGTCCTGTGAGAGGTGCTTTATAGCAGTCAAGATGAGAAAAAAACAAAAGTATGGATCAGTTAATTCCAGAATACCACTGAATGAGTTTACTGTAACACTTTGATATCCCTCTATGCACTCTGAATTTCAAATGGTTAATGCTGGAGGTATGGTTATGTGGGTGGATTTGGTACAACAGCTCATGCATGTGTGTGTCTGTTTGAAATTATGTGAGGGGTTTTTCTCTTATTATGGGGACATCATAGTTTTGACCTTGTGGGGCTGGGTCCAGCAGGGACTTTTTTCTTTTCAAAAACTGTAGCTTTTATTTCAAAACTAGCAGACACGAAACATATACAGTACTTTTAAAAACTGAGTTGAAGGTTGGGGTTATGTGTAGATGTAGTAGTATTATTAATGATGTGGCTACATTAAGTCAGTGGGCATAGCTTACGAAGATAGCATTACATTGTGTGTGTGTGGCATATTTAGTTAAGCATATGGATTTCATGTGAGTATCTCTCCATTAATGTGCTATGATGTGCATCCACCCCATCCCCTGTGGAGAACGGAAAAGTCTGCACGCAATTATTATTCAGGTGCTCTGCTGTCATTATGTCCGTATGAATGGACATGTTTTGAATATCAAAGGGATGAAAAGGAACCCACAATCACAATTCTGGGCATTATCATGGCAATAAAAGAGGCCGGTTTTTCATTAGTCTTAACCCAATGTGCAACAAGTGTTCATTTACATGGATTTTGTCAATAGATGTCATTATTTCTTTACATTTAAATGCACATTGTGTTCCTCCAGGAGCAGAACTATTCAAAGTAACAGTGAAACAGTGACAGCTTTCTAATTAACCTCATGAAAGATGGTAGAGTCAAAGGATTCATTCATTCATCTTCAGCTGTCTGCTCAGGGTCACGGCAGATCCAGGACCTACTCCAGGAAGCTATCCTTGTGGATGGGAGGATGGACAATCGGAAATATTTTGAAAACCCAAACAGAAATGCATGTCAACGTAGAGACTTTCCCACTGACACACAAATTTAATCCCAACTACTGGTACAGAGAAATTATACTTAAGTGAAAGTATAGATTATGTGTTCTTACTCAATTAAAAGAAGTATTCAGCCAAAACAAATGTACTCAAATGAAGGCTGCCTCATAATATTACTTTTAAATGTACTCATGTATTAAAAAGTAATGAAATCATGTTAGTCATGTTTTAATATGAAACGAAACTTCTAAAATTTCTATCCAAAATTGTTTAGATAAATATTATTTTTTTCATTTATAAATAACTACACTCTTTTGCCTGAAAATACCATTCAATCACTGTAAATGCAATATTCAGAAGTGGCTAGAATTTGACTTGCTGCCTAGAAAATTATGTTAACTAGTTTAACCTGGCAGCAAAGAAAAGAAGGCCAATGTTAGCAAATCAGCAAAATGTACCTCAACATTTTTTTTTCAAATTAGATGGAGTTCTAGGGAGGCAAAGGAGACACTTCATTTTATATTAGTCATTGCTTACTCTAGCATATTGAAACTTTTTACTGAGGTAGGGCCAAGGTGCTCATCCAAGATGAGAAGGTTTCAGAAGATGACAAATTGGGAGAGTTTTCTTCGCTAATGCCAGAATAAACTTGCATCAATTCCAGTAACTAACATATATTAATTACTAGCCAGCAAGTCAAATTCAATAACAAACTATGTAACATTATTCATATATCAACAAACTTACAGAGATAGAATGATGTTTTCAGGCAAAATGACATAGTTGCTTTAAAAGATATATTAAAAAAATAATATTTATCTCAACAGTTTAAACGAAAAAAGAGAAACAAAAGTTACTGTTTCACATGATAATTTCATAAAAACTTTTTATACTGAACTTTTTTTCCTTTCGGTTAAGTAGACTTTTTGCTACTTCTTTTAATTAAGTAAGATTTGACACATTATTTTTACATTCGCTTAAGCATAATTTCTCAGTACATTTTCCTCCCCTGCAATCCACCTACTGGCATGTTTATGGGAGGTGTGAAAATATCTACAGACAATAACCTGAGCTTATGACTGTGGACCCTGGAGCTGTGAGGTGGCTGTGTCACCATGTCATCCAGGTAAAAAGATGTAATCTTATTTTTGGTGCAAGATGATGCATTCTCTTTCATATGCATATACTTATTAAAAATTTATTTATTTATTTATTTATTTTTACCTCAGTGGTTGTGAATCAAGGCTGTGTGTGATCCATGCAGGATATTGATGAGTGTTCCCGGCAGTATCTTCTTACAGGAACAAGCACAATCACAGGATGTGGTGGTTTAATCTTGCTTATATGTGGTACTGAACAAACTATGACTATAAACAAAATACATCACATTACAGTACAATGATGTAATTACCTATTATTTAAAATGTAAAAACATGTACTACACAGTACAGTACTGGATTCAATGTACTAAATGAAAGGGGTAGATGTGCATCTTTTTGCAATACAATTTGTCATGTTGTAAATATGTAACTAACTATGGGACAATGTCAGGTATATGGCATCCACAGATCCATATTTAGAAATGACATTCATTAACCATATACATTCAGGTAAAAGTTCAGATGTATTTCATACGTTGTATATTCAGTATACCTTTCCACATTAGTTATTTACATTTTATACACTTTTGCTTTAGTTTTGTTTTGAAGCATATCCCTTGGGCTTTCTTTTAAGACAAACGTTTTCAAATCCAAAGATGCCCACATGGTCAAAATGGGGGTCAAAGAAGGCCACGCCTCAAAAATAGACCCTAAAAGGATATTTTAAACGGAAAAAGGTATTGAGCTGAAACCAACTGCAATCTTCATTTGGCATCAGAGACTGCAAAATATCACAAAATGAAGCAATTTGGAGACCATCAAGCTGGGACCTCCTCTAATTCTTGGTGACTTCATATGGAATGACCCAAAATTACTTTATTGATGCTTTATTGATACTTTACTGGAATGCCTGTGGTTATCATTAAAGCACTTAATACTTGGAACAACAATATGGTCTGCTTAAAATCTGCTTATCTATACAAACTTAGTAACCAAGTAAATATGTGAATATGTTCAGAGAGTAAGAGTGGAAAGTGCCCCCTTCTGATCATATTCCTGATAAACCCTCCCTGTCCTATGCTCTCTCTCTGTCTGTCTTTCTCTATTTCTCTTTCTCTCTCTGCATGTGTCTTTCTCCCATACTCATGTTCTAAAATCTGCATGCTATCACAAACACCAAAGGCTCCCATTTCATCCATTATGCTCACACCCTCTGCCTTACACTCCCACGTTCTTTCATACATCTCCCCACTATGCAAGGCCTGAGAAAGGGGAGTGATATAATGTTGAAAGTAATGGTCAGAGGCACACTTCATGCCTGCCCATGAGTGTGCTCATACAAATAAATAAATAATTGCAGATAGTGTGCATGTTGTGTGATGCTGTGATACGTGGAATTAAAAAAAATATTTGCCAATATACCATGCTTAAGGCTAAAATTAATCAACTTAACCAAAAGCTGTTTTTAAAAACACAAGTGTTTGCATGACCTATTGTTACTTTTTGTTTGACCTAGTGGTTTCTTTAAAATAATCAATAAACTGCAACGTTTACATCCTAATAGAACATTCAGACTCTATGAAATCTAATTAGAGTACTTTCACTTTGTTGTCTTTAAGCCATTTTGTTACAACTTTGGATGTTGCAATGTGACCGAGTTTTTACTTGAGGTTTTCTTCAGTAGTTCTAGATAATCCTCCTTCATCATGGTACTATCTGCAAAACACTCCCATAACATGATGTCATCACTCCCATGCTTCATATTTGAAAAAGTGTTCTTAAATCAACACTCTTTTTCATCCATACATAGCACCGATTATTATGGCCAGAGAGTTAAATTTTTGTCCTCCATAAGTTTAACCCTAACCCTAACCCTAACCCTTTCATCCTGGTGATCACCCACAGGCTTCAGTCTGGCTTTCTTATGCCATTCTTGTAATAGGAGCTTCATTCTTCCATGAAAGCCTTTTAAGCCATGGTGATGCAAGACTCTCTTAATCGTGAATATAAACATTTGGTACCTGATGACTCCAACTCACCAGTCCCTTTGTTGTTGTATTTGGGTTGAGCTAAACCATTTCAGTCCATTACTGTTCTTCATCCCTGAGAGTTAATTTGTGGCTGAACAATACACTATTTGTGTGGTCCCACAGGGCTACAGGTTTTTTTCCCCAAAGTCTTGGCTGAGTTGCTTGGATTTTCCCATAGTGTCAAGGGCAAAGTGGCACTGGCTGTAACTGGAGGCCCACAACCACAGGTGCCACAGCCACAGGTGCAATCACAATTAACTCCTGACTATGCCATTAGCCAATCAGCACCTTGTAAAAGTCATTACAATTTCTGAAATCCTCACAAAGCAAAATTCTCAGAATTGATTTTCATAACCAAAAGTGTTAAGTATAGACCAGTGTTTATTTTGTCCCAATCTTTACAGTGCAAATTTAACACTTTCTACAGTTTAATAATACAACTCAGATTAACAAATGCAGAATGAAAATAACTCGATACATAGTTAAAAATTAACTCTGCCCAACACCAGCGTGTGATTTCATAACTCTATAGGAGTTGAATCTCCAACACTTCTCAGTGACACCAATTCTCTTATGCAATTGATTCCTTTAGTGTTCCTTTAACTATATTTTTACAGTACAATTCTATAGATATATATATATATATAACACATTTGGTTGACATCAGAAAATCAATTGTATGCACCCATGTTAGTCTTTTCTCACTCACTGATATTTCTCACACTGTATTAAACAATACCCGCTAATCTATCTTGCGTACTAGTTTTAATCACACAGTTGACAGGACTTGGAAGGGCGATTAGGATACATGTGCGTGTTTATTGTAAGAAAATATAATAGTTAATGTTAGGCTAGCATTACTAAACTTTGCTTGCTATTAAAGTCATAGCAGCTGACTGTTGGAGAAGTCAGGTTAGCTAACCCAGCTAGCGCAGTGCTGCATTTAGGCAGCAAAGTATTGTGTTTAGCCAATTGTACATTAAACCAGTATTTTTGGTATGTAGAACACCAAAACGAAAAGAAATAAAGGCTGGGGGAAATGTCACATGATCAACTTTATTTCCACTTAAACTTAGTCTCACCCTGTTGACTCAGAAACAGTTAAGAGTCATGCTAATTCTGACATGCTAAGCCTGTTAAGAATTTTAACAACTGCATTGCTGTTATCGTGTTGTTTAATGTCATCCACGAAGCTATAAGCAGAAACCGTGTTATACTCATAAAATGACATTTGCTTGTGGTTAGCAAACAGTACATTTCTCATGCAGTTTAACACCTAATGTAAAACCCAGACAGCATATTGCAGTCATAAATGCAAGGTGAGGTTGTTGACTTTACCAATGAGGTGTAAATGTGCTTTTTTTCTGGTTATGTGCATCTTCTAGCATGCTGATATGCCATGGAGACTTGGAAGGGTGTTTTCCAAAGATTCTCTTTGCCAAGACTGTTACACTTTTACTTGCTCCTGTTTTTTCATGATTTCCCTTGATGGGGATGAGTAATGTAGAGTTCGCACGTGATTTTTTTTTGACCAAACAGACCACATGCACGTTCGAACAGTGAAGTAAAGTGTTCACACGCACAAGCTGACCTGCCCAAAAACACATGTGCAGGCACACACGAGTCTTTTAAGACAACCACAGGCTGATGTCTACCAACTATTTCTCAGAGCTATGCAAAACTGTGAATAATCTGTATACATCTCCTTTCTTAATCTATACTTACTCTTAAGTTATGTGTACAAAACTTGCAGGAAGACACGGATCAGCTAAACAGCACATTGTGCCATGAAAAATACCTTCAAATTTCACCTAGATTTTAAAAGTGAATAATCTGCACAAATTATTTATCATAACGTTGAAAAATTAGTTGAAAAAAAAGGTTCAGTCAGAAGACTACAGACCATGGAAGGTGTGCCTTTTAGAAAAAATATACAGTATTTGTTTTACAAAACATAGTATGCAAATGGAGTCACAGCTTATATGTAGGCACATAGGTGAAGTTAGGCTATGTTATAGAAGAATGTTGTCACTCAATGAGGCAGACATGGATGCAGGAGTGGCTCTGTGACTTTATTGAAACTATCAGGGCAAACAAATCCAAAAACACAGTTCAGAATCAGGGACGGGCAGGGGTCAGGCGAGCGGCAAATAACAGACAGTGGTGTGATCAGTACTCCTGGTCAGGGACAGGCGATGGTCAGGTGATCTGCAAACAGCAGCATACAGAGGGGTCCAAAGTCATGAGACACATCTGTACTGAGCGATTGCTTCACAAAGGGTTTCTTTGTAACTTTGGCATGCTGCAGGATGAGAGGCAGGTGTGCATAATTAGTATGAGGGTGAACTTGTGTGTGTGAGATTTCGTGATGGACACTAGGAGATGGAGTCTGTATCAGTCATGATTGCAGGCTGTGTGTGCTCATGGGAAACAGACAGATGCAATATAAACCTGTTAACCTGTTATTTCTCAATTACAGCTACTTTCAAACAGCAATTAATGCCTCCACTCCAAACACTTTTCAATTACTCCCGGAGATGTTTTGTAAAGTTTGCATCGTCATCTGTTTTATGAAGCTGTTATTCTACAGAAGACATTGGTTGATTTCTCATGGTATTATGTGTGGTACACAATGCCAGAGCAAATAAGGCTAGAAAATGGGCTAGAAAGTGCATTTGTACAGCACTTAAATACTTTTTAGACAAAGATTATTACATAAAATGTAAAATAAATAAATAAAATGAAATAAACCAATTACAATTATCAAACTGTGTTAAGACTGTGTAAAACTATGTAATAAAACTGAGTGTTCTCATCCAGTTATCAACCAGTCATGGGTGACATATTGGATGTATGATGAACATCCTTTAGTTTTAGGTTCTTTACCACATATTCAGTAACCATGAGTTACCACTAGTGGATGTCTAATGACGTGAACAACTGAAATAATTTATATACATCTATAACAGCTAAAGTCCTTCTTTCCCCAAAGGAAGTCCACGATTTTGTTAACATCAACACACTGTGCAGACAGAATTATTTTAGAGCACTTCATTACCACTTGGTGGAGCTATAACCTCTTAAGCAACATTCATACCCCCATTGCATGAATATACACAACACAGAAAAAAGCTAACTCATTTCAAATGCTCAATGTTTAGAATGTGCAAACATGTTAAACAATATTAAACAAATATGTTTAATATTTGAAAGAGCTTCCATTTTAAAATGTATTATTCTAAGAGTACTCTGAATTTTCAACCAACACATTTGATATTCATTATAATACGCTATGAATTAATGCACATTAGACAAATGGAGATGAGACATAGGCATGAGGAGAAATGCACTTATTGCACCAGCACATTTACCAAGTCCAACACAAACAAACTAAAGTGTTAGGATCCAATACTGTACCCTCAAGGCTTAGACGTTGCACTGTAGCAACATAGAGCCATATCCAGAGTTGTGAGGCACATACTGAGGAGTTAATGCTTAGTTATGCACGGTGGTATTCAGACTTCAAACATAACCACAGACTTAAGTGCTACTCAGAGAATTGTGCAGGGTTTGCACACGTGGGATGGATTGCAGAACACAGTGGCCTATCACAGTTGCGCACAATTCTGACCTTGAACTTAAGTCAGTATTTCTTGCTCGTATCTGCTTGAACGCAGAGCAGTATTTAGTTCTGCACCACAGTCTCACAGTTTGATGTAACCATTATATGGTACACTGAAATTTATGTTTTGAGCTGTTAAAAAAAAAGAACTAAAAAATGGCAATATTAGATACACATAAATATGACTCTATTAAATGAATAAATAAATAAATATTTGTATCATCCCTGTAAAGTTCACCAAAATGTTTTTTCTTTTCCATGTAGGGAATTGTGTGATACAGTGTCATAATTATTTGTCAAGACATTGTTCCTCTTGAGGACCACATTGTTAATGGATAAAACATGAACAATGCTTACTTGTGAACAATGTGAACTGTATCTGTAGCAGATGAGTGTTTGCGCAGTGTATCCCTTGGGTGCCTTTTCTATATAGCCAAATGATTGGCATAATTTTATTAATTAGACAATGCAAAATAGTAAATTAAAAGTACGATAAAATAGAAAACACATTACTAAGTGCTGGATCTCACACACACACAGGATCAAATGCTATATGCTACCGTATAATGAGGTTGGAATAAAATGAAATGATAGAAGTTTTGAAACCATAGGGACTGGATTTACATGTGCACATAGACTTGTGACAGCCACCAAATTCCCAAGCTTAGTTTTTCACATCTGCATCCAGTTCTCTTACTCCCATCACAACATCCTGAGTCTGCAATGCTGCAATGCTGACTCACTTTAGTCATGCTTACTAAAGGTTTTTGAATTATTCTTCTGTGAATGGTGCAGAGCCAATAGAGGAAACATTAAAAGCATTGAAGCATTGAAATATTGCACACTTTATCTGCTGGATGAAGGTTGAAATCCAAACCAATAGCTCTTCTCAAGAAGTGGTGAATATAAATATCTAGCTGAATTAAGTTTTCTTTTAATAGAGGATGTACTGCACTGGAAACACATGCATCAACAATTTGAAGATGTCTTCGAATTATCCACTGCATTTTTACCTGTCACTTTCAGGCCCAAGAAATTTCCCACTTGTAACATACCATTGGTCTTGAAGGCTAAGACACATCATTTGGAAAAGATAAAGATAGGTTAATGAAATTATTTGAACTGTTCTGATTGCCTAGATCATGTAGAGATACTAATACGTAATCAAGAAAATAGTCACTCATCCCGTTTGCCTCAAATAAAATTAATTACACATATGGCTCTTCAATGGCAACTACATTTTTTTTTTTAAATGCAAATTTTTGTGTTTCACATCACAGCAGAGAGCTTTTACTCAGTTGCCCATGTGTATGAGATATACTGTAGTTCTATTGCCCCCACCACAACCCTTACTGAATGCTCTTTCTTTCTCAGTACACACATCCAAAAACCATACAATTCAAAAAGCACTTACTGAATGAACCCCCTATAGATGCCATGGCGGTCACTTCCCAGGGTTCCTTCATGAAGTGTGCAGAGAGAAAGATGGATGATCTTCCTTACCCTGGTCATTAAGCGGGTGAGCAAATATTCCCTGAGCCGTTTTTAAAATGACAAGCCTCTCCCTTGTGGGACAAGGAAGGGGACAATGGGATAAACAAATAACTTTTCCAGAAAATCTCTTTCCATGACCTCATCTATACCTTTAACCTAGCACAAAAAAATTTGAGAGGTTGAGTTCAGGAGTTAAACTAGTGTTTAGAAAGTAGTGGATCTTTACGTTTTCATTGCTACCAACAACGTGATGACATTACAGATGACATGTATAAGTTATTATATGGAGTTCTCAACATGGGACACACTGTTTTAACAAATGGGCTCGTCAAGAGGTTTATTAGTCTTTATTGTATGGTTCTACCTAGATTTTTCATAGATGAGCAAAGAGAAATATCCTCAAGGGTTCTAAATTCAACCTGTTTTCCTAAGATTTATTGTGTAAAACTTTCCATAACAAGTTTTTATATATCTGTATTGGTGTTCCTGTAGGCTTAAATGAACTAACTACAAATTATTCACTTACCTTTTTCAGCTTTAAATTTTTTTTCTTGTTTGACCATTTTGGCATCACAATTATATCAAAATACCTTCTGATTCTTTTCTAATAAAAATACCTGAAACAGAGAAAAATCCTCTTAAACCTAGAACACATTTGCTTTAACAATCAAATGTACAGAGGAGTTAAATTCCTCGGCTAAAAGAATATATTTTAAAATTAATGTATTTCTTATGTATATCACTGCACAGCAGTTTTCAATCATCATTATTATAAACACCTTTATACCATGCTATAATTTGGATTTTCATAGATTAGATTTTACCATTAAACAACAACAGCAACTACAAACAACAACAACAACAACAACAACAACAACAATAATAATAATAATAATAATAATTATTATTATTATTATTATTATTATTATTCTCTGCACTCTTCCTTGTTGCACTTTACAACAGATCTTAGATGATGCCACTGAAAGTACAAGGAATGACTCAGGAGTCAGAGTATTTTTGCTTGTATTGTAGTATGTTTAAACTTACAGGAGAATCTATACCAGATGTCTGTTGCACCGAGGCTTCATCCCGTGTTGTTCTTACCAAGCACATGTTTATGTCCCTTTGGCATTATTTTCTTTGGCTACTTCTTGCCTCAATGACAGTCCCTTACTTTCCCATTGTGTTGGTTTTCCTTTTTTAACTATCTGCAGTAACCTTTATCTCTTTATGCTTTTCTAGATCAAATACACTGGATATCACTCAAATACTTTTTCACCTATCTATAAAATTTTGCTTTTGGACTTATTTACCCCTGCTTGGAATGATAAACTCTGTTTTTGCAACAACCAGGTTGATTTTCAGAAACTGCTGATTTCCTGGGAATTTCCTGCACAACCTTCTCTAGAGTGTAGAGGGCAGACACTGAAAAAATATCCGGTGAGCAACAGTTCTGAGGTTGGAAATGCCTTGTAGATGAGCGAGAGCTCAGAGGAAAATTGCTGTACAGGTTCAAGCTGACCACAGTGAGCAGAAAAGCATCTCAGAACACGCAACATCACAAACCTTGATGTAAATGGGCTACAACAGCAGTAGGCCACATCGAGTTTCACTCCTGTCAGCCAAGATCAGGAATCTGAGGCTACAGTGAGCACAGACTCCACGAAACCAAACAGCTGAATATTGGTAAAAACCCGGTGGCCTGTTTCTTATCCAATCTTCAACTGTTCAGTTTCTGTGAGCTTCTTACTCTCAAATTCACATTTTGTGATATTTAATTACATCACTCCTTGTTCTGTCCCTACAGCACTCTTACAAATAAACACACAGACATTTGATGCATTGGAACAGTCTTTATATATTGTGGGTTTGACAAATGGGAATAGAAAGTATTGCCTGAAAAAAAAAATACAGTTTTCCATCATAATGATTCAGACATTGATTAATGGTTCAGCCTGTAGTTGAGTTTGGCAGCAGTGTATTAAGGTGGATGAGAACTTCAGTGTAATTTAGGGAAGTCACTGAACGTTCAGCTTTATGATAGCATCCAGGAGATACCCATTCAAGTTTAGTTCCTAATCATAACAACATGCCCTTGAAGGTAAAACTTTCCATATACATAATGTACATATGAAAGATGTACAACGTCTCAAGTGTGAAATAACAGGCCCTTTTTTACTGATCAGTTTCATAAACCATCAAGAAATACTCCCTCATTATGTGCTACTCCATATGAGGAATTCATCCAAAAGAAACTGCACTCTGTTAATATCCCTTGCAAATGTGTCAGCAGGGCTATAATCACTATTTAAATGCCCTTATAAGGACACAGAGTGTACTCAGTTTATGCGTCTCCCAAAGTTCAGCATCTATGTTCTTATTGCATTCCTTCACTCCTTTTTCCTCTCCTGCCAGCGCCTAATGCATCCTTAAAGGTAGGATATTCACAGGACCAGAAGAACAGAGAGGAGAGAGAGTGAGAAAACATCCAGATGTTCAACAGACCACATCTGTATTGTTTTTTTTTTCATCAGTGACAAATCAGCAAAAACGTCTTATCACTTTTACTTTATGACGCTTTTATTTCACTAGCGCACGTTCCTAGCACTTCATCTTTATAGACATTGAAATATGCATTCATCATTCGCGCCGTCATCTTCAGTAACTTTATCCTGCTCAGAGAGCCAGTGAATGCAGAGCCTATCCCTGAAACACTCGGCACAAGGTGGAAGAATTCACCCCAGGACACTCGTTCACACCCAGAGGCAATTAATCATGGCTAATCCACCTACCTGCATGTTTTTTGGACAGTGGCAAGAAACTGGAGAGCCTGGAGGAAATTCATGCAAAAAGCAGTGAGAACGTGTAAAACATGTTTTCTTAGTGAGAAAATGTGTCATGTTACACAGACAGTAACCCAAGCTCAGGCTCGAACCCAGGATCCTGGAGCTGTACCACTGTGCCACCAGTAATATATACAGCATATTTGCGAACAGCTCTTGTTGAAGTGGTAAAAAGATGTTATAAGGTTTAGTCATCTTGTTAAAATCTAACAATGCAGCACACCAGAGTAATTGTCTTGATGCTAAATTGTGTACAAACCTCTTGAGGCACAGTTTCATGACAATGCTCTCACTAATGCTTATGCAAATTTCATCTGCTTTAAACTAATGACACCCCTCATATAACATTAGAAGACTCACAACCCATATAGACAGAAAAAGGAATATCCTGCTATATAGACATAGCATTTACCTTGGGCCTCTCTTTCTGTTTCTTGTCATTGGTGTCTTTTTAATGTAACTGATTCCTTAGGTGATTTGGCTCTATTTTTTGTTACTCTTTGCCAGATTCATTTCTTTTGGGAAGTCATTCACCCTTTCCCGCAATCCAGTTGAATAACAAGGGCCTTTACCACACCACGGCAGGAGAAAGTTAGTAAAGTAATACGCACAACAGCTTACTCACTCCCATTGCCTCTTTGATGTTTCACTATGATACAGATGGACTTAATTTCTCTGCTGCTGCCTCAGCCCTTTCCTATTGATGACTACTAGATGATAGCCCAGGACTTTTTGTTGCAGTCACAGTCTAGGTTGATGTAGGAAAAAACAATCAGAGAAGGACCATTTATTGCCATGTGTGTGTAATAAAACCCTGTGGCAGTTTATTTACATTCTCTTATATATATGAACAGCTATTTAGAAGTTTAACTTCTACTATTTTCTCACATTGTGATATCAACAGAGTGAAAATATATTTTCTTGTTGTTTTTGGTGGAATCACAAGACTGAAATACATCATCTGCTTTTTATCCTGCAGCTACAAGGGGCTCAGGGTGCCACAATAAACCTTTAAGGGAATAATTTTTCTGGGTTAAATCAGCAGTGATTCACAAGCACAATGCCTTGTTTAATCTCTGCAGCAACCTGATCTTCTCCTGATAGCATGGAGGAGGTTTTGCTTGAGTCACTCAATACGTCTCAGGTCCATTCTCCTGGGGGAAATCAGCTTTACAAAAAGAGCCAAACAGAGAAATAAATAAGTCAGCAGCCGAATAAATCAAGCCTCCTTCAGAGGAGGAGCCCAGTGGTGCCATGGGGGGAAGTGGGAGGTGAAGGAGAGAATGTCACCTTGAAAAAAACAAAGATGTCATCCTTTATTCATGTAAAGACCACTTTATTTAGGAGCTAAATCTCAGGAGACTAATGAATAAGGCAAGGTTATGGATCATTACAGAATATTCCGGGATATTTTTGTGAACACAACATTTTTCTGTGGATAATAATAGGAAGAGATTATCTAGAACTCAACAAATATGGCCAATGTGGACAAACCAAGATAGTAACGCATCCAAGGAAGACCAAATATCTGGTATACAATTGTGGTGGCTATGGGAAATGTATCCAGAAACCATAATGTTTTCTTATTAAAAGCTAAGGCCATTTTCATGAGCCACACCTTTATAATTTATTCACTTGGGTGAAGAGGTTAGCTTCTTTATTCTTCTCATTTTAGCATTTTATTCTCTGGAGGTATTGAAACATTAAAGCTCTCAGTCGATAAAAGTGTTTGCCATTAAAATGTAATACCCATTATAAGATATATATGGCTGTATTGGGAAATTCATGAGTATATGCAGAAAGAGGGAGAAAGGCAGAGAAACAGATAGCACGCCAGTAATAAAGACCAGAAAATAAAACCCAAAGTAACATTCACTGGTTTCACACAGGACAATATTATTCATACCAACAGGAAAAACATGTTGTCAGGTAGAGCAGGCTGTACAGCGGTAAATGTGTTCAGGAGGGATCTTTATTTAGGTACAGAATCAGACTGTAAAGTAAAAACAGATGGGAGTGTAATCTGAATAGTTTCCACTTGAAGTTTTCGACTCTTGTTTGTGTTACTCTCAGTTGTTTGGTCCAGAGCTCTCCAATCCACACTCTGCAGCTCAAAGGGGTTTCACTACCTCCATGCCAGCAGGCTTGCAATTTCAGGATGTGAGAAAATGATGGGTTTCAAATGCAGATATGTGCATGCAAACTGAACGCATGACAATGTAATCTTAATGCACAATTGAAATGTGAAATGTAATTTGAGGAAATTCGCTAGTTCAGACCAAGCCCTTAACTAAATAACATGAAGAGTAATTCAGGGACTGAAAAGGGGATAATTTGGGCTGGAGTTCTGGGCAGCAGCTGTTTGGACAGCTAGACAGCCAGGCCCCCCATTAAATTCAGAAGTTTGGTCATTAGGGCATGTTCTTTCCGCTATGTCTTTGCTTGGGTTCAACCACAACATTTTCCTAATTCCATTTATTATTATTTTTTTTAGGAAAGACAATATGGCAGTAACACTTCCTATGAATCCAGTATCCTTTAATCAATATTCTTAATTGACATACTACATAGAATAATTTAATGTTTGACACTGTTTAGTACTCCAAATATTTGCATCTGTACCTATATTCAGATTTACATGTGTGAAATGAATTAAATCCCTAACAGTTATTATTTTTGTTTGTGCCTACCAGTGATAGTATCTGCCAGTGATATTTTCAAACTTAGTTAGTTCTATTTCCATCCATCCATCCATTATCTATACCGCTTTATCCATCTGGGTCGCGGGGAAGCTGGAGCCAATCTCAGCATCTTC
>JAQQZR010000009.1:8015853-8070235 GCA_030068235.1 Notoglanidium macrostoma | reverse complement strand
GAGTACGAGTCCGTGTATACATAGTCTGTGAGGGTGTGGTGGTGATAGGTGGCAGCTGTAACTCATTAGAACTCTGGAGAATGGGTCCTAGTGCCTGAATGTTCAGAGTTAGACCTGACACAATGCAGGCATACTCACAACCTTAAATACAACATATCAGCCATTAAGGATTAATATTTGATAGTCATGCTTTGTGATTCTATATGAAATTATGTGAAACTGAATGGATCATTTACTGACCTTTTATGTTATTGCTGATGAATGAATCTGTTCAGGGTCTAAACTAGGAATTATGATTCTGCTAAGTCTGTAGTGTGAGCTAGCGGCTCTTTTTTCCCCCTCATTGCCAGAAATCATACAACAGCTGACATGTTAATGGCTCTGAAAAAGTACAGCTACTAATATCAGAACAGGGCTCTTACCCTGATAAATGATGGCTGAATGGAAAATCCAGACTCATATTCCAGGCCAAAAGTTTAGAGTATAATAAATTGCCCTTAACACATGGATCATTCAATATTCATAGACAGGAGACTTAATCAGACTTATTTTTCACCCTACCTGTGACCTTTGATTAAAGCAAATTAATCATTTAAATTGCAGGATGTAAGGTCACCTATGATTTACATTCACTTGTTGATATTGACTAAATTTTCATTGACCTCTAATGTCGAGCAGGTAAAACACAAATCTCTGTACTATCAGGGCTGAGTGGAAATCTGTGAGACATGAGCCATAGTAGTGGGATGCAAGAAAAGCTGTCCTTCGGCCAAAAGTCAGACGCACAGCATGAGGGTGAGACAGATCTGTTTTAAGACAAACAGCTGGAGAGGTGGAGAGAGAAAGAGCCAGAAAGAGAATAAAGCCACACACTCCATATTCAGGCATGCTTGCTGTCTTGGCTAAACCTCTTATAGAATGAACAGTGTAATACTTATATAAACATTCTTGCTTTATAATTTTTCTGGACAAACAGAAAAACAAATTTATAGAAGACTCAAATTTTTTTATTTTTTTTTTACAACAAATAATAGAGGTGTCTGTAGGGTTGTAGGATTTTCTTCTGAACTAGTTCATTAGGGTGTCCATGCAAATATTCTAGTAACATTAGTGTCGGTTGCTCATTTTGCATTAATAGACTGAGACACCTGGGTGACAATTTAGGAGGACAAAATTGGTGGCTCTGTTCCACTTTGGAATCTATTTTGCTGGCATGGTTTGGGTCCACTTGCACCATTTAGGTTGGAAAGGCCTCCATGAGTTGTTTGGGAGGTAGGCACTCATCTTTATGCCTAGAAATTTCTGTTAAAACACTGGGAAGAGTTTGAAACTGTGGGCATCAATTGATCAATAGCTGTGAGAGAGCCATCAGTTAAAGGTATGCCCTTCTTTGAGAAACCATAATTCTTTGGATGGGCTATTTTCAGCTTTCTGCCTACTCTAAGTTAGCCAGCTCCTTCATCTCTATAGACTGTAACTTGACCAGAGAGCAAGGTGCCACTTAAACATCTCAACTTCTTCCTTTTGAACCACTGACATGCATCTTTTGTCCCTGTTTCACCAGACATGTCAGAGAGCTGGTCAGCATCCTGCTGTATACCTGAGCCTGGCCCTCAGGCAGAGATGTGCTCTTGCATGGAAGAGGTAATAGGTGCCACTCGTGTGCAGGCTTGGGGTGTTCCATTAGAGTTACAGAAAAAAAAACATGTAATTAGATTACCGATACATTTAGTAATAACAGGGATTATTTAGCAGGATTACCATTTTCAAATAAATAGGGGTTGCAACAACTTAACAAAAATCAATAAAAATCGAGTCTTGAGTGAAATCATAGCTATTCTTACAGTCACCAATACATTATCATGGCCTCTGGTGAAAAAAATGCATTCACTGGGTGGAAATTTCGCCATTGTTTTGTCTGTAAATGAGAAAAGAGGAATAACGTCATAGTACAGTGCAAGTTCTGCTTTACAGCTGTGAAAATGCAGTCTTCATCTGTATATATGGTATTGAGCTAATCCACAAGTAACAAAAAGTAATCAGTTACATTAATTTTGTGGTATCTGGATTAGGTTACTGACTACATTTTTTAACAGGTAATTAGTAACTGTTTCAGAATACATTTTCAAAGTAACCCTCCCAACTCTGCTCATGGGTACTCATTTATATGTTATACTATGGAATGTATTTTGCAGGTATGGTCTGGGTTCACTCGCCTCTTAGAGAGAACAGTCACGGCAAATTAATACAAAGTTATTGTTACTGATCATGCGCACCCTATTATGAAACATATTTTTTGATTGAGTGGTCTGAGGATGACTACCTCCCCATACACAGGATACGAAGGCACTCTCAATGATTTGATGGGTGTGGAAATGGTGTAAATTATATGCTATGGCCTTCACAGTCACCAGATCTCAAACCAGTTGAACACCTGCTGGATATTTTGGGCCGACATGTTAGACAAGACTCTACACCATCATTATGAGAATCATAGAATAGTCAGCATTAATGGTTATCATAGAATGGTGTTCATCCCTGCAGTATGGTTCCACAGACTCTATGCCATGGTGAACTGAAGCTGTTTTGGTTACCCAGCAACTTACTAAGACACTGATACTGTTTTTTATTTTGATTTATACTTACAATATATATATATATATAATGTCATTGTAAATATTCATCTTAATGTAAACAACACAAAATGTTCCTTGTTGCTCTATAGCAGAAATTGCTCTTTGTCAGACATTATTCTGCAGCAATGCAAACAAGCCTGTCCACCATATGGGAGCAATAATAAAAATCAACATTACATGATTTTTACGCAAACATGTAGTTTCAGTTCACTTTTCCAATTGGAGCGGAAACAGGGTAATTGAAGGTTTGTGCACATGTTTGTGTGTGAATGCGTGTGTTTGTGAGTGTGTGTGAGAGAGAGAGAGAGAGAGAGAGAGAGAACAAGAGAGACTGAAGCTGTCTCTATGATAGTGATTATAGGCAGAAATGACTTTGCGCTAGAGCTGACAGTTTCTCCAATCAGCAGCTGTTGTATGACTTAAACAAGGACAAACCTCACTTTTACATTTTTGGTGTTTAGACATCTCAGGCATGACATTCTACATGCTGTGTGCACTTGCCATTACGTAAGTTATTTTTCCGCCCTAAACATTTTTCATTCTGAAATGAAATACTCAAAGAAATGCATTACCTATTCCTTCATGCAAGTTATGATACTATTTAAGCATCAAGCTCAGCATATGCATCTGGCAGTACAAAGTGTAAGGAGCAAATAATTGGTCACAGGAGCAAATAATTTTAGGCAAATACCTTTGTAATGAACAATCCATTTGACTCTGATTTCGGCTAACGCCAACTGATTAGAGTTTATTTAGGCTTTAGTTTCTTTTCTCCTAACAGAATGTAACTGAAAAGGAAAAAGCAATAAAGCCCAAGACATCTGTAGGAATTTAATTGTTCCTTTAAATATATGTACAGGTGAATTTCTACCACTCTGTGCCAGAGCTTTGGCATAATTATGAGAATCATAGAATAGTCATCATTAATGGTTATCATAGAATGGTGTTCATCCCTGCAGTATGGTTCCACAGAATCTATGCCATGGTGACCCAGTATCTTACTAAGACATGCTGTTTAAAACTTTTTTTTCAAAGGTATCCTTTTCACCCTTTTCAGCAAGGTCAACTTCGAGCCCTTTTTTCATTGTTTTATTCCAGCTAGAGGCAGTGTGGGTATTACATGTGCACCAGCGGTAACCACCATGAAGTCCTCTGAGGATGGGAGGACATCTAGGACAACAAGAGGACATTCGTTTGCTATAATTGTAATCTGTGCTGGGGAGAGTGTATGCATATAAGAAAATATGGACATTTTAAAGGTGCTTTGAATGTCCAGGGTTTATTCCAAAAGGCAGGGGCATCACATAAAAATACTATTAGCCACTTGCATTCTGGACAGCTTCAATGGTGTTTATTACTGATTTCCTCTCTAACCCTATGGAAGCACTTGACTTTAAGACATATCAGCAAAAATCTTTTTACCTTTGAGAAGAGCTGAATTATATAACGCCCTACAGTGTGAGAATTAACACAAATAACCAAACATAAAAACACTTAGTGAGTCAGACTCCTGGCATTATACAGAAACTCTTTTGACATACAGCATATTTAGACTTTTATCAGTTTCTCTGAAAGCCTCCAGATAATTAATATAATATGAGCATGTCAAATATTTTCTTTGTGTTGATGCAGGCAAAGGAACAGGCATAGGAGAAAAGTATAATATAACAATATGCAACATGAGTACTCTCAAGATCCCTATGGTTTGACTTTATATAAATAATTATCAAAACATCTCATTATCAATACATTACAATTATCACAACACATCCCAGTCATTCACATGACACACTAAGAATCACACAACCAGAATCACACAGAAATCAACAACCATACAGTATGGTGATGCTAAACACTATACAACAATAATGCATAAGCACTATGGCTACCATACATACACATATACAGAATGTAAATGTGAGTGCTTTATAAATGCGAGGTAATGGCTTTTTCTTATTAAAAAACATGACCTATGAAGAAATAAAACCATTAAAATAAAAATAAAAATATATACATATAAATTGAACTACCATTTCTAATGTGCATATGCAGTGAAATCTCTTGGTGCACCTTCACAGAGTTCAAATAGGATGCAAAAATAGTGGTGATAGCAGCCATCTTGGACAGACTCTGCAAAATGTTCCAAAGCTGTCAGTCATCAATATAAGAAAGAACAAAAGAACACTACAGCTTATCTCCCTGGCCAGCCAGGCAGAAAAAAAAAAAGAAAGAAAGAGAAGAAATTCAAACACAAAGGTCCACATTGGCTTTGATGAAGGGTATCGTCATTTCACAGCAAAACACCATTTTAACCCTTTTTGTTTCAGTTACAGTTTTTATTTACTAAAACAGCTAAAAGCTGAGAGGTCCCTCTTATGTCTTTTTATAATAAAAACACAGAGACCATATTTCTGAAAAAGAAAACTGTCAAGGCTCCCCGCAGTGTGAAATTCTAGACAGAATTAAATTCTCATCTCTGTGTCATCACTGTGCCCCAGGGAGTGCTCTGTGGTGCTAATCATTGAAGCTGATGGGCCTTGTGTAACACCAAAAGGGGAGACGGCTGGTGATCGGGCTGCCAAAGGGGACAGCGATGGAGAGAAGCTAGGAGACATGGCTGCAGATGATATGGAACCCTCATGGCTAATAGGAGAGCGTCTGAGGGTTGCTAGGTGCGGAAATGTCCTAGTGATAGCAGGCTTGGGTGGAACAGACTTGGCACCGGGGTGGGCTACTGATGTAATGAGAGGGGGTGGATCAATTCTTGGTTTAGGATCAGTCTTGATTTTAGGTTGGAAAGGTCTACGTGGGTTGTTGGGGGGTAGGCTCTCATCTTTAAGCCTGGCAATTTCTGTAAAAACACTGGCAAGAGGTTGGAACTGTGGACACCAGTTGAGAAGGTAGTCCCAATTATAGCTGCCTCGCAGCTCCTCATCACTAGCAACAATTGCTGTGAGAGAGCCGTCAATTGTAGGTTTGCCATCCTCAGGGAAGCCATAATCCTTTGGATGGGATATGTTCAGCCCTCTGCCCACTCCAAGGTAGCCACCTCCTTCATCTCTATAGACTGGAACTTGACCAGAGAGCAAGGTGCCACTTAAACTTCCCAACTTCTTCCCTTTGAACCACTGGCTTGCATCTAGCGTTCCTGTTTCACCAGAGATGTCAGAGAGCTGGTCAGCATCCTGCTGTATACCTGAGTCAGGCCCTCGAGCAGAGATGTGCTCTTGCATGGAAGATGTAATGCTTGCCACTCGTGGATACTCATTTATCATCCGGATTTCATCATCTTCGGCAGCCTCGGCTGATCCTCTTCCACTAGAGTGTGATGGATCCAAGGAGCCTCCCCTTGTGTAGGAAGCTCCACCTCCTCCCTGATCACCAGCATACCCTGGAAGGGTCTGGTGATATATCCTCTCACCACCTGCCGATTTGGAGTCATCTAACTGCTGCAGTGCTGTGTCTGAAGCCGCTGTCCCAGTGTTCTGCCCTTTCTTCCTGTGTCTGGACTTCACTAGGTACAGGGCCACAGCAATTATGACTAAGATGACTATTACACCAAGAGATGCTGCAATAATGCTGATCAGGAGAATGTTAAAGTCAGTCACAAGTCCAAAGGATGTGTTGGTGACATCAATAGTTAGCTGTGCAGTTGTAACCCTTGAGGTTTCTAAAGGACTATGAGCAATAACATCCATGGTCATAAGGCGTGTCTCCCTTTTGGAACGGCTTTGGCCACTAGAACTACTAGCACTATCCATTTTAAGGTAGATCACACCAGTGGTCTTGTTGACATCAAAGTATGGGGAGCTGCTTGGTAATGAGTACAGCGCAATCCCATCAAGACCACCATCCTCATCTTTGGCTTGCACCTGGCCAATGCTCTGGCCTTTCTGGGCTCCCTCTGGTACCTCAAAGGAAAAGGCTGAGGAAGTGAAAACTGGATCATACTCATCTTCCCCTGTGACATATACTTGTACAGTAACTGTGGCAGAGTTGTTTCCAGCATCCATAGCCAAAGCCATAAAATGGAATGAGTTCACCTTCTCAAAGTCAAATGACTGACGAGAACGCACCTCTCCTGTGTTTTGATCCACCATAAAGAAGTCTTTTCCGTGACTAGATCTGTCCAATATAAAATACTTCAGTTGTCCATATACCCCAGTGTCT
The DNA here is from genome assembly GCA_030068235.1 of Notoglanidium macrostoma. Taxonomy (NCBI): domain Eukaryota; kingdom Metazoa; phylum Chordata; class Actinopteri; order Siluriformes; family Auchenoglanididae; genus Notoglanidium; species Notoglanidium macrostoma. Next base: position 8,063,429 of record JAQQZR010000009.1, on the reverse strand, counting down.
TTGTCTATGGCATGCAGCACTGTGACTACTGAATTAGGGGGCTGGTTTTCTCGTATGCTTGCAGTCATCGTCTCAATAGGGAAGTAAGGCCAGTTATCATTAATATCTTTCACCTCCACATTGATAGGAGCCAGTGCAAAGTGACCATGACCATCTGAAGCTTGAATAATTACTACATGGAAAGGCCAGGTCTCCCGGTCCAGAGGTTTCTGCAGGCGCAGGGCTCCTGTCCACTGGTCTACTGAGAATAAGCCCGTGTCATCTCCAGAGCTAATGCTATATTGGATCTCTGCATTTGGAGCTGAATCTGCATCAGTTGCAGACAGACGTAATATTTCACTACCAGCTGACGCTCCTTCACTCAGAGACACTACATACTCAGCACGACTGAATGCTGGAGGGTTATCATTGACATCATTTACAGTAATAATAGCAGGCACACTGGAGCTGCGTTGGGGAACACCACGGTCAGATACCACAATGGTGAGGTTGTAGTGAGATGTTACCTCAAAGTCCAGCTGCTCTCCAAGTATCAGTGTGCCTACTGTTTGGAAGCCATGACCTTCTATGAAACGAACACTACTCTCAATCTGAAAAGCATTTCCAATATTCCCACTTGCAATAGCAAAGTCAAAACCTGAGTTTTCCTGGGAGAGGTCACCATCCACTGCTTCCAGGGTCAGGATGGTGCCTCCAGGAAGCTGGTCCTCAGACACTGTGGCTCTGTATTCTAATTGATGAAAGACGGGGGCATTGTCATTCACATCTGTCAGCTGGATTTGGATAGTAGCAATGGCAGACAGAGATGGCTTTCCTCCATCATGAGCCTCAATAACCACCCTCACAGTGGGACGCTCTGGGTCAAATTCAGTTTTTTGACTGATAAACAATGTGCCTGTGAAGAAAGCACAATTTAAAAGGTTTTTAAGGTTAATTTTATAAATATCTAAATTGTAATATATTTGGGAAAAAATAGAATAGATATTATTAATTACCATTACTAGGATCAATGTAAAAGCCTTCTCTAGATGATGATATCAGTCGGTAGGTGACTCTTCCGTTCTCTCCTGAGTCTCGATCTGTGGCTGTTACTGTAATTACAGGAGTGCCAGGTGGAGAATGTTCTGCCAGTCCCACCTGGGAAGCCACAACAGTGCAAGTTAATATCCTCTCTTTCATCTATTACTCTTTTTTTCTCACATTTAATCATGTCTAGCTAATATTGCTAATACAAGTTTGGAATGAACATAGACACATCTGGGGCTAAATTCATCAAAATGTAACGAGTAATACTGGTGTATGAACTGAGACTGTGTAATCTATATAGTATTTACAAATGTACCTGGTACAGGTCTTGTGTAAATGTGGGCACATTGTCATTCACATCTTCCACAAGTATTGTCAGATTGGCATCAGTCTGATGCTTAGAGTCTGAGGCTTTAACAGTTAGTGTGTACCATGTCTTCTCCTCATAGTCCAATGGAGAAGTCAAAAACACACTTCCACTGTAGCGGTGAATTCCAAACTTTCCCTGTGAGTTTTTGTCCAGATACAGAGAATAAGACAGTGCTGGGCCCGAGTCAACATCGTTCCCTGTCACCATGGTAATCTCTGTGCCTATGAGTGTGTCTAGAAGATAGTAGACACATAAAATGCATTCAGTGAGCGTAAGAAACATGTATAAATGCTTAACGGCAATCACATACAAACAGAGGTTGAGAGTACAAATATTTGAAGCAAGGTGAATATAAAACTAATATGAATAAGACTGTTTTGAGGAGGAGGAAAAAAAGCACATGTTTGCTCACTCACTTTCTGGCACTCGCACTTCCCTTGGCAGAGGAATTGTGGGACTATTGTCATTGAGGTCAACAATAATCACAGTCACAGTGGCAGAGCCAACAAGCTTGGGGCTGCCACGATCTGTTGCCGTAATCACTAGTCTGATACAAAGACGATTATCATTATATATCCACATCAAAATTAAAATCTTCCTCTTCTTCTTTATTCGCAAAATGGCTTTTATTTTCAAAATGTTTATATATGCATACACAGGGGATTGGTGATATTAAGTGTAAATATTTTGGATTTAAAATATTTACACAAAATCATTAAAACCCACACAAAAAACACAGGAACTAAATTATATGTATCAGAGAACCACTAAAGTGAAACAAACACCATATGCATGCTGATGAAGCTGAGCAAAGGAAGCATGAGTACTTTTCATTAAACATTGGGAAAAAAACATTAAAAACACAAACATGCACAGACAAAGGAAGCCTCACTTGGTCTGCATCCAGATCTCCCGGTCCATGATCGCTGCAGTAGTGACACTACCAGTCAGAGGGTCAATTTTAAACAGCCCACTACGACCAGAAGACTGGATAGAATAGGTCACCTGACCATTCGGGCCCTGATCCACATCTTCAGCAATAACCTAAACAGAGATAATGCAATTATTAAAATAATTTAGTAGTATCCCAGTGTCATCTGGGATATGAAAATAATATAATTTTGATGTAAAATATAAACTACAATACTTGTACTATTGATCAGGATTTGGTTTATTTCTATGGAATAAAGATTAAAAAGAACACCTGAATAATTGGTGAGTCATAGCCCTTTGCCTCATACATGTATGCTATGTAGTTCTGGAGCTGAAAGCGAGGCAAGTTGTCATTGACGTCCTGAAGAATCAGGTTGACAGCCATGAAGGAGCTGGAAGTTGCAGTTTCAGCCTTTACCACTAGACGGAGTCTTGACGCGTCCTCAAAATCCAGGCCATTGGAGCGCTGTACCCAAATCTCACCTATGTATATCAACAGAAATGTCACCCTAAAATAGCTTTGACTGCACTGGTCATGTCTCTAGTATGTAAATATATAGCCAGAGGTTTTGTTATGTCATATTAAATATCATACAACAGTTAATTCTGGTACACTAATTTGATAGGTCGCACAGTATTCCAAGAGTGCTTATATTTACTATAACCACACTGGGATGTTTCACTGTGTGTATCACTTCACTCTTCTGAAATTCCACTTTCTACTTTCAAACTGTTACTACAGTAGTGTTAGCGACATAATCAATGGACATGAAAAATGATACATTTCAGGAATATAACTATTGACTCATCAGATGAATCTGAAAAGCAAGAATGGATACCAGTTTCACAAGAAGCACCTTTGACAGAAATGGATGAATCAGTATGAGCTTGCTAACCAGCTAGCTGACATGCTATAGTGTCTGTGGCTTCTTTGGGATCTATTTCCACTAGTAGAGGAGAAATAAACAGAACACTGGGCCATATTGCATTGAAAATGTAATTTTTGAGAATTTCTTTTACATACAGTACAACTGTTGCATAAAAGCAATATCACACTTGCAATCATGCAGTCATATTGAGTAATGTCACAATAGTGGTTACATAGGGCCAAATCACAGCTATGCCAATATTCAGTATAAATGCACTCTTCCTCGTGTGATATTGCTTAAATGTTACATTGACAAATGGACAAACAGCTTCATATCTACTCAGTTTATGTTATTCAGCAGAATTTGCAAACCATGCACTTTAACTCCTTAGAAAAGTATTTATAAGGAAGAACCTACTGGATGGTATTATTATACAAGCTCATGTAAGAAGTAGGGGGTGCACAACTAGTTGACAAGTAATAAAATAAATGAGTCAATTTTTCCGTTTGCCCATTCCATAGTTAAAGCAAAAACTATTTTCAGGACAGCATTATTTTTTATGCAGCTTTATTGTGTAGCAAAGAACATGTCAAATCACACTTCAATTAACAGCCATAAAAAGGCTACAAATTAAATTTCCAGCTTCTGTGCTTTTTTAGGATACACTGTTCACCCAAGAAAAAACATATACCAGAATAATAAGTGCAAAATATTAAATCTGTGCCTCATATTACACTGTCTAATGATGTAACAATCTGTAAATGCATTTGTGTGGACAAGTTGGTGTCTCAGCTGAAAATGAGAGTGTGCAGCATGAAAACTCCTTATTGCTTAATGATGGATGGAGGATGCAATGTTTACAGAAGCGTCAAAGATTTTTTTTTCTTTTTTTGCCATATTTCAGCCTCAGATTGTGTGTGAGGAATTACTTTGGTAGGACACATCTTGCCACTTAGTGCAAAGCAATATCAAACTGGTAACCACCCGTTAAAGCAAAAGAAAATTTTTAATTACTTTATCAAACATTGTCTTGTGCAGCTTATTGTAGAATTGACTTGATCTAGTCTGAAAAATCTGAAATCTAGTCTGAAAAATTTTAACCTAACAAAACACAGTACCAGTCAAAAGTTTGAACACACTTAGCCTTTCATAGGTTTTTCTTTATTTTGCCCATTTTCTACTTTGTAGAGCAATACTCAAGGCCTCAAATTTATGAAATAAAACATATGGAACATTTGGAATTATATGGTAATCAAAAAAAGGGTTAAAACCCCAAGTTTGTTTCATATTTTAGGTTGTGTACCTTGGTGACAGTTTTGCACACTATTATATTATTATACATTATGTTAACAAGATTCATAATCCATATTGTGTCAAGAACTGCTCATATGACTAAAGAGAAATGACAGTCCATCATCACTTTAAGATATGAAGTATCTTTTAAGTAATAAAAATAAAGAAAAACTATTGAATTAGAAGCTATTTCCAAACTTCTGGGTGACACTGTATAATTAGCCTGCATCTCCCTAATTGGTGTTCCACTGTATTAGTTGACTAGTCAATACAACCCCAATTAAGAAGTAGTAAGAAGTAGCTGTTGTATTCTACCCCATACTGACCTGTGCTGGAGCTGATGCTGAAGGACTGCTGTTTGTTCCCACTGAAGATGCTATACGTGATGCCCCCACGGGTGCCATCCAGATACTGCGCCTGTGCCTGTGCCACTGCAGTACCTGAGGAACAGAGCAGATTGAAGCTCAATGCTGCAGTAATGGTCAAACTGACTAAATTTAAGTGCAATGTTTAAAGAAAACATGTGCATAGACAGTTTGTTGGACAAGCAAAGTTTTGGAAAGTTTATATTTTAAGTACATTAGCAAATTCATATTTTGTTGTTCTTTTAAAAGGTTGAGAAAACTTATATCATGAAAATTTGGTTATTTTTTCTACACTCTGACTAACCTTTGGCTGCATTCTCCTGAATGCTGACATCTCTGGTGGTACGGGAGAAGCGGATACCATCATAGTTCTGTTCCTTCACATAGATGATCACCACCCCCAGGGAGGATTGAGAAGGGCTGCCCTGATCCATGGCCTCCACAATGAGGATGTACTGGCTTTGGGTCAGGCTGTTCAGTGCCTCAGTGGTTTGGATCTCTCCAGTCAGAGAATTTATTGAGAAGCCTTGCATTGGTTTGGCAAAACGATAGAATACCGAACCATTGGCACCAAAGTCCTTATCTTCTGCTCTCATAGTGGCAACCACATGGTTAGTGGATACCCTCCTACTGGATATATTGATTATGAGAGGATCTTGGATGAAAAAGGGTGCATTGTCATTCATGTCCAAGATGGTAACTGTGACATGGGCCGTTGTGTTGTGGGGTGTAGCAGGGGACAAGTCAACTGCGCATACTTGGAAGCTATAGGAAGATGTTTTCTCTCTGTCCAATAAGACAGCAGTGTGGATCCGACCTGTATCAGGGTCTATAGTGAATGCACCTCTAGCTTCTTTGCTTAGGAAGTATAGGATTTGACCATTCTTGCCCTCATCAGCATCACTGGCTGTCACTTCCAGAACTAGAGACCCAATAGCAGCATCCTCTGAAATGTCTATAGCATAGCTACTACTGCTAAATGTGGGACTATTGTCATTGATGTCCAGGACAGTGACTTCCACAGTAGCTGTGCTGGTAAGAGAGGGGCTTCCATGATCCTGAGCAATGACTTCCAGGGAATACCTGTCTTTTCTCTCTCTGTCCAGGGGTCGAGAGGTGGACAAGGCCCCAGAACTGCTGTCCAGCTGGAAGTCACCATCTGCGTCTCCAGCTAAGATGAATAAAATTGGAATCTTAAAGGATTTGTACTTGATAAGGTAAACAAATATTTATCCACTCCACCAAGTAAAAATACTTACTCCTAATAGATTATATGGCCAAAAGTATGTGAACACCTGAAATCACACCTATATGTGCCATGTCAAAACCATAAGCATTAACACATCTTTGATGCTATAACAGGCGCCACTCTTCTGGGATGGCTTCCCACTAGATTTTGTAGTGTGGCTGTAGGGATTTGTCTATTCAGCCAAAAGAGCATTAGTGAGGTTGAGTACTGATGTCAACTGAGAAGGCCTGGCACACTGTTGGTGTTCTAATTCATATCAAATGAGTCTTAATGAAATATACATTTGGCCATATAATGTGTTTCCCAAATGTGGTATATATCATCAACCACAAGAGTGATATTTACCAGTTATCCTGTACTCCACTCGGCCACTGTCCCCACTGTCATGGTCAGTAGCTTTAATTATAAAAATTTCTACTGGATCAAGGTTCTCTGGCAGCTCCAGACTGTACTGCAGCCTCCCAAAAGCTGGTGCATTATCATTCTCATCCATGAGTGTAATATGCACCTTGGCCTTTGCAAAGTTAGGGGGCATCCCTCCATCTTTGGCATACACTACATCACATAACACAGAAATATACCAAGCAACATAAGCATGACTGGCTTAGCAGTCCAATGATAACTATATAAAGATATAACGCTAAAACAAGCTTAATGATAAAATAAGAGAAACCAACAGCTTACCAGTTATGCTGTAATGATCCTGTTGTTCCCTGTCAAGGACTTTGGTAAGTGAAATGACACCAGTTTCAGGTGAAATGATGAAGCCATCCACTGTCACGCCTCCATAGTACACATGTCCATTTGCACCTGAAACAGCCATACAAAAGAAAGACAGAGATGGAGCTTAAATCAGAATTCTGTAAAATGTATCTGTAAAAATGCCTTGCAAACTGTGATTAGCTGGTTTGAATTAAGAACTCTGCACATCTCATTACACCTTGGCATTTTTTCTCCACTGCGGCATGTTACTGGCAACAGAGTACAAGCTTGCGTGCAGAGAGAGATCATTTGGTGCCAGCACCTGTTTACTCGAGCAGTGGCCTTTTACAGCAACCCTCATTATGCTTTTAAACTCAGTCCATGGCAATAAGAACAATGGGCACAAGCTCCACCATGTGAGCAAGAATTATTGCTGGTTAACAACAAACCACACCACTGAATTCCTCCATCCTTACTAAGATATCATTAAGCTAAATGATTCAAACAAGGACACAATGCATTTAAAAAGACAGTGAATTTGACCTTCTATTATTTAGCACTTTAAACATTCACTGCATTTAAAATAAAAGTAAGGAAAAACAGCTAACCTTGGTCTCTGTCAGTAGCAGAGACAGTGAGTATGGTGGTTCCAGCTGGCTGATTCTCTGGGATTTGGACCTCATACTCACTCGACTCAAACCATGGAGCCTCATCGTTCACATCAATAACCTGGACAGACAGGACCTGAGTGGTGGAATGCTGTGGTGTCCCATGATCCTCTGCAACAATAGTGAGGTTGTAGCTGTCCTGCTCCTCTCGGTCCAGAGCTTTGAGAATGGAAAGAGAGCCTGACGAGGCATGGAGAACATAAAGAAATGGAAATGGAAATCACAGAAGAAAATATTTTAACAAGTATTCATTATTTTTAATAATAAAATAATGTCAGCCACAGATGAACATTTCTTGGGGAAAAAAAACAGCACACTACTGCATTGGAGACAGGCATCAGTGTCATTTACAGTGTAAGTACAGAAGTAGTAGTTTGTATGCCTGAAAATCCTTAAGCAGTCTAAAGCACTTTTCCCACTTACACAGATAGCTAACACGTATAGTATTCTTCTTTCACAAGCACAGAAGACATTATTCAGGAGCCAAATTTTTAAAAATCTTGACTTCATTGTAGTTTATCCAGGATAGTATGTCTTTTCTAAAAGTCCACAGAATCATAAGGTTATACTCTTCTATTTTCTCCCCTTATGTTGTACACTTTGATATCGGAGACACAATGTCAAGAAAGTGTTTTATGCAGGCATGTGTTGCGACAATATCAGAAACTGATACCCACACTTTACTCTCATCAAAAGGACTGTTGGGGGTCACACAGGATAATAACACACAGGGGTGTATATGGTGGCTAGACTGCCTGCCTGTCTGCCATATTTTACTGGCTGTTTAAAGTGTGTGACGTCTATCTGAGGCTGTTCCTGTATTTATAATTCGCCAAGCACTCTTCATTCCTAATAACATCTGTAAATAGTGAAGCAAGCTTCCCCTTTCATGTTAAAAAGCTCTGTTTTTGTGTTTAACATCAGCCCAAGTGCACCACCAAACCTCCTCGTCCTATTCCTCCTCATCCAGACAAGACCTTGTTAAGCATTAAGCCCAAGTGTCTGGTCAGAAACAGTTTATCACTGCTCAAAATAAACCCATTCTGGTATGCAATGCTACTACTTTATATATAACATGCCTGACTTGAAATAGAAATGAAATAATAATTCATATTAATTTATATGAATGAATTTAGTGTAACAATATTTTTTCCTACTAATGCACAAGCTCACACATTTGCTTTGATTTGACCAGTCATTAATTTGTGTGTTCTTATTCCTAAGCCTCTATGATAAAACTACTCTATCCTTTCAGTGATTTTCTTTTTGTCTGTATATTCAAGCTGTATACCTCTTTCACATGTTTAAACTCAGCTATTGTTATGAAAACATCTCTCATTATATTATAAAAGCAGTTTCGACACCCTCTGTAAAAAAGACCTCTCCACTAGCAATCCACCAACCAGCAGTGGGCATGAAAACCCACACAAACACAGGAAGAACACGTGTAACTCTATATAGACAATCGCTGAAGATCAGGGTCGAACCATGGATTCAGCACCCGCTATGCCAAAAAGTGTGTTAATTGATGAGTCTTTTCTTTGCTTCTCAATCTTACCATATGTTTAAGATACACTGATGGGCAGCTGGCTAGCCAAATGATTAATTACCAAGATTAAATCTAGCTAACAACTATTATGAGCAAAAGTATCTGCAATACGATGAATAAACCTTTCAAGAAAATCCTTCCTACCAACCATCTTGAAATGGATTGGTTTTATAAATGCTTGGAGTGAGATGTTAGTGAAATGGTTCATGAGGCTCACCACTGTTAGGATTGAGGCTGAATCGTCCTGCTGTGTTTCCTGCCTGAATGCGGTAAGATACTCTGCCGTTTTCTCCTTGGTCTGCATCACGGGCAATGATGTAGAGCAGCACAAAGCCCATTGGCTTATCCTCCATCACACTGACTGCTGTAGGGGAACTGAATACTGGGGCATTGTCATTTTCATCAGTCACAAAGATGCGGGCTGTGACTGAGCTCCAGTGCCTCTGACTGGGATCTGTAGCTGAGTCAGTTGCTCGGACCACCAGAAAAAGGCTTGTAATCTCCTCGTGGTCCAGCTCTTGACCCAGTGTTAGCACACCAGTGATAGGATCCAGGGACAGAAGGTCTGATTGATCAGGCCAACAATGCTGGATAGAGTAGCGTAGCTCACTGTTGGGACCACTGCCATCCTTATCAGAGGCCTGGAATGCATAAATGGAGGAGCCTGGCTGCATGTTCTCAGGGACAACAATGGTCACAGGATCTTCAGGGAACTGTGGTGTATGATCATTACTGTCTTGCACATTGATATCCAGCTGGATCACATGAGTGCTAGGGGAGGCCTTTGAGAAGTCATCCACCTCAATCTGCAAGGTGTAGTGAGCTCCCATTTCATAGTCCAATTCCCTGGCCAAGTACACATCCCCAGTGAGACGATCAACCATAAAATTGCCATCTTGATCAGTGCCACCTACTACAAGATAAGTCACTTGTCCATCAAGCAACACATCACGTTGGTCATGTAGGTGCACTGAACCTATGACAGAGCCCGGTTTGGTGCCCTCCATTGTGTTAAGTGTCATTGATAGGGTGTTTGGCTTGGGTGGAGCCCTTGATGAGCCAGCAACCTGTGGATTGAAACGAAGACAATTTGGAGTCTGCAATCATGAGCGAGAACATACAGTGTCACTGCTGTTAAGTACCACTCTTACATATGATCCTAGTGATACAAATTTATACTGGTATAAATAATGATAAATAATTAAAATTTAAATAAAATAACGGTTCCTCAAGGATTCTTTGATCAATACAAGTTCTATTTGAAACATTTACACAAAGGGAAACCTTATGTTGTTGGGTTCTGCATAAAACATTTTAGGGTTTCCCTAGACCGTGAGTTGTCCACTGGAGGACTGTGGTCTGTATACAGACCCAGGAAAGTATTTCAGTTGATCAAAATACTGTATTAGAGCCAATAAACATATGAAATAAATAGATGTAGTTCAGTGACTCTCATTTTCTAAACATGAACTGCATCCTCTGTTGTGGTTTCTCCAACAATGGGAATTTACATAAATTATTTAGCTTATGCCATCTTAGGGCACCAAAGAATAGCTACAGTAGTTACAGGGCTAAAGACATTAGGTATGAAAAGAAACAGTTTTCAAAGACTTGTATATATTTTTGATTTTATTTACCCTCTCTAATGTGACTAGCTACCAGTGTAAAGGAGTAACTAGCTACAAATAGCAACACTACAAATTATCTACATATTTTAGTAGCGTGACAGTAGCTAAGATATTTTCAAATGTCTGAAACCACATTCAATATTTCTAATTAGTTCAGAATCCTCACAGATTCATGCACATCAGCTGACATGGACCTTTCTGGAGAATAATGGGATCATGCTATAGAGGATGCAATCTACATATGATGAAAACAAGACCACTGAATATCCATTGGCATATTTGTCAGTGTACGAGTGTGAAAAGATTCACATGGCAACAGATACATCTTTCTTTGTAACCAAACTGGAAATGAAAATACTCTTCTAGCACCAAATTAAAGACACATAATCTTTGGTAATTATTTGTTTTTATTATTGTTGTTGATTAGCTAGCTGGTTGAGTGTTAGTATTAGGTGTATTTAGGATATCATTAGGTATTTTCTGTTAATTAAATGTGAAGAAGCACTGAATTATTGCTGTTTCGATGAATGAAACGTGACACCTGACCTCAAATATTTAGCCTAATTGCTGGCATCACTCAACATAGCTTCAGTGTATTTAGATACTTTTTATTAGTAGACTGTAGTGTAGCTGGGTGCTTTAATAAAGGTGTAGTTTGGCTGGAGCTTGAAGACAGAATGTCAGAGATGGAAGAATAGACAAAGAATGTGTTTATTCTCCCTGCACAAAACTCAAAACAGGTCTCATCTGTAAAAAAAAAAAAAACATCTATCATTTGTGTGCTGCTAAGAAACAGTAATTTCTTGTAGGAAAGAAATTTTGTGTGATGAAATTGTAGTTGAATTGGATTTTTATAGTTTTTCTAGATAAAATCATCAGGATTTGAACATGGTATCTTGCATCACTGAACTGGGAAAATACATTTCTACCTAAGCTTAAGCTTCAACGGATCAGTAGCTTCAAATTTTCAAGGATTAGAGAAAAATGGGTTCTAACACACTGTGTTCTGGCTTTGGTCAAATCCTAAGCACAGGTTTGCTCTTATTAGTCAGACTTCTCAAATAGAAACATAAAAGCAAATTCGCATTTAATTACATTTTGTCTTCAATTCACAATCTGGTTTATGACCTCCTATAAGAGAGACTATATTCTTATTCTTCTTATTATTACTGTGTACAAATGCAAGAAAGGAACACTCAGTTTTCTAAGGAGTTTTCTGTATTTATCAAATTACCCATAGTTCAAGAAGACTCTGCATCCTGTAATGTCATAGATTACAACTTTACAGAATAAATTACATTGGTCACCAAATTACTGGCCATACATTTATTTCAAAACACTATGTTCCATTTAATGTCGACATTAGACTGCAATTAAGGTGCAATGTATCCATCTGCCACATAAAAGCACTTATGTGCTCATTTCCTGTCGCCTTTGAGCAAGCCTGGAAACCTACTTAAATGCTTTCTAATGATAACAGGTGAAAGCTTTCATACTTAAATCCTCATGAAAAGCAAACAGACTTTGACTGCAGAGCAGCAGAGGAGTTGAGGAATGTCTATAACTGCATTACTTAACATTCTCTAAAATGCAATGTACTGGAACGCCCCAATGCGCCTGTTATTACTCGACTGTTATGTGGAATATTATGTTGATGTTATTGTGGTGAAACCTTATCTAGTGTGATTATGTCCATGAGCGCTACCGTGTGAGAGGGCTGGAGGTTAGCGGCTCTTTTTGTCTGATCAGAGCTGGCCACAGCTGGGCCCCATCACGGGCCATCTGGGAACACTTGATTTAAAGGTTCCTTTTTTTCTCTTCCTTTCGCTCATTCTTTGGGGGAAAAGATATCACAGGCAAGCACTCACTCCACAATTAGCATCCTATTCCTTTTAGGAATTAGATATGAGGAAAGCACTATGGTTCATGTATGCTCACTGCCTGCCAGAAACACTTCTGCTCAGCATATTCTGGGGGATCTGCAAATTTCTGAGCAGATATAAGAACAAAAATAGTGTGCTTTATGGACTATCAAATGACGCACATGTGCAATTCACACCAGTCTCTGTGGTTGACTGCACTCTCTCATTTGGGTTCAAATTACAGGATCTGGTGCTGAAAGGGGAAGTAATGTTGACAGTTTAGTTTTTGAAGCTCTCTGCTTCACCCAATTCCTCCCCCAACCATGGTACTACAATTTCAAATATTTTCTTATCCTCTCCTTACTGAAAGATTAAAGTACATGGCAGATTTTTATATTTTCAGTGTACAGTGTACCAATACAAGCTAATAAGAAAATGTTGGTAAGCAGTTTTCAGCAATTTTTCCAATAGCAGCTCGTGTAATGTGTTAGACGTTCGCATTACGACATTTGAGTGAGCACAAATTTTAATCCCACTCTGTCACACAGATGTCTGACCTGAATGCGCAGCATGCTGGAGATGCTCTGAGGCGGTGCACCACGGTCTGAGACAGTTACAGTTAAACTGTACTCAGCCTTTTCAGTTCTCCTCAATGTGGAGGCAGAACGCAGCTCTCCTGTGTTAGGGTTTAGAGAGAACCGTTCTGCTCTGGTGCCTGAAATACAAAAGAATAAATGACTACAACAGGTTTTCTTGGTAGAGACGATGACTTCCAGCATGTACTACACAGGGATGTAATACATGGTATACATTTTGCAGTGTTTCAGCCTGGAACTGAAATGGACTTAATTGACATGAGATGTCATGAATCTACTCAAAATAGCCCACAATATTGAAGTGAGGGGTAAAAAGACAAACCGCATCGTGAAAGAGATATCAAAAATATTCTAAACTTTGAACATCCAGTGGAGCACCATTAAATCTATTATTAATCTATATTGATTTTTTTCCTCGCACTCTAGCATTATGAACATAAAATTTCAATCATATCCATTTCAGTTCCAGGTTGTAACACTCCAAACTCTGGAAAGGGGTGAATACTTATGCAAGACATCAAATAATATTTTTATAGATTTAAATTTTCCACTAATGTAGTGTTATACTTTCCACTAATTTCCACATTCAGTTAATCAGTTACATCTGGAAAGCCTTTCATTCCAGAAACGGAAAGCTCATACTGAAGAAGTATTGCTTGTTTACCAGATAATGAGTAGAAGATTGTGCCATTCTCTCCTTCATCTGGGTCTTTAGCCTGCATTGTTCCAAGGAGTGAGCCGGCAGGCAAACCCTCCTGCACCTGAAGCACCAAAAACACCATACACTCAACAGTTACAAAACCCGCATGACTCCTTCAAAAATGTATGTTCCTGTATCTGCAAATGTGCCACTATTTATTCATATCAACCCCCAAATAATACAATTACTCATCCTTACTCAAAAGTCAGATGAAATACCACAGCCATGTAGTTACACACAGGCTATATAATTATCCTTCATATGTCTATAATAATTCTAAGTCCTTAGGCTCACTTGTATAATCAGCTCCCTGCCAGGCAACACGTGACTGAAGATTGGAGCATTGTCATTCTCATCCAGCACAGTGACATGGGCAGTGCCTGTAGCACTCCGAGGAGGAGTGCCTCCGTCCTGTACCACTACCACCAGCTGGTAGCTTGACTGGTGCTCACGATCCAGAGCTGACCTGGTGCTGATCTCACCTAGAGAGACAGCAAACAAGAGAGAGAGAGAGAGAGAGAGAGAGAGAGAGAGAGAGAGAGACAGACAGAGAGAGAGAGAAAGAGACCCAGGAACACCACGTTACATCAGAGCCTATAAATGTTAAAATATTGCAGTTAAATAAGTTGTACTGAATAGTGAATCTAACCTACGGTTCACACCAAACATTACATTGATGTTACATTACATTACATTACATTACACATTCTGTCCAGATGCTACACTAGCAAGAGCTAAAGTATTCTTTGTTTTTATCCAAAAGTAATACCCACATGTAAAAAGGGTTAATAGAATATTGGGAAATGAAGATAAAGTTTCAGAAGAGTTTATTTAATACAATATATTCATGCTAATTTTGGTTCCCCATGTTGGTGTAAACATTATCATTACTGTAAACTAAACTGTATATATAACTGTGTATAAATAAACTGTATATTACAGTTTAATTTTAGTTCACAAGAAAGTATGGAAAGTGGGAGTGGGTGATTTGAATTTTATGTTTCACTCAAAAGTGAAAACATTCAGACCAAATAAAGTAGCTCATAGGATGGGGTAATTGTTTGACATGCATTAATTGCATCTCATGGAGTTGGATTGAGACCTTAGTTACCAATAACTTATTAATTTTAAAACATAACATTTAGTAACTACAATTAATTTATTCAGTTATCTTGAACCTAATTGGAAAGGTAAGCCGTTACAAGAGTAAGTCTGGACGCACAGAAAGCTTTTTTTATATAACTTTAGGAGTTTTATTGATCCTGATTTTGGGTCACAGTTTCACTTGTCACAGTTTTGTCCATGTGGATTTTATGAGGGTTTTTTCAAGGTTCTCAGATTTCCTCCCACCATCCAAAAATGTGGCAGTAGGTAGTATTTTTACTAGGTGTGTGTGTGTGCCTGATGCCTAGCATCCAAACCAGAGTGTACTCTATCCTCAGGCTCCTGATCCACCAAAATCATGACCATGTGCTTACTATTAATGTATGCCTGAAGGTTTTGCAGCTTTCTTCTCACCAGTTTGAGAGTTGATCTGGAAGTTGCGATCAGTATGCAGTAGTTTGTAAGTAAGCCGGCTGTTGAGCCCAGCATCACGGTCAGTGGCTGAAACTCTCCCAAATCCTGTTCCTGCAGGCAGGTTCTCCCTTACTGCTAGGAAGACCCTCTCTTGGGAAAACCGTGGTGAGTTATCATTTTCATCTGTCACAGAGACCCGCACAGTAGCACTGCCAGTTTTCTTCAGCTGTCCTCTGCCTGAGCTGGCCAATACAGTGAGCAGGTAGATGTCTTTGGCCTCCCTGTCCAGCGCACTTTTCACAAACAGCCACCCACTGTCTGAAACAATCCCAAACCCGGCCGCATCCCCATCAGGACGGAGATGGTAGGAGAGTGGAGTTGAACTTGAGGAGGAGGCTCCATTTCCACCGTGATCCCTACCCAAGGCACGTACCTGCAGGAAACGGGTGTTCAGTGGTGTGTTTTCCTTCAGCTCTACACGATAGGTCATTGTGTCAAACACTGGCCCCTGGTCATTTTCGGCCTGAATGTGCACAACGAGAGTGAAGGTGGCACTGAGTTGAGGGGCGCCACTGTCCTTGGCCAGCACCAGCAAGTCATAACGAGGAATGCTCTCATAGGAAAGACTTCCTATCAGGCGGATTTCACCACTGCTTCTGTCCACACTGAATGTGCGCTGGCTTTCAGTTGAAAGCAGATCGAAGCTCAACTGCCCATTGGCTCCTGAATCCCGATCTTCAGCTTTTACCCGGTATACAACAGTTCCCATCTTGGTAGCCTCAGGCAGCAGCAGAGACTCTGATGATGAAGGCAGGAAGGTTGGCGCATTATCATTGACGTCAGTGATGGTGATTCGGACCAGTGTCTGGGCAAACACTGGAGGGGAGCCGCTGCGAGCCTGGACCTCTAGCTCCAGCGAGGGCCAAGCCTCATGATCCAGTGGCAGGCTGGTACGCAGTGCTCCTGTCTCTATGTCCACAGTGAAGTAGCCTTCTGGATCACCAGAGGAGATGGTATAGGAGATGTCCTTAATAGCTCCTGGAAGAGGAGTGGGCAAGAGATATACAGTCAGACAGACAGGCAAAGTTATGCATCCATACAGTGGTAGTAACATCAAATAACTACCCATGTGTTATGAATTAAGATTTAATAAACATCAAACACTCACCGTTCCTGCTGTTAGCAACCACCACACCGACTTCTGTGCCCCTCAGCACATCCTCAGGCACAGTGAAGAAGTACTGTGCCTGCTCAAAGATGGGGGGTGCTACAGAGCCAGCAACAACACTAATGTTCACTCTAGCATTAACAGGTACTGTGAGCCCACCTCCATCCAGTGCCGTGATCACCATTGTAATGACAGAGTTGGCCTTTCCATGCAAGGAGCGGGAAAGAGAGATCACCCCTGCAGATACACAAATGCCACACAGAAAAAGCACACCACACAGAAGTCATTATGTTATTCCCTAAAAAAACAGATACAAACACAAGAAAATTATTATTATTATTATTATTATTATGTAAGCAACCAGGTGGACTGGAAAACCAGAAAGCTACAAGGGTCTCTTGCACCCTTAAGCGAATGTCTGATATATACATATATACATATACATATACATATACATATACATATACCCAGGAGCAGTGGTGGCCATGGACTCAATGAGCTGGCAAGTTCATCTAAGTGCGCAAAGACTGGCCTCAGTGAATACATCAAGCAAGAGTCTGACACCAGACTTATAATGAGACACAAAAATAGAGAAGAAAAAGTACTTGTTAATATTGGCGAGGAAATTAAACACTGATATATATATCAACTGATGCCAGAAGCCAAATATGAAGGCTTCTCTGCTAGATGAGAAAATAAATAATCTTTTGTCAATGCCACTCCATGGCCAGTTCCTCAGGCACATCAACAGACATGTGGGCGGCTACAAAGCACTGGCCTAATGGCTAAGACAGAGAATGTTCTCATAGAAGTTCAAGATCAGGCACTCAACACATGCGATCAACACATGCTATCATCAGAGAAATGTCCTAAAATTAATGGCGATAGCAAGTAGAGGTTATGCCAGCAACAAGAAGAGTATATTAGTCACATTGTTGCTAAGTGCCCAGGCCTAGAACCAAAAGAATACACTAATCAACATAACCTGATAGCTAGCTACCTGCCATAGTTGATGCTCAAGAGGCTCAGCCTGCCAGTGCCAGATCATTGAAATGATCATCAACCAGAAAAAATCACTCAAGCAGAGAACATCACTGTTACAGTATGTACAACATGACTGTTAACACTGATTGTACGATAAGAGCAAACTGACCAGACATCATTCTTCATGACAAAAGCAAGAGATGATGTTTGCTCATTGATGTAGCCACACCAGATAATGTGAATGCCTCAGTCCAAGAGGTAGATAAACTAAGCAAATACAAAGATTTCAAGACTGAGATTTCATGCATGTGGAACACCAAGGTTCTAGGCACTAGGCACTGCTCAACTAAGTCTCCAAAAATACACTATATGGACAAAAGTTTGTGGAAAGCTGACCATGGCACTAATATGTGGTCCTTTCCCAAACAGTTGGCATGATGGAAGCACACAATTGTTTAGGATGTTGCTGTATGCTATAGCACTACAATTTCACTTCACTGGGACTAAGGGGCCCAAACATTCCAGTATGACTGTGCACCTGTGCATATAATGCGAGCTCCATGAAGTCATGGTTTTTCAAGGATTGTTGATGAACTGGAGTGGTCTGCACAGAGCCCTAACCTCAAACAAACTGAACACCTTTGGGATGAACTGGAACACTGCCTGCACCCCAGACCTCCTCATCCAACATCAGTGTCTAATCTCACAAATGCCCATGTGGCTGAATGAACACAAATTGGAACCATGCTCCAGAATTTAGTGTAAAGACTTCCCAGAAGGGTGGATCTTATTACTACAGCAAAGGGGGGACAAAATCTGAACTGGGATGTTTAATAAGCACATACGTGTAAACTTTTGTACATATAGTGTACCTCAAAGTAGCACCTAGTAATGTGCATGAAAGAGACAAATGAGGGAGGATGGCAGTAAAGTTCAAAGTATCAAACAGTGCAAATGGAATGATATATGAGTAAACATGAGTCCAGTGACATAGAAGAATGTAATACAAGACAGTACAGTGCAATTGCACATACTGTAGGTGCAAATGGAAAGGTATATACAGTGCGTGATCATGGTTCATGGCATGAGTAAGTCGAATCCAAGACCATCCATTAGTTTTAGCAATAATTGTCAAAAGATCTGTAAAACATTTTAACTCATTCATATCAATTATGAATTATACATAGCTAATACATGTTTACCATGTAATAAGTTATTTACAGTTACTAACAGTCAAACACACACACCTGTGTCCTTGTTAAGTGTAAAGAAATTGGAGCCTCCGCCAGGCACTGTGCGGTATGTCACTTTGCCATTCTCTCCTGCGTCAGGGTCATGGGCTGATACTCTGATGACTGAGGTTCCTGGCGCACTCTGAGAGCTCAAACTGACTGCATAGTTCACAGGGTAAAACATGGGTCTGTTATCATTAATGTCCAGCAATGCCACGTTCACATAGGCAGATGAGCTCAAGCCACCCTGAGGGACAGAAAAGTGGGAGAAAAGTGGGAGACGTGTTAGTCTCCACAGACGAAATATGTAAGGAGAGTTATTGTGCTCGTAATTACATTTCCTTCACCAGCTCTATTTTATGACTGCTTAAATAATGGAAATGGGAAACATTACTTATTGCCTTCATAGAAATGTGCATGTTTTTGAGCGTGTTTATGTGTGTTGAAATTAGAAAGAAATAAAGAAAGAACAGTGAGAGTGCTTGTGTGTTACTGTATATAAATGCACCCAAGGGAATTTGCATTTTACTGGCGTTTTATTTGAAGAGATCATGGCTGTTGTTCCTGGCAGCAAAAAGGGACTGTACTGAGCATTGTATCTGATCGCTAGTCTGGGAAAATGAATATGATCTGACAGCACAAATACACATTTGTATCAAAGCAAAAAAAAGAACACTGAATCATTAATCTGTATATTTAATCTCTCACTCACCCCATCAGTAGCAGTGACCGTGAACTCGTAGCTCTCAAATCCCTCGTCTCGGTCAAGGACTGCGTTAGTGCAGATATGCCCCGTCTCCTTATTAATGCTGAACACTGCTGGAGGAGAACTGGAGGGTCCTGATCCTATAGAATAGGTTATTGCACCAAATGAACCGCCATCCGCATCGACTGCCGTCACCTATAGAAAACAAAGACAAACAGATTATTGTTTATAACTAAATAATTAATTTATTTCCTCATGCACTGTGGAGTGTAAAAAGGGTGTCAGTGTGCATACACACACACACACACACACACACACACACACACACATACACACACACACACACACATATATATATATATGTGTGAGAGAGAGAGATAGAGAGAGAGATAGAGAGAGAGATTTATCTTGTACATGTGGACACATGAGCCACATGTACTGATGTTACACAAATCAGAAAATCATTTGCTTTTCTAGGCACCTGGCCTCCTCTCAGTACTGGCACTCAGACAGCGTCTTCAATCAAGCATTCACAATACAAACCACTTAAAAGACAAAATTCAAGCAAAAAATACACAGGTGGCAGCTTGGCAAGGACAAATCTGTAAAGGATAAGATAGGTATCTTGATATTTTTGCCTTATAGGAGGCACAGTAGGAGTTTTCAAACAGGAAACATTGTTTTGCCATGGAACGACTTTTATCTGTCCACCAGCTGGGAGAAAGGAAGCCTAGGTTTACAGCTCAGGTCAGGTCAAACGCATCTGCCTTCCAGAAGTTTCCTTATAACACCAAACTCTGCAAAGGAGATTTGTTTCTCTACAGATATCGCTCAGTGAAAGCTTATTCAAGGTTCAAGCTTGGCACTTTAAGGCCAGTCAAATTGTAAGATGACCAACTTCTATAGATTGGGCTTAGCTGGTCTCAGATCAACAAGTTTAAAATCAGCTGCAGAACAAGGGGAAAAAATGATCAAATTCATTCCAAACAGCTGCGCTGCACACCGTCTGACAGCTACACATCACCAAAACATGGCAAGTCACCAGACATCAGGTGTTATCCAGAAGGTTCTCAAATGGAAATGTCATGACCTCTGAGATTCTCTTTCTGGCCTCTGTTCCTGATGTGCTCAGTAAACAGAATTACACTGGATGTCCAAGAAAGCCCTCATTCATCATTTTTATACATGCATGTAGCCTCAAAAGCCTATAATCCGCCAAAAAGTTCCCTTCAAAACATTAGGAGGAAAAGACTTCTGATTCTTCAAGGTCTGTTTCTCACAAATGTTTATATGTTTGGCTTTAAAAAGCAGCTCTATAACTTTGCTTCATGTCACTTACACCAGCAGTAAAATATACTTTTCTATAAGTTCTTGATACTTTGAAATCTGGCCAAAAAGGACCCAATGATTTGTTTCTGAGCTAGTGCAGAGGTGAGGTAGTTCGTTCCCATGATACTGCTGTGGATTTCCTCATCCGCTCCAATATTTATCTGGATTAAACTTTCTCAAACAGTCCAGAGACTGGCTGGTCAGCTGGTGGTTCAAGTGTTGGTCATGAAGTGTAGGTCTGTGCACTATAGAGCACAAACAGCAGCTCTTTTATTCTTCACACCTGTTACATAGAGAACCAATGTTACCAATTTGCATGGCTAAGTTGTATATAGAGGAGGATGAATTCTGTGTGTGTTTAAGTAAAACTGTGAAACCTTCAACACGTTCTGAATGAAAAGAAAGGAATGTGGTAAGAACAGATGGTAAATGTTTAAGAGCACAATTCATTAAAACCAGCTTTCAACAGCCATAGACCATTAAAAACCCTCTCTCTTAGCACATATAAGACTACCATCACAGAATGTTATCCCAGCTGCATTTTTCTTCACCGTTACCGCTTTGACTTATTTCCTGAAAAGATCGCTGTCAGTGTAACATCTTTCGGATGGATCTGTTATCTTTAAGCTGTCAGTGTTCCTGGAATATTTATGTAATTTAGGAAAATCGGGGATCTGTGATATTAATTTGGGACATTGCACTGACCAGGCCTGAGAGTCTGAAGTCCACACAGGAAAGCCCAGTGAGATCCATCCTGTCAGAGGATGACCTCAGAATTATTTCTATACACACCAGAATATCTGGGTATTATCTAAGAAATGGGTGAGATCATAACTGATACAGTATCGCTCCACTTGGGAAGAAAGAGGAAATTAATATGAGTAAAATGTAAGAAAATGTTTTAAACTGAATAGGTCAAGGAGAGTGTAAATGCAATAATGTTTCTTGTTACTTGAAGAAATACACTAAAGGCTTCACTGGATTTTCTATCTTTTTGAAAAAGATTCCACCTAGCATCCTAGACCCTGGTGTCCTTGTGGGACTGCCGGTAAAGGTTTAAGGTGCTAGATGGAACTCTAAAAGTGTACTGGGGATTAAAGTGGTTATAATTTGGTCAGGTGTGGGGGTAATGGGGCATGACAGCCAGTGCTGGGAAAGCCTGGGTTACAGTCAGTGATGGATTTGAGGTCATAATAGAGAGCCCCTTGGGGCGCAAATGATAAAAAGAATTATTGGGTGTCAGTGCAGTTGGGACCCTTTGGTGGATGCGTGTAGACATCCTCAGCCGCAAAGAGACTAACCTGAGTATGACTGGGGGAGGAGGATGGCTACAACAATTCCCCATGCTCTGTCTGAGTTCATAGATGAAAAAGCACAAAATCCTGGGATAAACACAAACGCATGTGCTGTTGAAAAAAAAAAAAATCCCACATATGCAAAGCTTTTATCAAGACTCTAAGACTGATAAAATGAAAGACAATGTAAGGATGTGGTATGATAAGCAAATGCTGGTTCAAAAAAATGACTTGGAAGGACTGCAGAATTTCGCAATCATGAATTCAATTACGGAAAGCATGCATGTTATCATGAGTGCTCAATGATGGAAATTAAACAGTCATTGCTCAGCTGTCTGGCTCCAGCTTCAGTTAAATGCAATAGTGATGAGACAGAGCTTCTCTTATTTATGCTCTCTCAATTTGTCCTTCATCATTCATTCATTGATGAAACATGCTTATTTGATTGGAGAGAGAACAAGAGACTGTCTCCAGGAGAACTGTGTCACACACTCATCCACTCATCCTTGTGACTGCAAGTTTAAAATTAACACTGTGGAGTGTTATTCACTTCCAACACTAAAATATCTGAAGCATTGTGTTCAGAACAGATTGCATTCTTTTAAGGTTATTTAGTTACACTCTAACAATGCTGAGACAAATGTAAACCTATTCAAGTCAACTCTATAACCCCGAACCTGGTCAATAACATGAAACACCTTGGTTCCATTTGACCAGACTGTGTTAAGTTACATGTAGAACCCAATATGTGGTGTTGCTTTAACTAATCAAAAATTGGTTCACTATGACCCACCCACAGATCATTTTTGACCCCAACAAAATCATAATGTATGGATTAAAACACCACAAAACAAAACATAAAGCAATGAAAATGACTAAATATACAAACTATGTAAAGAACAAGGCAATAAATTTCCCTCAGTAGAGTCTGAAGAGAGTCAAGAGTAAGTGTTATTCAATCATGAAGTAGTAGAAGAAGTTTTACCACTGATGATGGACTTCTTTAGCTCTACTTGATGTGGGAAAACACACCATTTATGGCACCATGAGACTCACATGACACTAGGGTCCAGAGATCGTAGAGAAACCAACATTTTAAACATGTCAGGACAGCATGCTAATTAGGTGACATCTTCATTCGGTTAAGTTTCACTTTGAATAAAATGGAGTCCTTTCCAGAATGTGTGCATAGCTGTACTCAAAGAAGTATCCCTAGTCCCTTAGTTGCAGGTAGACAGCTGGGTCCTGATATGAGGAAGCATTGGATAGCTAACATTAGTTATAAACATTTTAATCATCTCTGATCCCTCAGAAGTGTTAGCACTGAGCTTGTGTGTGTCCAGTAAGCAAGCCTGTGCTTTAACTCCATTCTTTTAATTGTTGTAATTATCATTGTGTTTGCATGTTGCTGGCTATAGCTAACTGCCCAAATGACGGGTTGTTATCATGTTCCAATAGAAGTAACAAAAGTAGAAACCAAAAGCTGGACTGTATTGCCAAACCAGACATTAAGCAGCAGTAACCCAAACTTTAACATAATATGAAATAATCCTCTACAATGGCCCAGCCCAGCGACTGAGTTATTTAAATAAATGTAAGTGTAGGGTAAAAGCAGAATTATAAGAAATCTGAAAGTCTACTTAGCCTTATATTGCACTGTTATAGATAAGGTGGTTTAAAATATTGGTTTGAAAGTAGAGCAGTAATTCTGTCTGGATGAAGGCATACTCCTACCATTGAGACCCATTTATTTCTGAGGTCACACTCTCTGCAATCACTCCCAGGAAAGCACACATACCACTGTATACCATAACTCTTTCTTAGGCCATATGTCTCTCATGAGATGTTGAACTGGGCCCATACATATTAAATACTGTGGTACAAGTAACGATTCAGACCCTGATTTTATTATTCACATCAAACTGAATACCATTGTATGATTTGGTACGAAGTGACTTACAGGTACAGACTTCCATTTAACACTCACATTTGCTATTATTTTCAATGTATCTATTCAGAAGTAGCCACTGAATAATGTTTTATTAATGACTAAATTGGGGGTTGGGGTTAAAATCAAGCACAATCTAAAAATGATAGTTCATGTTTACAAGTGAGTGATTTTATGTTTTTGTCTCTTAAACTGAATGTGTTTAACTACCAGTGTGTCTTCCTAAATTCCCTAACAGTCATTTATCTGACAAGGCCTTATGTGAAAGCACTCATATGTAAGTTATACAGTCACAGACTTAGTGAAAAGGCCAGAAGCCTCCCCAGGTTTCTGTCATTTATAAGTGTTGTACATGGTTTGTTATTACATTGCTTGTAGTGTGTAACACATGGTCTAAATTATTATTCCTTGGGTGTATCTCTTGATAACATCTAATGTCAAGAAGCCGAAGGTAAAAATGTGTCTGTACTTTCAATAAGATGCTTTTCTCTGGTTAAACACTGGAGTATTGGTTTCAGACACACAGCATACATGCACACACATAATGTTTGTAGATTTGCTGCAATACAAACGTACAAACAATTTCTCTCAGATCAGTCAGCAAATGTGTACACAGAACAGACATCTGAATCATTCTGCATAGCTGGTTTAGCTGATTTAATCAAGGCAAAATCTTATTTCAGATCAAAGTGGATATTACCTGACAATACATTTTCAATACATGACAATAATATGGCTCTATCAGTGTTAAAACTGAATAGGAGATAGAATTCTCTGGGCGGCACAGTGGTTTGCACTGCCGCCTCACAGCAAGACAGTTCTGGGTTTAACCCCAGGTCAACTAGTTACTCTAATTTGCCCATAGGTGAGAGTGTGAACGGTTGTCTGTCTCTGCGTTAGCCCTGCGATAGGTTGGTGACCTCTCTAGGGTGTACCCCACCTGTCGCCTGAAGTCATCTGGGATTGGCTCCAGCCTCCCCATGACCCACAACAGATAAGCAGCATAGAAAAGGGATGGATAGAATCTTCTAATACAAAGGTCAGGATTAGTCTGAGTTTTAATCTTGGGATCTCTTGGTTTTCACACTTGACCTGTCCAATTGTGATGTTATTTGTTGGAGATGTTTTTTGGAGGTGCTGTCAGTTGAAGGGGCTCATAATCAAAGGCTTGCTTTTACATAGATTGTCTTCTGAACCGTGGATGTGTGTCTTGTCATGATGCTGTCAGTACAAGCACCACAAAAGTCAGCTAATGACTGTGCTCCAGTCCTAGGAAAATCTGGCTTTATACATCAATAAGGTCTGCTGGTTACAGTGATAATAACAATCTTTTCCCTGCCATGACATTGAATCACATTACTCATTATTATTTATATATATGTATGTATACACATACATTATTTCTAGCTACTGCTCATCGCTTGTGGAGTTTGTGACTGTTAGATGCAGGCCATTTTATTTACCTCGAGAATTCAATGCTGTGCTCATTGTCGGAGTGTACATTCCCCCCAGCGCTAATGCTAAGGATGTGCTCTGTGAGCTGTACAGGGATATTAGTGAGGTGCAGAATGCACACCCCGATGGACTGTTTATCGTCGCCGGAGATTTCAACCATGCAAATCTCAAGTCAGTGCTCCCGAAATTCCATCAGTGTGTGGACTTTGCATTGAGAGGGACAAATGCGCATGGTCTTGTTTACACAAACATTCCTGGCGCTTACCGGGGACCCCGCCCTGCCCCCACCTCGGCTACTCAGACCACATCTCTGTAATGCTAATGCCGGCATACAGAGGGCTTGTGCTGCGTCTGCCCAGAGAGAGCACAGAGAATGTGCAGAACAACTGGTAGATGTTCTCACCGACATCTTCAACATCTCCCTGAGCACTGCTGGTGTCCTGAAGTGCTTCAAAACCAGCACCATCATTCCCGTGCCAAAGAAGTCTTCAGTGTTCTGCCTCAATGACTATCGTCCCGTCGCACTCACACCCATCGCAATGAAGTGCTTCAAGAGGCTTCTTGAAAAAAATCCAAAAATCTCAGAGTAAATAGCCACGCAGCTGAAAAAAATGCTAGTGTGAAAATGACGTAAAAGAATTAAGAGGACTTAAGAGGATTATTCATAACAATAATGTCCTTTACAACAATGGCAGCACACTTCAAAAGTATGAGACCATAAGTGGATTAAGTCAAGATGGCCGTGTCTATTTTAACAAATTCCAATGGCACTTACAGACACTTAAACCCCTTAAGTTCACATTTGCGCAAATGGCGTAGCTAGAACAATGTCGTAAAAGAAGATATTTTATATGTACATACACTACCAGTCAAAGGTTTGGACACACCTCCTCTTTTTCATAGGTTTTTCTTTATTTCTTTGGCTTTCTACATTGTAAAACATTACTGAATACATCAAAACTATGAAGCAACATGTATGGCATATACTAAATTATGTGGTAAACAGAAAAGTGTAAAAAAAAACCAAAAAAACAAAATATGTTTCATTTATGTGTTACGTTATGTTTCAACATTTACCGTGATACAATCGGCATTATCTTTACCGGTTTCATGAAGTAGTCACCTGGAATGCATTTCAGCGAACACGTGTGCCTTGTTAATATGGATTACTATAGATGTTCTATAGGGCTGTTTACTGTATTTTTATCATTTACTATTTACTGTTGGTCTCAAATGCCTTAAGAAGGAAAGAAATTCCACTAATAGTAAAGAGAAACAGTCCATCATTATCCAGTCTCTTTTAAAGTAATAAAAATTAAGAAAAAAATTGAATTAGGTGTGTCCAAACTTTTGACTGGTAGTGTATATATATATACCATACGTGTTGCTTCACAGTTTTGATGTATTCATTAATGTTTTATGCAGAAAGCAAAAAAAAAAGAAAAACCTATGAAAAAGAATAGGCGTGTCCAAACTTTTGACTGGTAGTTTATATATATATATAGCATATGGACAAATATAGATGAAAAAACAACAAACAGCAGTTGAACCACAAAACCTATAAGGCTAAAGTATCCATTTTCCTATTTGGAAAAGATGGATACTAAACCACTTAAGCACTGAACATCTAAAAACCCTGACTTAACATTTAAGGTTTTCATTTTAATGGTCAGTTCTTAATGAACTGGGTTAAAGCTGCCCTTTAAATTTTAATTCAATCATCTCCATATCAAGAAACATTAAAATGACCTCATCTTACATATCTCTGATAAAGTATCATGGTTGGTTTATTATAATAAAAAAGATACATTATCAATACTGTGATGAGTGATGAATGAAAAACAAACAAACAAACAAAACAAATACCAAGCAGCATTCACTTTAAATACAGTCCATGGTAGCATAAGCTCCAATATGTAAGTACAGAATATTGATCTCAGTCATGTCAGTGGTAAAACATTTCATTTTCATAATTGCATTTCCTGAGCAAACAATCACCAACCAGGAGAGACTCATACACTGTATACCGAACACTATGAGGTCTTCAGTATTGATCTGGACAGAGGAATTATGATGCAATCAACTAATAGTTGGGTGCAGCCTCCAATGATGCACTACGATTAATGCAAAGCATGCACTATGTGAACAGTGTGCATAAAAAGGTGGCAAGAATCTTTAAAAAAACACTTTGTGTGACATTTTCCCAGATTGTTCAAATCACAAATGCTGAATTAGCATGCCTAGCTAAAAAAAAAAAAAAAAACGGCCCTACTACAGTTAGATTAACATAGTACAATGGAAATGACAATTTGCATTATGATTAATACAAGTAAAGAAAAAAAAACATCTTGTAGTATAAAATATGGTATGCTTAAGCTGTAGTATAGAATTTACTTTTTTTGTAATACTTCATCCTTCAAATATAGCAAATTTACTGTAATAAGCAAAAACTATAATAAGTAGGAAAATAGGTCTTGTGGTGGAAATTAACTTTTAAATAGATTATAATCAGCAAATGTGAGCAATGGCAAAAAGCAACATATGGAAATGTGCTGAGGTACAATGACAAATCTTATACAGTGTAGCCAGATTGTGTTTACAATGCCTTTTAATTATAACGGTAATGTTATGTGAAAATCAAGAGGTGTGACAGAGAGATTTCAGAAATTCTTCACTCAAGACACTTGAGACAGGCTGAAAGGTGATTCGTTACTTGCAGAGTAAAAGTTATTGGCAACCAATTTCAACTGCATCAGAAAGAAAACAACTAAACTAAAATGGAGAGTGAAATACTACAGACATTTAATACAAAACTGATCAGAAGAAATAGAGTTCAACTGGCATTTGTTCCAGCTAAGGCAACGTATCAAATGGTAAAAAGTGAAGTGTAGCAAGACTAAATTATTTGTTATGCAGGAAATTGAACTCGAAAGAAGATTTACAGGCTGCACTCTGTGTACACTATTAGGAGGTGCCCTTTACTGGTACTTCTATAAAGAAAATGTACAGAGAGGATGTTTCTCTTTCCCAAAGCTTTTATAAAAATGCCATAAGACTCTTTTTATTTTATGGGCTTGTGGGATTTGTTGCTTCTGTCCAAAAAAAAAAATCAGTGCCACATTTTGCGTTCTTCTTTGAAGTGAAGTCAAGGGCTACAGTATTGCTTCTTGCTAGCAAGTTAAGTGAAGAAAACATTGTGTATGCAGAATGCTGAGGAGTACGTGTTAAAGATAACTTTGACAGCTTATAGGATTAAATTCAATATTCAGTTATGTGGGCAGAAGTTCCACACAGGTATGATGGGGCTTTTCTGTGAGGAGTTTGCACGTTCTCTCCACACCTGTGTGGGTTTCCTCCTGTTTCCTCCAACACTACAAATACATGCAGATTAGGTCAACTGGCTACTGTAAATTACCCATTGGTGTGAAAATGAGTGTGAATGGTTGTTTGTCCCTGTGCTAGCCCTGTGATAGACTGGCGACCTGCCCAGGGTGTACCCCGCCTCTCACCTGAAGTCATCTGTGATTGGCTCCAGCTTCTCCATGACCCTGATGGGTAAGCAGTATAGATAATGGATGGATGTAATGAAGTTTTCTGTGAGGAGATGTTTATTTGCATTTTTGGAAGGAGTCTCTAGTGTCAGCGCTTTGTAATAGTCAGAGGTAAGGTCTTCAGCCTTAGGAAAGTCTTCAGAATTATGAGCATTATGAGCTGCAGTTTTTTTTTGTTTGTTTTTTTTTTGCATTATTAAGGTCCAGAGAGAGAAAAATAGAGTGGCTGGTGAATTAATGACTGTTTACAGCTGCTGTAACATAAGTGATCAAATAATTATCTTCTTTTGCAGGCATTCTACAACAATATATGTAACTATAAATGGATAAAACTCATATGTTGTAATTTATTAACTAAAATTTGTTAGTGTTGCCAAACTGGTGTAATATAAAAATAAAAAAACACACCACATGATCTTTGATTATTTTCTGCATGCGACATCATGTTTCATGCTTTACTATTTAAGTGCAGTCAAGCATGTTAATGTCACCATGTCCTGAACACAGTGATAAATAGAAATCTTGTTTAAAATCTAGAAAATGTAACTTTACATTACTAGCTGTAATTTGTGTTCCTCTTTGTCCCCACAGTGTGAATACCTCACATGATATTCAACCCCAAAATGATTCTGATCATTAAGTATTGATTTTGTTCATTCCTGAGAAATCAATAGATTTGGTGAGTCATACATCGTGCGGACAGTCACCCAGAACAGCAGACAAACACTTAAGCTTATTTAAGATAATTACCTTTAGCCTATGCAAATGAATGCTTTCCTTGTCCATGTCTAAGCCCATGGCAAACCTAAAATGTTGGATGTTGCACACAATTTCCACTGGATAATATTATCAGGTGAAGGATATAGAAGAATTATGAAAAAGAGCAGAACAGGAGCTGGAGTGACACCACACAATGCCCTGACATCACATGGTCGAGGCTTCTTATCTCAGTGCTTTTACTGACCCAAGGCATCAGAATAAAGGAGATGAACAGAGGAAGAGAGAGAGAAATGAAATAAGACAGAGCCTCCAAAAGCATGAGAGACTATGAGAAACATCATTGTTAAGGAGGAGAAATATAAGCACTTTAATGCGCATCCCTCCTCGTCTCCCAGCTAAATTACACGGCTGCCCAAAACCCAAACAGCATTATACATGTTTACACTGACCCTGCCACATTATACATTCCAAACTGAACCCTAATCACCACTGCAGCATAAGCAAATCAATCATATGGCAGAAAATAGTCTGTGCAAGGCTTGACATGTCTTCCTTTACTGGAGCCAGTGGTGGTGCAGATGGGATGAAACAAAGGATGTGGAAAGAAAGAGGTAGAGGAGGGGGATTGGTGAGGAGGGGACTGGGATGAAGGACTAGTCAAGCGTGGAAGACTAATGTCCATAAGGGTGTACTGTCAGAGCTCCATAAATACAAGCAAATAGACTTGACGCTGATCCAGAAACCAGCTACACAATCTGTTACACAGTTTACATCACTGCTTTAATACTGCCACTGGTCACAGTCACTGGCCACTTTAATAGGAACACATGTACCCCTGCACATTCATGTAATTATCCAGTCAGGATGGTGGATCCTGAGGCAGCTGATGCTTAAAATAATGTAGGCACTGGTGAGTTATCATCAGAACATCAAATATCAGAATGGGGTAAAAATGTGATCTCATTGACTGTGGCATGGTTATGGGGTCAGATGGGCTGCTTTGAGAATTTCAGAAAATGCTGATATATTATTATTATTGTTGTTGTTGTCATTGTTGTTGTTGTTGTTGTTATTAGGTAGATAATTCATTAGCTTGCAAATATTTTCAAAAATATATAGTAACATGGAAAAATATATTGCTGAGAGCTGTGTGTGTGATTTTGGCATTGATGAGTTGCTACATTGTAGCACATTTAACCTTGTATTTAATTATTTTATTTTTTTGTAACCTTATCTTAACTTTGTTTCCATTTCTTTCATATTTCTAGTTTAGCACAGTGCAAAACTGCATTAACTCAGCAATGCCTAACATTACTGTCAAATTAATGCATATACAAATAATTCTCACAGGAGGAGAAAACCCATGTGGACACTGAAAGAAGATTTATAAACATCTGTCATGCACTTCTCACCGATTCCCCCTGCTCGGTCTGAGACTGGGACGGGTGTTGGACCTGAGGTCGATGATAAGGTCAGGGTCAAAGGTCGGCAAGTGACCACTGCATGTTCTATCTTAACCTGTGACCCTTTGCTTTATTTGGAGCTGACATGCTTTCTCTGTGTCTCTGAAATGAACGATCCATCCATTATTAGATACAATGAGGAAGCAGCTGTTATAACAGACACACAAATGCATTAAACAGACACTAAGGATCTAATATGTTCAGTTAGTCTGGGATTAATTTAAGCAGTGATGTCAATCACAGTATTGATGCTGGTGATAAGGAGATACTGGGTTTCACAGAATGCAATCAAATTATGTGATAGACAGGATAACGAAAGTGTGATCTCTGTGACTTTGAGATGGTGTGGGAAACAAAAAACATCGAGTGAGCGATGGTTCTGTGAATGGAAATGCCTTGTTGATACGAGAGATCTGAGGAAAATGGCCATATTGGTTCTCGTATAGTAACTCATATAATCACTCTTTGCAACCATCATGGGCAGAAAAGCATTTCAGCATGAACAAAACATTGAACGTTGAGGTGGATGGGCTATAACAACAGAAGACCACACAACTGGGTTCTACTCCTTTCAGCCAAGAACAGTAATCTGAAACAGTCAGAAAAAACCGGACAGTTGAAGATTAGAAAAAAAAATCACTTGGCCTTTTCTCCGTCTTCAGCTGTTCAGTTGTGGTGACTGATTTGTGAAAATCTCAGGTGATCAGCAGTTTCTGAAATACTTAAACAGCCCATCTGGTACCAACTGGTGTCCATGCCACATGTAAAGTCACAGAGTACACGCCTTTTCTTCATTCTGTTTGATGTAAACATTAACTAAAGCTCTTGATCTGTATCTGCATAATTTTATGCTATGTACTGCTGCCACATCTTTGCAGGTGCAGATTAAAGCGGCCAGTGAGTGTGTATGAAGTCAAGGAACACTATGTAATATTCACATAAAATCAGCATTAGTTACAGTCACTAGCACACTGTACATGTCCTGTCACAACTATGTCAGTACTTAAAATAACTTCTAATTTGAATCCAAAGTACTACGATATTGGCAGCCCTGAATTTGGTTTTCAACAATGTTTAATGCACAATTCTTTGTGTTTTTTAACATTCTCTTTGACAGCTTTAGCTTCATAGTTTTGCAGCTTGAAAGTTCCACTCCATTCCAGGTGTATCAGACTAGCCAATCTCTTTCACCTCACAATTTCATCTTTCCCTGGTGTGCTGTTTAATGTGGGCTAACAATATACCGACCTAGCACTGAGACAGTGCTAATGATGAAGAATAACCAGCAGAGAAATATAGCATAGAATGTAAAGTCGCTGGCCAGTTTGGACTGCTCTGACTGCATGCATTAGGGAGAGTAAAAGCAGTTAAATAACAGAGCAGGTCAAAGAGGGTGCGCACATCAAAGAGACATCAACTCTTGGAACAGAGAGGGAAGAACAGTTCCCCAATAATCCTGCTATGACTTAAGGATCTGCATAGGGACTGTACTGTATACTGCAATGAGGGTGAGATAAAGGGCATGCAGCTTTTGGCAACTCAGACAGGAACGAATGCTGTGCAAGAGGAATAAAAAACATAAATTCCGAAAGAGGCAGGTTAGATAGAGAAGGGGGGGTAAATCCTTTGAGACCAGTTTAGTTTTAAGACCTTGAAAAATGCCTCAGCATAGCCTCCCCAATGCCTCTAATGGAAGCCATATTGGATTAGGCCAGTGTGAAAGCACATCGCGGCCCGCAGATCGTGACACGAATGCCATGTGTTAAGAAACAAATCACAATAAATGCCTGCCAATTGAGAGCTAACAACCATCTCAGCTGCCTAAATCAAGGTAACGTGCTCCCTCTGTGACATTAAATATATTTTAGATTTTGTAAGGGCACAATGCATTTCAACTTATCTTATTTATTGTGTTGGGTAGAACGGACTTTGCTTAGCTGTGGCGTAGCTCTTCTTTTCCGATGCTCAAAAATCAATATGTTGTCAGGCCACACGTTTTAACCAGATGGTTAAGGGGTGAAAATCCCAAAACACAGTGAAGTGAGCCAGGGTCATGACCTGTTACAACACCAAGAACATAAATCAATGATCAGCATAAAGCCTGATGAGTGAAACAGAAACAGATAGTGAGGTGGAAGGAGGGAAGAAGCTGGACAGAGTGTAAGTTAAACTTCTATGCTGTGTCTCAATTCACACACCTGCATACTTACACTTGCTCTTTTGAGTGCATAAGTGCATTCACACTGAGAAGTATGGCAACATGCAGTGCACAAAGAGTACCCAGATGGTGTACTCAATATGGTCAAAATGTTGAGCGTGCAACGCTGCACAATCCTCACCCTCAATGCTCGCCATCTTGCCTATGTAATAGAAGGGTAGGGACCACCAACCTATTTTCAGCCCGGTGAAGTAGGGCATGTCATCAACAAATATCTATGCACACAAGCGAGGAAAATTAAAAAACGGCTTCATTTTTAAATAATGTGAGCAAAAAAAGCTAGCAGATATTTTTTGGCAGGTTATGCGACAATCACAGTCAAATTTTTGTTTTCTGGTATTAATTTCCGGTATTTTGTCATTTCTGTTAAGTGCATGACTTGGCATATTTGATTTGAGACAATGCTACCCTGTCAAAATTTGCACACTACACAAGTAATTATAAGTACTACAGTGTACTACATGGAAGTATACTAAAGGAAGAATGTGAACTGAGACTCAGTATTAGTATGTTCTCTTCATGGTAGGTGTCCTGATCCATTTTTTCCTTTTAAAATCCTAATGGTGATGATTTTAATGCAGTATAATAACATAATTTAGCTCTTACATCAGCACTTTTCACTATAGGAAAATGAATAGTACAGTATATATAAATCCATAACAAAACTGAGGCTTAAGAACAAAGAAAATGTTGAGGACAAGTTATTATTTATGGAAATCCTCTCACTCAGAATTTAAGTTATGGAAAGAGCTTTGGCATGTTAAGAGAGTTGTTGAAAGAGAATTCCAGATCCAAAATAATCAGACCACATTCCAGGAAGGCCTCTTCCACCATCTCTCTCTCTTCAAATACACAGACACATGTGAAAGAGCAAGAGCTTCTGCAACAACTGAACGCAAATCCGTGCCAGTGACACACATGCTGTTCCTAGCACCTTGGGAAAAGAGGGGAACGTTACAATTCATAAAGCACCTGTTGCATCCAAAGCAGTACACAACCACAAGCAATGATTTCCTTGTCCCCCCCAAAGGGCACTGTTGGTCTTGAAGGGCAGACTTCCGAGAAGCTCAGCAGGGACCTGCACTTTAAAATAAAGCTGTCAGTGGATGGTCACAGGCCGGATGTGTGGATGTAACCCTTCACGCTCTGCTGTCTGAGTGGCAGAGACATTGCTGAGCGTTCATTCACTGTGTGGCCTACACGGGGGAAGGGAGAGTCAATGTGCTAACCAAGGATATGCTAAAACTAGTTTAAACCTAAGCTTTAGTTGGATCAAAGAGGATTGCTGCGTGCCATACCCTCACTAGATAATGAACTCACTCCCTGAACAAGAGCAGTAATAAATTGTGCCTGAGATACGGACTAGAGGTTCGTAGGAGTACTAAAGACATACATATGGGCTCTCATATGAACGTACGCACAGACGTGCACCAGACAGGACGCCCCAGTGTACTCCTACTCACAATCTATTTTCTCTGCTCTTGGCTACCTAAGGCTCCAGGAATGGCCAAGAAAAACAAAATGGCCAGGCGCAAGATAGCACAGGGGTTAGAGGGCTCCACAGCTCCAGCTGAGAGAAAAAGAACTGTGAGTGTTGTCAGATAACACACACACACACACACACACACACACACACACTTGGGAATATTCCTACCGTAGAGTAGTATGATACAGGCTGTAAATTTATCACACACATCAGTCTGTCAAGATGTAACAACATTGTGGCATGTAAGCTACACAACTTGCTAATTTTGCAGTCCCAATGTTAATGCTTGATAAGGAATAAGAGCAGCAGGGTCACTGTTTTCTGAATAATGTGTTATTAGCCTAATTAACAGTATGTCCTTGGGGAAATGCTGGTTTAACTGCAGCTTGGTCTATAAAGAATCTTATAAAGATGCCTTGGATTCCAGTGTCACATGCCACAAGAATGAGTTTGAGGAAAGAAAGTACTGCTCCAAACACCCTACTGGAAAGAATATCCTTGCTGTGACATTTTTACATCTTAATGAACAGTCATTTCTAATGTTCAGTAACACTGCACTATACAGGAGCAAGTGACAAAAGGAGCAAAATGGAAAATAATCACTTAAAATTGGATGAGACACAACCAGAAAGGAAAGCTACTGTTCCTTTCACACTGCGAGAGGAATTGCTCTCTGACTACAACATTTTAATTCAAAAGATATTACTTTAGAATATCTTTGCGACATTCAAAGTGTTAAACCAGCTGCAGTCAGGATCGATACAGGCCAGCTCAATCAAATTTTTCCTCTGTGACATTATTCACTGCATAGTGCAGCATCTCTCTTTTTCCCTGCCAGTGTTCCCTGTGGCTTTCCTGCTGATGTGCTGCTGGAGTCACTGAGTTCATGGAGGATTTGTACAAGGACAGCAGGAAAGTCAGCTCCCCCAGAACTTGACGAAGGAACCACATGTACATCTGAGAAACATAATTTCTTCTACATGGTACCAGCTCTGCTGACTCACTTCATTCTCAGATGGCCAGCAATGTATCAGAAGCCATCTAGGATCTGTCACACAAGAGACGACACAATGTCCTTCCTGAAATCTCACATCTGTCTTAACCTGTTTATGAATATAGCCTGTACTTTGTCAAAATCAGTAAACAGAATTCCACAAGATTCATGCATGACACAAACTGTCTCTGCAACTCCTAAAGAGACAGGGTTAATTATAAGGACACAATAACTAATACATAATATCCTGATATTAATCTTCACCCTTCATTGAAGCTTCATGAGGTTTATGATGAGGTATTACAGCTGTGTAAACACCAATCCATGGAGTACTGCACTAACACAGACAAAACAACACACATACTGGAGGGAATAAAACCAGGTGAGGCTTGATCCCTGTTCTTCATACCTGCTGCGCCTTCCCCCTGTTTCAGTATTACTGTATTCAGTATTACAGTATAACTCTCTATCTATATGATATTGATGACACACATGTTCTAGCACCTTTCAAAATAAATTTAAAAACTGTAATGCAAACCGAACAAAAGCTGAATTGTTACATGTTAAAAAGACACTGGAATCACTACGACAGTGGGCCCCTTGGTACGGCCACTCAAAGCATATTAAAACTAAAACTCCTTTTCAGGGATAAGAGCTCCAGCCATCCCATGATGTGTTGAGCCACGTGGTGGACTAATACTTGATCAAAGCACACTAAGGTGGATTTAAGTGTGGGCTCTGGACAAACCAGTCCAATCTACTGATGACTATGAGATCTACAAAAGAGAATCGCCGGAATACTCTCATCTTGAAAGAGTGAGTGTGTGGTTATAGATACATGATGTCAGTTGTACAAACCAGATGTCCACCATCTTTCTGTCTGATCACAATGTCAAAGCAAAAAAAGTGGGACAATTTTACATAATGTTGTGTACTGTACCTAAGTCTGAACATACAGTAATTTTAAATAGTGTATATGCAGCAGCCCTGCAAAGAAATGTCATCGGTCACAGAATTCTGTGTTAATTTAGCACACATTATGTTTCATAATTAATGAAGAAAGGAACATAGTTTAGTTGACAACAGAGATCATTTCTTCTCTGCCTCAGAATGGCCTCTCAATGACCTCTTAAGTCCCCAACCTCCTACAGACAAGGTTCAAGATGGACCACTGCTTTCTGAGAGCATCGTTTCCCCATGGCTCCATGATGGTTAAACCAGAAACCATTCCTCTTTTGTCTGCCGATGTTTCCTGACCTCTAAATGACATTAGTATGAAAGGATTCCTATCTTCTATATTCTCTGTGTATCTGTGAAAGAGAGACCCTGCATTCAAGCTTAGCTAGCAGTCCTCTGCCGTGTCATTTTTAGCTCAGCTCAGCACTTGTTGTAAAAAAATAGAAAATGGGTGTGAGGACACTGTAAAACGTGAAGATAATATAGGACAAAGAGGAAAAGCGTATACTGTAGACATTGACATTTACATTTATTTTTATGACATTTGGCTTATCTAGAGTGACTTACATTTTATAGACAGGGATAAGCTTTACTTTTTTAGTCTTTAGCTTTAGTCTGCTAATATGCAGGCACAAGTGGGAGGTTGCTGGATGTAAGTATAAACTCAAAACACATTTATTTGGGTTGTTGTCAGTGGTACACCATGGCAGTGGTCTAAACAGGTTCAGTAAAACCACCGCAAGATAGTCCATATTAATGAAATCAGAAAGCTGGCAGGGGCCAAAACCAGAAAAAAGATTAAGATTAAGAGAAACCAGAAGCTAGAAAACTAGGCAAAACCACAAGGAAATCAATGCTTAGAATTAAAACCACAAAGAACTCAATGCTATTAAAATAATTTACAAAGAGATGGATGAAAAGAACTGCACTGTATGACCAGAGAGAACCAATCACTGGAGAGAAAGTCAGCAAGAATAGGAAGCAATGAGGGTGGAAGTTGGGAACAAGGAACAGGTGCAACTAATCAACAGAATTAATGAGAGCAGGAAGCTGTGACCATACAAGGAAAATGAAGTGTAAAAAGGGAGGGGGATGCTGAGTCCACTGGCTCAAAGACTACTGAATCAGCATGGATGTGACATTAGCTTGCATTATCAGTGAGGATGAACATGCACATGAAAACACCAAGCATTTTTGTGGCCTCAATAAGCACTCAATATAAGTCTAAGATGAATGGCCAGCAGGACAGTTTCTCTTTATATAAGTTATAAGCAGGCTGGTGCATCTTATCCAACTGATCAAAACTGTGTATTTAAACAACCCATTTGTGCTGAGTTGCTAAGAATAATCCAGACTAGAAACAGAAAGATCCAGTTGCATGTGTTTAGTCTCCAAGATAAACATCAAGAACACATCCAATATTTTAAAAAAATCCAACTACACAGGTGCTTCAGTTAAAGTCTGGTTCAGACAACAAGACTGTAAAGCACAGCTTTATGACTGAATACCGCAATTGAATAGGTTCGTGCCAGCCTGTTACGACAGCTTGACCTGCTGACCTGCGGGAACAGAGCACTGATGGGAATATGAGTCTGACTTATGTCCTTGCCATGAGAGTGGGAAAGAGGGTTGACACCAGCATCCCTTTGAAGACTAACAAGAGGACATTCCAAAGGAGCCCTCACAGCCCTCTGTCAAACCGAGAAAAAGATCCCATGAAGATTACAACTGTGATTAGAACCGTGATGTAATCTTCCAAACTCTATCCAAATACAAGGTTAAAAAATGTTGGGAAAGGTACGCAATGATACCATAACTTCTTACAAAAGAGATAAACAATTTTTAAATGATAAAAATACAAGTATGTGTGTGTGACATCATGGTTGGTCAGAAGCACAAGCTGGAAAGAAACTGCTGTTATTACACGTCTTCCTTTCTTTAGACATCTGTTTCAGTGCGCAAAGTGGAGTATGTGTGTGAGTTTGTAGGATATTATATTGCACAAACATACATATGTATAGGTTCCCACAGAAGTTCTTAGCACACACACAGACACACACGCAGCCATATGAACACAAGTAGAATTAATGTCCTACTTTGCAATGGGCACATTCTCACATCATTTCAAGTTCTTACCTACTCACTAATGTCATCTAAGGTCCTTCAATATGAAGCCACTGCTGACAACATAAGGCACAGAAACTACAATCACAGCCACGGCAACTCATCCAAAACTCAGAAAAATCAGCTTATTATAAATATGCATCCAGTTTAACATGTGCAGTTAATTACAGGAATCTCGGCATTTTACTATAAAAGGTAATGAACTGAAATCTTGTTTAAAAAAAAAACTTGTTGGCCTGGTCAGTTTATAGACCCATACCTGATACACACACACACTCATACTCACACACACACACACACACACACACACACACACGTTTTACTCACCAGCAGCAAAACATTTTAAAGCTTTGCAATAAAAGGATGGTCTCTTATAACCAAAAGTATATGCTTTTATTTACTTTTATATACTACTTAAATGCTAGTATATACTTTTATTAAGTGCACCTCCAACTCTGATTTTTTGTAGTAAATCTAGGAACACTTTCTGAATGTGTGCATTCAGCATAATTAACATGCAAAAAACTATTTGAAATCAAGGCTGTGACATGTTTGATAGCAGAATGCAATTTTCCTCATTCTTTCTTTGGTTTCATGCAAACGGTCCATTCTTAAGTGGACTGACTTTCTGCTTTCTGCCTTTGCTTATGCACAGCTTTAACCGAGCCGCTCTGTGACCTCAGCTTATCACAGACGCAGTCTGAGAGTTAGCCTTAACAGTTATTCATCATTCTCAAAGAGTACAATAAACAAGGCTAAGCTCCAAGTATCACATGACCACGATGGAATCCACACTACTAACGTCCTTCCCGCTGTTTATATTTTAGCACACGCTTGCATGCACTTCAGTTCTTAAGGGGCAGTGCGACAATAAAAATGGAATCTTCATGAGGACGCTGGCTCGTTTTCAGGCTTTTGGTTGGCACCGAGTGCCATTAACTGAGTTTATTTTCTAGATAAGGCAAAAGAAGTGCTTAGTTCAGCTCTTTAGTCAGTAAGAAATGTGAAAGTGGATAAGTAGAGGCCAGTATGGAA
Source organism: Notoglanidium macrostoma (assembly GCA_030068235.1). Lineage (NCBI taxonomy): Eukaryota > Metazoa > Chordata > Actinopteri > Siluriformes > Auchenoglanididae > Notoglanidium > Notoglanidium macrostoma. The sequence goes on along the minus strand of JAQQZR010000009.1, from coordinate 8,023,436 downwards.
GCATGTAAGAAGGAGTCATTTGAAATTGAATTGATCATGTACACAATTATAAAGATAGGCCAATCCAGTGTCTGCTGTGTGCAGATGTGGTGATTTATGCTTCCCACACTGTACTTCATTCTCATGTATTACAGCAGGGCTTTTAGAGTGAGATAGAAAGAGTTTGGGAGGAATGCAGTGATTTCAGACAACCCGCTTTTTCCACTTAATTTGTCTACATGTTTATGTGTCTTCCAACAACTATCCTTATAGTATCTTCTCTCCTGCCAACTGCGCACACACACATATATCTACGGTATATAGGATGAGTAAACCTATTCAGTCTTATGAATTGTGATTTGTAGATAGAAGTGCGAGGTGCTTGTCTAAGACATGGATATGGCCTTGTTCTTAGCCATGTATTACTCCCAGAACTCCACACTTCAGCTCTAAGGTTTTATGATTTTTTCAAGATTTTGCTTTCATTGTAGCAAAACCAAGTACAAATGAAATGGTGTCTGTCACACACCATGAAAAGATAAAAGATACCAAATAAATATGTTTCAGCTGTCATGAAGAATTTCTAATGTCAGAAGATGTAACTGGACGATTTACAGTGTGAGCAGTTTTATGATTTGACACAAAAACACCTTGTATACACCTATTGTTATTGGGTTTTGAGTCACGTCTTGAGTCACCTATTGTTATTGAGTTATTGACTATATTGTTTCACACTAAGTAAGAAAATGTCTAAAAAAAAATTACTGAAACAAACATAGATGATGGAAGACACAGGTGATGAAAGCTGCACTGGGAATCCTAAACCACCCTACTTCTGAACGACCAGGATGAAGTGTTTACATTTATGAATGAATGAATATATTTGAGAAGGTTGCACAGATATGTTGCTTAAAAGTGTAAAAAACAATAGCTAAAAAGTTCATGCCAATAGATTAATTATGAATATTAAAATACTCATTTGGGATGGATTCCGCCAATTAACACACGCATAACTCTTACAGAGATCATACTGCTTCAGCTGCAAAACCGCACTACTTTCCATTTAACTCACAATACATGAGAGAATGTACCACGCCCTTTTGCAGGAAGTCATGCGATAAAGCAGGAAGCGATGTCTATTGTCAGGGCCAGGAGAAAGGAAGTTCGGTTCACAGTGATACAGAATGTGTCTGGACACAAAGTTAGGAAATCTTTTCCTTCAAGGCTGCTTGAAAGATCCTGAGAAGACATTATAGTGCATGTATTTCCAAGGGTTTAGTTTGAACAACATGGCTAATTCCATCTCATAGTGTAATATGTTTCCTATTTAAATGGAAGAGTGGAGCAGCTGGCACATGGCTCAGAAGATCATAGATTTCATGATGAAAGTGATGCTATAGCAATGTTGTAAATTTCACCGTTTCTTTTGGCTCAGCATGATAATCGATTTAACAATGTGGAAACACTGAGTGCATGAGTTAACAAGACAATAAACAGCAGCAACAATGCAATGATACTTGACTGACCAACTGTTAATAGTGCATGCCAAGTGAAAGCATTTGTAATAAAACATAAAAAATAACAGACTTGCGCAAGTGCTCTTCATAATTCCAAATTATGACTTCATGGTAAATATTAACATTATTTTACAAAGATATCAGCTGAAGAAGGGGAAAAGTGGTTCAATGTGTGTAAAAGAAGTGTAACTGAATACTGTAGTGTTTCTTTTCTCAGAAGTTTAACCAAAAACTGAGGTATTCTGAGGACATGATATCTCTGAGGATTGGTCAGAAATTTACTTTCCCAATACAACCTCAGGCGTAAATGTTTGGCAGCCTGGGAAAACGTTTTTCAAATTTTAACATTTTATACTATATAGTTCTGAAAACTACATGCGTTCCTGATTCAAATCTGTTTCTTTTGAATGCATCTCAACCAGAAGTATTTTTAAAGTCTGCTCACAAAAGCAGGGAAGTGCATCTAAAGATTCCATTTCAACTCCTGTGAACAATGTCAACATTTATAACCTAATCCCACCCAATTCCTTACAGTGGAATAAGATTTATCACTTTGATTATCATTATTATATACATCGATTTCTGTCTCATCACCTGAGATCAAAAAATCACTTGCATCATTTATATGCCTCATCATCATCTCATCGCTTCCCTGGTCTTTGCTCACACTAAGCTTTTAAACATCTTTAGGCAGACTGAATGTATTTACCGCTGCATTTCCTAAACTGTCTCCTAACTCAATGTGATCTTTGCAGGCAAAGAGTCAGGCCAATGTTAAAAAATAGCCTAAATAAATTAATCTCCATGTTGTGAGAGAGGTCAAATTGGCCAAAAAACGTAATTTTGGTTAAAGCCTACTTTTTTTTATAATTTCTGACTGTTTTCCAGAATTCAGCCACAGACACATCCAAAGGGCATTTTGGATGTGACCCTACACCATTTCCTATTCCTGGTCTTGGAGTACCTGCACATTTTACCAATTTTCTGAGCTAAATAGCCCCTAAGTGTAGAGTTCTGCATGTTTTCCTCTTGCTCACTTGGATTTATTTTGGGTTCTCTGGTTTCCTCCCACTGTCCACAAACATGCAGTCACAGGTGACTTGTCTACACTAAATTGCCCCTGGGTGAGAACAAATGTATGAATGTGTGTGCATTGTGCCCTGTGATGGACTGCCGTCCCATTGGGGATAAATTCTTCCACCTTCCACCAAGTAATACCAAGATCTGGCTCTGGACCCACTGTGACCCTGGTCAGGATAAAGAGGTTACTGAAGATGAATGAATGAATGAATGAATGAATGAATGAATGAATGAATGAAAATAACCCACATGTAAATTAAGGTTTTGTTAACTAGCTGATGTGCACTGAAACCATGACAAAAACATCAACATAACCAAACCTGGAAATTAAATTGCTGTTTATTCAGTATAAGACTGCAGGACTAAGGACAACTCTGTATCTGCTTCCTCTTCATTCCATGTGCACTTTAGTCCCAAACGCTGATCCTATCTTCACACTCGTCTTACACATGAGCGGAGTGTCATATATCACTTCATCATACAAACAGGGTGACAGACTGTAACCATAGAAACAAGAAGACAACTTCACACTACACCTCCGATTAGGCAATTAAGCTTGCTTCCGCCCACAATGATTTCCTTACATTTCATTTTATATAACATGATGGAATGTTTTGATGTTTAAAATGCAATTTGTCACAAGACCCTGTTGACCCTGTAGATCTTATCTGGCTGTGAGGTTTAATTTTATGCATTGGATATTTTTTTTGTCACTTCTATTGGGGAAGTAAGCATCATCATTAATAAAATCAATTGCGCATTATAAAGCAGCAATTTAGACATTCAAACTGTGAGCAAAGAAAGTGATTTCCTGAATTAGTACATTTCTGCTAATTTAGTACATTCAGTACATTCTCTAAAGGCTAGCAAATACGCTACCCTTACGCTTCCCTTTCAATCAAAAATGAATTTCCAGGAAAAAAGGAAAATATGTCACGGTATCACCATAAACTGCATTACCCATTACGTCTCAGTAATTACTCTCACCTCTGTTCTCCTTATGCCTGCTTAACATTACTATTTAAGTTCCAGTGTTTCAGCATCACACTGTCAAACTTCAGTTCTATCTGTTGTAATTGTCATTTGTTGTCGTGTGTGCCTCAGTATCGCCGATGTGTGCTGTTGTTGTTTTTTTTTGCCTCGTATCCACAGTTCTTGTTTATGGTTCTTGTTTTCACAGTTTTTGTTTGCACTTTACATAATAAATTACCTGCAACTGCATTCCAGACATAACTTTGCTTTGCTCTTCAATAATTATTGTCTCACCGCAAGGAATACGTTTTATGGCACAGAAGCTGTGTTACTGTCACTGTGTTACTACAAAACAAATTGCACTATAATTCTAAACGAAGATTACTCAACTCAGAAAAAAACAGCTCTAGCTCAACTCAGAAAAAACGTTATTCTGATGCAATGCATCATTTTCAAAATAGAATCAACTTGGAATTCTGTAGGGTTCTTTTTCTAGAAATCTACTGACAAATTAAGAGTTTTTTTGCTATTTGGAACATTTCCAGCAGCTGTACTGACAGAAATCCTTCAAGTGCTGAAGTTTAAATACATGAATGAGCAAATCAAATTCACCACACTTTGTTCTGTGCTCTAATTTTCAAGTGTATCAAATGACAGCATTGTCTAATCTACTTTCTAAGGTTAAAACTACTGAAAAGTTGTCTTTGGAACTAATGCTCACCAATGTCATTAGGGGGTTAGGGATCTGCCTTTACGGTCAGAATATTTCATTTCAAGTAAGTCTGAAAAGTTTTCTCTGTATAATAAAAGGATACATAATTTCAGCATGATCACCACTATATCTCAGCTGTCATTTGGGCATTGATGTATAAAGCTTATAAACCAGTAGGAAAAAAGGTCATGACTTAGAAGACTTTAATTCAGAGGTAATTTCAGGTAATGACTTCCAGAGTGAGGGTTTAAGGTCAGAGGAATGTGGATGAGTAATCTGGAATTTCTAGAGCAGCTACCCTATTAGCTGATTTATGACTTAAAAGTGACTTTTTACTTTAAGCCAGTGAGCTATAGGCCTTCTATAGGCCTTGTTTGCTTGAGTATGTGGAGGAGTGTGTTCATGTTCATCACACACAGAATGAAGGGAGGGTAGCAAAATTGCAGAAGGTCATCTTTTACTTCAACTGAGGAAACAAAACAAAATTCTACATCTCAAGAGCTGAACAAGGATCAGATTTCACCAAAGGTAAGACAATGCAAAAAAAAAAAAAAAAAAGAAAAAAACACATAGCTGTGTTCCTGCAACTGAGCGCTTTTCTAATTACGTCTCACTCAGCACAGTGTCGCCTGCTTGCTGCTGGTTCTGCAGTAAGACAGAAAGCCAGATCACTTACAAAAGGAGCTCATTTTGCTTACAGTGATGCACCTCAATCAATCACGATATTGGTTATCTGCGAGTCAGCACTATTGGATTCATCTATAGTGGGGAAAGAAAACTACTGCTTCTCTGTATCCATATCACCTGCATCATCCCTTTGACCTCTTAACCTCTTCATCCTGACCATAGACACTCCTGCACATCACCAGAACATGTGCTTATGAACTCAAACATGTTTTTGTGGGAGAAGACAGACACCCTTACTTAGTTATCTTTCTTACCATTTACTAAACATTTATGCTGCATTTCCAGTTTAGGATTATGTGAGGACAGAGGGAGGTTTGCGTGTTCTGGCAGTGGATGCATACATAATGGAAATAATGGACACTTATGAGAGGATTTACTACATCGAGAATGGAGTGGACACCAACGAAAACACATGACTGTAGTGAAAAATGGGACAGCAGATAGTGTTTGGATCAAAGAAGGAGGTAATGTTTCAGAGCAAGAAGGCAGATGCAAACATACACAGAAGGAGTGAAAAGGTTAGACGCAGCAAGAATCTCATTAAACCAACCATCTTACACGAATTCAAACAACCAAGGGCAATTTGGTTGGAGATCACTCATTATCATACAAAAAAAACCAACAACCCTAAGCACCCTTCATAGCATTTCAAATTGATTTTAGGATGATGTTACATACCACTTATTTTATTTGTTACTTATATTTACATATTTCCTAAGCATAGCTTTAATGGACAAAAAATAATTCCGCCTCACAGTTGTGTAAGGAATAAAACATGACTGGGTGTGCTGTTAGGAGAAAATAATCAAGTGTAATGCAGCCCAATGTGAAGTGCAGTTATTGTTACCAACCCAAATTGGATTATTCGTCTTTTTGTGCAACAATTTGCCAACTACTGCCATTTATTTTTGTAAATATCGTACGCTGGGTGTACCCCACCTCTCACTCAAAGTCAGCTGGGGTTGGCTCAAGATTCCCCAAGACGGCAACAGATAATGGATGGATGGATATTTTTTAAATATACAGATACATTTAAAGCTGTGGAACTTCCATGAGACAAGCTGGTTCTTATTGTTATTACAGCTATAAACATTTGTTCCTCACCATTCACTTTTTTCGCTTTCTTGAAGCTGCTAAGACAAAAAACAGCTTGTCGTGTTACAAACAAAGTGGACCACACAAAGCCCTCAGTCCTGAAGACTTTCCCATGGTGCTTAACGTACTGACCCCAACGAAGCACTGGCACTGGGACTTCTTCTTCAAAACTTAAATAAAAGTTTCCTTAGAGAATGTCATCTTATTTATGATTATGATCTATGTTCTTATTCTTTGTTGAATAACAACACTTTTTTAATCCATTTATTATTAACCTTATATTATGTGGTGTGTCCACCATCCAAGTCCATCTGAATTAGTTGTTAGAAATAATAACATATTAGAATGAGCACATGGATAGGGCAGTATTGTTTTTTTTTTTCTCCTTCTGACCAATCAGTTTTGAGGTATAATAAACGTTTAAGCACTGGAGTGAAACAGAGGAAGTAGTAGTAGCGCAAGGGATGCAAGCAAGCGGCATTATCAGTAAGATGATGCAGGCTGACAGGAGTGATACGAAGCAGATGCATGGTAAACAGAAAGTCAGATTCTCATCTTAAACTGTCTACGCTCTTTTCAAAACAGTTTACGTTATGATGTATCCAGAGCAATGCTGCTGGTATAATTTATACACATCTGAAGAGATTTTAATATCCACCAGCATGTCTTGGATGGACAAAACTCATACACACCAGTTAATCTATGTTTGTAAACACACACACACACATACTAGTAAAACTGGTGTCTCTAACCGAGCAGTCCCAGTACACTGTGATGAGATTTAAACAGGAGCACTTTTTTGTTTAGCTTCTCCTACTTTCACAGAGACTGCAGAATATTGTGTGTTTACGCAGCTCTACTCTCGAGGCCAGACCCCCTTACTAAGTGACCTGAGGCTGAGCAAATTACCTTCACGTGCCTAAAGAAAGCTGAGGCCCTGTTTCTCAGGGGAGTGAGTTTAGTGCAAATTGCAGGGTCACCAGCTCTGCTGCTGCTACTGATTTTAAAAGCCAAAACTTCACCATCTGGAGTATGCAAATAGAGCTGTTGCACCAACAAGTGGAAGAACGCAGCTAGTCATTTAATCTGAAGGTAATGAGCACATTAGGGCATAGCTGTCTCTTGGAAACCTGCACACATATGACAGCATTCTTACAGGAGGCTGGGGGTGGGGGTTGGAGTAAGGCTCAACAAATACCAAGAGCTCCAAATGAGAACGATTTTAAAGACATGTTACCTGAGATGTAATGAAATTCCCATTCATGCAGTGACAAGGTCAGTAGTAGAAGTAGAAGGAGTCATATTGTGTCACTTTCAATTCTTGCGATCTGTTGCAGAACATGTTTTTTTTTTTTTTTTTTTTTTTTCTTTTCTCCATAGTATATACTAAACTTTACACATTATGGCTCATTGGCTTTTACAGATAGCATTTACATACACTACCGGTCAAAAGTTTGGACACATCTACTCTTTTTCATAGGTTTTTCTTTATTTTTTTTGCTTTCTACGTTGTAAAACATTACTGAATACATCAAAACTAT
>JAQQZR010000009.1:8002784-8015753 GCA_030068235.1 Notoglanidium macrostoma | reverse complement strand
ACTAAGTAAAGAGAAACAACAGTCCATCATTATCCAGTCTCTTTTAAAGTAATAAAAATAAAGAAATAATTGAATTACAAGGTGACCCCAAACTTTTGACCGGTAGTGTATGTACATATTGTCACATGTCTCAACTTTCCTAATTTATCTAATATACCTTCAAGTTAATTTATTATCATGGAGGACTGGGCCTTTCCCATAAAAACAGTATGGGATTTAAACCATTTCGAGCAAAAGGTGCAAAACACTGGGAGGGTGTTTATGCAAATTGTGTAATGTTGTAACTGAAATTAACTAAGCCTTAAAGACACGTTGGGATTGGTGAATGCATGCTCATATGAATACAACCAAAGATGATGTATTAAATTTGTACAAGCCTTTTCTACCAGTTGTTCTTTCACAATAATTCCTTATTGTCTGAAAGCAATTAAAATGTTTCTCAAAATGATTTATTATTGGTTCCATATTAAACATTCGCTTAATGTTTGTCCCACCGCCTCTCGCCTGAGGTCAGCAGGGATTGGTTCCAGCTTCTCCGTGACACTGAAGGATAAGTGGTATAGATAATGGATGGATGGATGTTTGTCCCGCACTCAGTGCTGACAGCTTTTGTACATGCTTTTGCTTTACTGATGCATGTCACTGCCTTTAATTGCAATTATACTCGAGTTTTAGATATACTCAAGTTTCTTTCACAGCACAACTCCAGAATTTATTGCACAAAATCAATTAGTACTTATTATTTAGGATCTCAGAAAGTCAGTCTTGGTGTGTTCCTTCATTATTCCAAGTAAGAAAAATAGTCAAATAACATAGATTAAAATATTAATAGTGAAAAAAGTCAACCAATTTCTTTTCTGAATATGATATAAATATTCTCTAATAACTTGCATTCCAACCTTTGCCTTTATCACTCCCTGCAAACTCTTGTTGGATCTCAGGACTTTTGGATCCTGTCTAGCCCCCTGACATGACAACATATGATATCTGTTATAACTTTATTATACACTGCTTTCACATTACATCTGGAGACTGAGTGGGTCATGATGAAATGATCTTTCTTTAAACTGTTTTTAATTTGTTGACATAAACACATTCAATTTTTTTTATTCATTCAAAAACCATGGGGGTTGCAAACGTCTGCCCTCAAGAGTAAGTTAATTTGTGTGTTCAAGGCTCAAAAAGAAAAGCAAGTGCTAAATCAGTTCTTCTACTGACAGCTATTCTTACTGCTGATGAGGTCTGTCTCTGCTTAGGTGGCAGAAAAAAGAGAGTGCTGGTTAATTTACAGAGCACAGGAGCCTTGCAGGAAGTACAAGCTGTCAGGCTGGACAGAAACTGCATTTAACCAACTTTAATTCCCCTCCTAGATTTCAGGCAGTCTTACAACAAACGATGTCAGCAGCTACAATCTCTCGCAGTGAGTGATACCAACCCATTCATGCACCAGGTGTATATCACGGTTCAGTCAGCGCCACCTGAAATAACATTCATCTATTGATGCTTTGATGGCCATTTATGGGCATGCACATTCTCGGTAATTTCACATTCAGCATCCTGCGCAGAAGAAGAAGAGATTTTCTCATTCTTACCGAAATGTGTACATTCTGCGCCTCAATGAAAAGCAACACTTCAATTCAACTGAATTCAATTGAATATCTGTAAACACTGAGAATAAACATGGTCAAAAAGCAGCTGAACAGAAATCTGGATGTAGATTTAGATCATGACGGTTCACATTCATAATTACAAGTGGCCTGTATCTGACTTTAAAGAGAACGCGCCTGTCCTCCAAAATGGTGATATAATTTTGCACGAGTCCTGCGTCACCAACAACAAAAACAACAAAAAGACTACTCATGGTATTAAAACCGACAAAATGAACGCGCTAGTAGCTAATGTATGCACAGCATTTTGCTCTGGAGTTTAAACAGTGTATCAGTTGTAGCTCTCCTCCAGTATTGTTTTGCTGCACTGCCTTTGTTCTAATGATTTGTGCTAGCTTGGCAAAAATGGTACCGTAGCTCGAATAAATGCTGCCGATAGCGAAGAATAAACTCGACTGTAGTCGCAGCCCTTAATCAAACCCTAACCTCAATCCTCACAGTTAAACCTTAAAATTAACCCTAAAACCTTAACTTTAAACCTAACATGTGACCGATAAGGAGCATATCTCAATAGGTAGAACAAATCTCCAGAACACCGTGATGGCTGATGACGGCATGCTCAGCGCTCAGTGCACGCGTACAGGCAAAAATCTGCATGAATTCCGATCTGAGCGTTCTCATTCAGGTCGCATAGCCGCAAATCGGATACTTCAGCATGGCAGTGTGAACATAGCCCTGGGGACAAGAGTGACAAAAAACAAAATCCTCCTGAAATAACGTGTAGAACAAACGTTGATTGGAACCAGATTCAAAAGGAAAACTATTCTCTTTTCGATGACATCAGGAATGATGAATCATTCCTCTTGCACAACTGCATACTAAAAAATTAAGTAGTACTATGTATTTTGGAAGGATGTTAAGTATGAGTATATTGTGAACATAGTTTATAATATCCAGGTGAGATTATCCACTGAATAAAAAGTGAGTCTTGGGCTGGTTTGGGAAAGTGCAAATCTGGGGTAGCAATGTAGCACTCTCTACAGCAGCAGAAGCTAATTAACAAGTGCAGAAGCGCTAAGCAGAAACAGAGGTACAAGTAGAAGTAGTAAAATTCTCAGAAAAGCACTCCAGAGCCATTATCACACTCAAAAGCCATTTAACTAGCAGTTTCCAATTACTAGCAATGTTCAGGCTTTGCTCAATCACATTTAAACAGTATTTAATTGCAAGCATTCAGAATTTGCAATGAAAATCATGTTAAATGGGATGTAATCTATAACAGATCAAGAGTTTTGGTGAAATTTACATTTCCAGTACTTGAGTTTATTTATCACCAGGATGATGCCACTGATTGGCTCATTAATTATGCATTTTGGGCTGTACCATTCTTATAGGGCCTGTGTCCACTGGGTTTTTTGCACTGACAGTGGCCACAACCTCATTTTCAGACGCTGTTCTCAAGTGCTTATTGTTGCTAGGTTTCAACAAAACATCTTCTAGCACTTCTGCATTCATTCATTGTGAACATCAAGTCTCTATTTACTTTAGGTCAGTTAAATGTTAGCTTAAATGATGGAAAGAAATCGCATCCTGGAATTGCCTGAGATAAACTATGCAACAATTACTCTGCTGTTGTTGGCACTGTTCATAATGTAAGTCCTGCCCTCTTCTTGATTTTGATTGGTTAATGAGAGAGAAGAGACACTGACAAGCTCAATGAAGGCTGGACGCTGAGGGGGCTTTTTACGCCGAGGACATTGAGTGCTGTCAACTCTGAACTTCATAGGATTTGTATCGAAAACAGATGCTGCCAGTGCAAAAAATGCATTTGGTGGACACAGGCCCAGAGCAATTTTGTCTGGTATACAGCTTCATCAATTTTGATTCACTGTAATCTCCAGGCATTTCTCTTGTTCTTCTTTTTCATTGACTTTCAGTTTTTACTCTTGTTGTAGCTTCACTGGGTTAAGGTTTTCAATCACCTGCCTCAAAACAGGTCAGCACATCTTTGCTGGTAATGTACCAATTTCAGTTCACACAATCCGTTTGATAATTTTCCAGCAATTGTATTAGATCTAGTCCGGATAGATTGCCAAATCATCCCAAGATAGGGATTTTAGGTATTGAAATGTGTTTGCAGAGATGTTGACTAGTTGCCTAACTAAATTCAACACATTTCAATAACTTAAATTCATATTTGCAGTTGTTTGCATTCAAACTTTACCTCTTCCTGATCAACTGTTGTTGAACAGTGCATGTGTGAAATGGTTTAGCATTACCAGAATGGTTCATGTGAATCAACGTTCATTTAACGAATTCAAGTCAACTATGGTGTCAACAGTCGCTCTCACGCTAAAACTGTGAGCTTTGCTTTCTTCTGTTGCGGTTTTGGGTTTTGGTTCATTCTCTGAATTCCAGTTTACACTGGTCAGACTGTTAGCTTGGCGACAGAGCCAAACTAAGTAAGATCTGCGTACCACATGTCCAGAGTCCAGAAATATTTGCCACTGCTGCCAAGCAATTGTACTGAACTTCAGTGAGGTGACAGTAAAGACACTCAACAGAGTGAAGCTGCGAGCTAAGGATGAGCCATGTACAATAATCTAAGACAAGACATACATAAGCCACATGTTTTAACCCTGATGTAAGTAAGCTGAGCCATCATTTTGAATGCATTTCCAGTTTCCAGTGATCCTGAAATTGTCCACATTTGGACTGCTTACAAAACATGAACGAGATACAGATGAATGGACACCAAAACCAGCAAAAGTCATCTGAATATAGACTGTAGTTTAATTCTTCCACAAGCACAGTATTCAATGGTATAATACAACTAAGGGAAAAAAAGCATAAGGCGACAGTAAAAACTTCAAACCAATTGTTTCCAGACGCTCACGTGCAGCTGCACAGAGCTAACACTAACACGGTCATTATGTTACCAGCTATAACTCTGCTGCTCACTCAGTGAAATATGGAGTGATGTGAGAATAACTCTAGCACAGTAAGAGGTTTTTGGCTTTCTCACCTCCACCAATATGGAGTGTCTCAACCTAATTGCAGGGCAGAAGACTAACAAAGGGGCAAATGTAAGGAAGAGAGAGGTAAAAGACTTCGTTAACAATAGAGGGACAATTAGGAATGGCATTGTCTGACCTAAAAAACATTATATAGCCATTCGTCTGTTCCCAGTAAGGTCTGGACTCATACAGGAAGGAAGAAGATGGCCTTTTCAGCTTATTCAAGACTAGTCTCTCAGCTTCTTTTTAGTAAGGTTACAGCTTGGATGATGTATGGTGCACTTTAGTCATCAGCATTTTAGGCTGACTTCTGCCAAGAGTCATGCAAACTTATGTCTGACCTCTGACCCCAGGCTGCTAATGTAATGTGATCACATCAAAGACAACCTGGGTCTTGTGCTGTCTGTCACCACTTTCCTCAACTCCTGAAAGGTCAGACACGTAAGCTCTAGGCCCCTCCACCTCAATCACTCACTTTCAGTAACCACTTTATACCGGTCAGGGCCATGGTGGTTCTGGAGCCTATCCAGGGAACACTGGGCATGAAGAAGGAATACACCCTAAATACGACACCAGTCCAATGCAGAGCTCCATTCTCACGCTCATTCACACCTAGAGTTAATTTATTAAAGCCGAGCCAATCCTAATGAGTTTACAAATTCTAATTCTCATTCCTAATAGTAATACGTCATTTATTGCCTTCATTACCTATCCCTCAAACCAGTTACCAGTATTACAGTATTTCTCAGCTTTGCCTGAATACTCTGTATACTACTTGGTGAGGTCACTGATGCTTGCTTAGCATTTTACAGTTTCTAACCACACCAGTGTAATACAAACATGTGTAGCCATGTGTGTGTGGAATCAAGCGGTTAAACTCAGGACTTTGCAGCTGGCTGTGCGTCTCCGATCAGTTCCTTGCACGAGTAGCTGGGCATCACCTCTGGCAGACTGATAAAACAGACAAAAAACAGGAAGGATGTTTATGTAAAGACAGCGTCTGTAGAGACACAGGAGAGGGCCCCATGCTCCTGAATCCCTGTTACACCCTGATCTCCTGGTCTGTGGGCCTTTCTCAAGCCCTGTCTCTTTTTTTTCTCTCTAGTGGATGGAGTTTAAGAGTTGCAATTAAAACCATTTTTGAAAATAAGCCCAATGGGAAAGAATTAAACAAATCACCAGATGAATACGGAGCTCAGTGGAATGAGATCATTGTTGTTAATAATTCACGTTCCCATTAGAAACAAAAGAACGGACTGGGAGCAAATGGAAAACGTGACAAAATAAACAGCACAAATATGCTGAAAGGCAGGATTGTGAATAAAGTGTATTGTAAACTCTAAATGTTTCTTGATTTTAACTCACCCATAATTAATACATAATAGCATTCAAGTTATGAATGTGTGTTATTGTAGGTATTAATTATACTTAATTAATTTGAGCTATAAAAAGAAAAACTTTTTTTTGTGAATTTGTAATTGATTAGGTGAATTTTTGTGTGTTTTAAAGTGCAACAATTTATACAATGAGTACTTGTATTCAAGAATCTTTTAGAGAGTGTCAGAGACATCATCAGATGTTTTACATCACTGGATGTTTACAAAATTCCCCATGGCAAAATCAATTTAGCTTCAAAAACTAGCATTTTCCAGACATGTTGACATAAAGACAAACGGCCTTGCAGCTAAATACATAGTGCTGTAACCACACCAAGCAGCTTTAGCTATCACATTAAACTATGGGAACCAAAAAAAACTACAGAGCCTGTGTTTATTATGGTTTACTTCACCAGCAGTGCAGAGAGTGTCTCTTAACAAGTGGCCTAAAACAGATCTCATTCTTCACATCCTACCTTCATGTGGTGCAGTGCAATTGGAGATAAGAATAGCTCCAGCTGTTAGATAGGTGAAGTGGCTTTAGAGGGGGCAATGTAATGTGTGCGGCAGGAAAGTAACAGTCCTGGAAATAAGAGGTGGGAAGAAGATGAGCGCAAGAATAGAATACTGCTTCATAATGTTGCCCTGCTGCTGCCATGCAGACCCATGAGCTCATTCTGAGACTGGGTCTAACTTCACTTCATTCAGACAATTCTGTAAAAAATATCCAAACTGTAATTAGCAAACATAAAGTCCTGCAATATCTTTCTTAACTCCAACGGTTACTGGATTTCTTTCATTTCTAGAATTGTTGTTTATATATTATTATTATAATTATATAATTATAATTATATTATAATATAATTATTATAATTATTATATTATGTTATTATGTATACATCATGATCTCAATGTATCGTCCTCAGGACTTATGCTTCCTTCTGGTCATACATTCTCAGAAGGGGTTTCTCAAGGTTCCTTTGGATGATGAGCTACTTGGACGTATTATTAAAGTGAAACATTCTGTTGGGGGAATTAATATGGAGCCTTTAAGGGCGCTCCATTTGGTAAAGCCTTTAGGGTGGAAAAGAGAACCTTTTTCTTCTTAGTGGATATTTAGCAAAAACAAAATGTTAGCTTTATGGTTTACTCTGTCATGTATTCTGTCATGAGTATTGGCATAATCATCATCATCATCCTAATTTCTTTTTTAATCCCATTTATCATTTAATACAATCTAATACCACTGCCTTCTTTTTTGCCATCCATTCAATGTAACCTAAGATCATGATGGTAATATGTAAAACGCACATCTATAATTGGATAATTGGATAATTAATTGTATACGGATCTACATTCTTTTAAAACTCTAGTAAACTAGTAGAACTTAAAATTCCAGTAAAACTTCTGCTGTATGAGCTTACATAGACACTTCAAGAGTTCCCAAAGAGCAAACTGAAGAAGTGAAGAACTGAAGAATCTAGATGCACCTTTAGAAGATGCTTAGAAGACACTTCTAAGAAGCTAGCTTAAAAGAAATGAAGGAGCTACATATACTCCTAATCTTAGGTTCATACTAGCAAGCAACAAGTCAAGTGACCATTTCTGTTGTTGCCTGTGGTGATGCACTGTCCAGCAATCTATATTTTGTTCCAAAAGTAAATGGTACCCAAAATGTTTAGCCTTCTGCTAACTAGTCAAACACAACTTAATACTGCACTAATCAGTATGAAAACTAGGTGAGTCATTTACATGTTACATGCTAAATTAGAAAGAAAGGCAAGCTAATTGTACTGGCTACATATACTCACACTAACAAGATGCATCAATGATCTCTACTACTTCCTTCCAAGCTTTGTTTTTTTTCTACACACATACACATCTAATGAGAGGTCATGTATGGCAAGATAAAATCACAGTTATAAAATCTTCTTCAATTTCTGCACTTGTGAAATTGTTGCCTTTTTTCACTGAAATCATGGCTCTGTGTCGCATACATACTTAGAGGATACACATGCGCCTTTCACTTTGTTATTTGCTAGTGTGAACCAAAGGTGAGAGTGTATTGGAAATAAATGTACAGTTTAATCATACAACATATATCCAGCAAGGAGCAAAATATTGTCTGAGTATTTGTACCTATACCTAAAGTATTTGTTCAGACGAATTGGTTATACATATGAAACAAACATCCAATATCCTACAGATGTTCTTGAAAGGTATCGTATTGGGATCACTCAGCTTACAGCTCAGTGATTACACAAACTGGACAGGTCTACTCAAATAAACTGTATTTATATTAGACAAATGACAAATTACAGGGGGAAAAAAGTGGCAAAATGCTAAGGAGGGCATTTTGCTGGATTGGCTTGGGTCTACTTACAGGGACGGGTCACTGCAAATCAATACAATGTTATTCTAACCGATCATCATTATCCCATGATGAAACATTCCTGTCCTGATTGAGTGGTCTAATCCAGGATGATAATGTTCTGATCCAAGGGTATGAAGACACTGAATGTTTAGATGAGTATGAAAGTGATGTTCATCATATGCTATGACCTTCACAATCATCAGTCGTCAATCCTATTGAACTCCTATTTGTGATTTTGGACTTGTGTTATGAAGCACTCTCAACTGAAAGAATATCGTGTGGAAGAATGGTGTTTATCCCTCCAGTACAGTTTCAGAGACTTGTAGAATCTGTTCCAAGGAGCTGTTATGGAGGCTTGTGGTGGCCCAATTTATGTTGTCTTTTTCTTTATCACCCATCTGTATGAAATGCCCTAAACCTTTTCATAGTCGACAAATTATGACATTTTCAGTGAAGTGGAACACTGATTCAATTCCCGTGGTGAGGGTGGGGCACTGGTTAGCAGAGTTCCTGCTGTGAACAATAAATCAAGCTGAAATCAATTACACATTACAGGAATTACAGGAAACAGTGGGAGAAGTGCAGACCATGCTAACTTCTCCATAAAAGGTACTCCCTCAATCCTACTAGGCCACTAGCGTGATCGTTTGCTTGAATGATCCCAGGATCATAGTTGTATACCAAAATGACCAGGGCAGGTTGTCTGAAGCAGAGCAAATTGTGACCTTGCAAAGAAAATATCATATATTACATGAATAAACCAGTAAACTGAAAAAGAAATCAGAGAGGTTAATACTGAGAAGACATTGAGACAGCTGCTGTTTTGTGTTCTGCATTCTGCTTTGGAAAAGAATGGGAGCAGAGCGACTGAGAGGCTCTTACTAAAAGGTTGCAGCCAAAGTCTCTGGCTCAAGAATATGCCTCAAGAGGAGATACCACGTGAATGCAGTTTTCAGTTCTCACCTTTGTTAAAAGCTCCCAGTTCTCTTACACCTATTCATTCCAGAGAGTGTGGTTTAGCAGTAGAGGAGGCAGGAGGATGGAGGGAGGAAAGGAGGGAGGAGTAGAAGGATGCCAGAACTAGGAGTAAATTCGTGCCAGGGAAACCCTCACACAGATGGAGAGTGGGTGTGAGGAGAGAGAGTGAGTGTGACAGGGAGTGAAGGACAGAAAGAAGAGGGCACGATGCCCAGAGGATAATTCTGTCAGGTAGAGTTATAGCACAGGTATGCCTGCTAAATGTTCCTTTGTTCAGATCAGTTTTCCTGCCGTGTGGAAAACACCGCCGAGAGCACGGGCACATGGCCGCAGACCAGTCTGAATATGGCTGATCTCCTGATTATAAATTTACAATGACAAAATGGTTGACAGATTTCAACAAACTCCACCCGGTGGAAAAAAAACATTTTCTATTTCCTACTTTTATGCATGCAGCAATGATACGGGAGAACACATTTCAATTAGTAATATAAATGTAAGAGATTTTAGAGGCACAATTTGAGTTGAAAACAGTGAGTAATGGATTTATTAGGTGTATAATAAGATCTGATGGCAATGAGGTCTTCACCTAGATCTCTCTCTCTCTCTCTTCCACCCCCCCCCCACACATGAGTGTCACAAACCAGACTAATGAAAAACTCAACACATTTTGCCCAGAAATCTCTGTGCTTGAAAAGCAAGATAGACCCCAATACCAAAAATGCTTCTGCCTAAAGACACAAAGTCTACACTACATCAGAAACTGAGAACACTTGTATGATTAACTTCCAGAAACTTCTTGGACAGAATCTACATTCCTACAATGAACACAAGCACCGGGGAGATCCCACTAATCCTTACAAGCCTTTCAACTTGTGAATCACTTGTTATATTTCAGTGTCAACATAATTACTTCTCTCAAAATATTTGAACCTAAATTTACATCTCACATCTCGTACCAAAAGACACAGATCCAACCTCTGACTTCACAGCCTGCATTTTAAATAGAATTCTGCCCACTGGTTTTATTACATGTTACAAAACACTCCAGGAACGTAGATTATCTAGGTAAAGAATGAGAAGGATTTAGAAAGCTTCATTCAAAATGAATTGACTAGTACTCTACTAAACTTTTCACTTTTCTATAAATACCTCCCAAATGGACTTTGAAGCAAAAGTAGGGTATCTGGTCCAGAAGCGAGCATAACAGCCTATGTGCTGGCGTAACTCACCAAATAAACATCTGCTAAATCTCTACCCCACATCATTATCCTAAATCTAGATAATAACTTGTTAGCACAGAAAACAGCCAAATTAACCACTTGATCCAAGCTCAAAATTCAGATGTATAAAGAAACATATATGTACCACCTCTTCCCCAAATAGCTTTGCTGGTAAAAGCTGAAACAAGGGTGATTCGGACAACCTGGAGAAGCCTTGTGTCTCAAGCCCAATATAAAGCATCCATCTGTCTCCGTACTGTTAATCAAAGTTTGATGGGTTATAAGGCTGAAACGTTCTTTGAGGAAATAATTCAAAATGGCTTTATTTAAACTCTACTCATTTCCTCCTTGGGAATCAGAACATCCCTCAATCCCCTTTGGCATGCCATTTTTGCTGTAGCTCACTCTGATTTTTGCAATGGGCAGATGTGGACTGGTAATGCCACACCAAGTTTGTAGGAATTTGGGACGAGTATTGCTGAAGAATTGTACATATTTATCATACATGTGTCTACATACGCAGAAAGTACTCTGTCTGACTTGATCCCTGGTGTGTTTACCCTCTCAGTGGCATTGAATTAGGCAAACCACAGCAACCACAGTATGGGACAGAGCAAAATAACCGGTCTGGTAGTCTCTGCTCTAATGCAGTTCAACTGAAGTGAGAAAGCAAATTGATTCTGGTTCAATTAAATGCATATTGTGAACATAATGTGCGTATTTTGAGTTACGTGCAGCATTGTTTGAGGTGATAAACTGATTAGCACGGAGCAAACTGTGCTGTAGAGCTGTAGTGGCATGGACAAATGGACAAAAAAACAAAAATAAAAAACAAATGGATACAATTCACAAAATAATCCAAGATAATTTTTTTACTTTTACTTTTCCAAAAAATTATTTGGATTTGTAAAATGTTTATATGTCAGTAAGCAACATATTACATAAGAGACCACTTTTAAGACAAGATGAAGGCAATAAGGCATAAGCAAGTGTGACAATCAAAGTCTCCAGAAGAACTGTGGCAGATTCTCCAAGATGCTCAGTAAAACTTACCAGCTAGATTCCTTATAAAACAGCACAAATTATACCTGGGACTATAAAAAAGTGAAGGGTCATCACACCAAATATTGACATTGTTTTGTTTGTTACTGTTTACTGCAGAATGTATTTACTGCAGGCAGAATGATTTAATTTCATTATTTTTGAAGCCATTTTTACTTTGCAGTATTTGTTTACATGTGCCTATATTTATAGATTTTTTTTGTGATTTGTGCACTAGAGTTTATGAGTATGTTATCAGCCTCACGCCATCCTACACTGCCATATATTTATTATTTATACAAGAGCCATTTATTTTCTTTTTTAGAAATGAACAAAAAAGTATCAATTTCTCTGACTGGACATGGCAAACAGACTCATAAATGAGTAAAGATAATCAAAGAGAAGATGAACACAGGTGCAGACATTGCATCCTCAAAAAAGTTTATCTTTTGCAAAGGGTTCATTAAAAACCACTTTATAACAGTGTATAAGAGTGTCATGAACATTAACAACTGCCTGCCAGGAGCTCTGCGTAACACGCAGGAAACGTCTACCACCACCCCCACAAATACATTACAATCATTCATATCATTAATGAGCTAAATGTGGCCACCTACTCTTTTCACCACCGGATATTTCTTTTTACATTTACATATGAAACTAATTTTGGTTCCAGACAAAAGGCAGTGTTTAGGCTGTCTGTTTTCACTGACTCAAAATAGGAATAAGGACTACTGTAGACTAAGCAGTGCCATAGAATTGCAATTGGTGCTTAATCTAACGTGTTGAAGTCCCTATCCGGGTAAAACAAATGGGACCCCATTGTGTAAAATGGGAGATATGCCATAGACCTGCTTGTCTGGCAAGAGAGTAAATTAAAGACTAATTACTCTGGAAAAAAAGGTCAAATGGCATGTTTCCACTTCAGAGCCACGTCGTCCCGTCTCCATAAAGGCAGGTTTGCTTCCTCCTTATTATAAAGACACAGTTTAGGGAAGGATATGTCTTTTGGTGGCTTGCGAATAGCTTGATGGAAGATTGTTACCATATGATGGAGGTCCGTCAGCTCTCAGTGAAGATGTTTAAAGTTAGTAAGACAACAGCTTCTTCATTTACATGTAAAATTCTGCAAGCTTGAATCTTCCTGACAGGCAAGACAAGAAGAACTGCCTAGGTTCAATGCCTCAAGGTGACATTTATGAAATTACTTACTTACTTATTGCTTACTGAATCGTAAGTGATAAGAAGTGCATGTGCAACTGAGGACGGTTAACAACTGTGTGCATGTGTGTGTGTGTGTGTGTGTGTGTGTGTGTGTGTGTGTGTGTGTGTGTGTGTGTGTGTGTGTGTGTG
>JAQQZR010000009.1:7989955-8002684 GCA_030068235.1 Notoglanidium macrostoma | reverse complement strand
GTGTGTGTGTGTGTGTGTGTGTGTGTGTGTGTGTGTGTGTGTGTGTGTGTGTGTGTGTGTGTGTGTTTGTGTGTGTCCGTCCGTCCAGATGTGGTACGTGTGTGATTCTTTTGCCAGTCCCTCTAAGGATCAGTTATACTGCACTGCTAAAGGAACACCAAAAGAAAGGCGGGCAGCGTAGGAACAAGGGAGTCTAGCAGCTGGAGATAGTTTGCGTGCCTTCACAAATGGATCAGCTGAGCCTTTTGGGTAATGTGGGGGAAACAAGGCCAGGTGCATGTCTAATAAGTTTGGGGTGGACATGGCTGAATTTTCTTTCTAGTATCAACAAATCTGATGTAGTGGTATGTACATGGCATGGCAGAAATAATGCAGTGAATGATGTATTCCCCATGAAGTACACAAAAAGTCATTCAATGTAAAGAATCCAAGTGAAGCAATTACAAAAAATGTCTTTCACACTATTGGTTTAAATCCACAGTCAAATAAACAACTGAATGGAAAGTATGTCTAAACAGTACACATTTAATGGAACACCACAGGATATTTGGACATTTAGTGGTATGGAGTATGAACTCAGGACATACAAAAGCAGTCACTTTTTTTATTACACTAAAACTATGTTTTTAAAACTTTTAATGACAACACCAGTCATACTGGGGCCTTAAGTAGCCTTGCATTTGGGTGAGTTGGCCAATTTTAAAGAATTTTAAAACAGTTTAAACAATTTAAATATACTATCAAGCCTAGTACATTCACTGGTCTTGGGAATGCCAAAATTGAATTAAAGTTAGTTATCAGGAACCAAAACTTACTGAGAACTAGAATTTTTCAACTTTAGGAAGTCCAAAAAGAAAGGAATCGGTCTGGGACAGAAAAAACCATATAGCACAATATCAAAACAGATCCCTGGAGTGTTTGCACACATGGTTTACCATTGATTTAGGCAAGTGAACGCAGCAAAACAACTGATCCCAGGCCTGAGGGAAATGATCTCTGCTGCTCCCATATTAAAGCAATAGTATGTCTTGTTCCAGTTGATCTTTAAGGGTTTACAGAGCTAGCTAACTTTAACTTAAAAAAATATATAAACAATGAAAAACAAAAGAAAATATAAATCCACCAAAGATAGTTCCATCATGCAATTTTAACCAGGATTTGTCATAGTATTTCCAGAATGAACAGTGTAATCAGCATAATTAGATGCAATTCAATGTGAAGTTTAAAGTGCCAGATGTAGCTACTCTGTTTGTGCTGGTATTGTTTGTGTCAAACGGCAGTGCTCAACGGTGACACACCAAGAGGTTACTCAAGTAGCTACCTTTTTCACTGGGAACAATTCCCTTTGGCAGTCATCCATCTTTTGCCTAAAATAAACTTGATCTCATGGAATATACAAAAGAATTCAAGTGAGCCAAAGTGACTAAGGGCGAGGTTGACGGATTTCATATGAATGAAGTCATGAGAAAAGGTGCAACTCCATATGAACCCAGTTGTGCAAATGACACAATACAACCTAATGACTGACCGACAAACAGCATACAGTAGGAAGTAATGGTGTGTGTTAAAGAGAGAGAGAGAGAGAGAGAGAGAGCAAAATTAAGAGAATAATGTGGTCATTAATACTTGGTTTAAACATGGTTACTTCATGCAGCCTCCTTATGTTTATACTCTGGGAGTGAGATCAATGATTCACACCTGCAATTCATTCAGACATACTGTAGGCAGAAGCAGGACTTCCTCCCTTCAGCAGATCCTCTACATGTGTGCTACCTGAAAACTTTGTCCATCTTCTTCGCAGACTGGCTTTGCTCTAAACTCCCACTTATATAACAACTTAAACAGTTCGAAACTCCTGTCATCCAGTTCTGTCATCTCCACAGGCTGCTCTCAAATGTTTCACACATGAGCTGTTGTCTTACAAACATAATCCCTATTCCATACTTTAGATATCAGCATAAAAGACAGCACAGCCCAAGGTTAAATCCATTTTAGTGACAGTCTCCATTTTGAAAAGTCACAATAAAACCATACAAGGAAAATGGTGGAAAATATGACATTTTTCATTTTCATGACATCCAAAAAAATATTAAACATTATTGAATTGATTAGTTCACTTCACTCTCAGCTTTGCCATTTGCACATCCTCTGTCAAAACAGAATAATGATAGCAAATCACAGAGACATGACCTATTAAAATATAATCAAACCCAGATTTCTGCATCAGAGAAGAATTAAAAAATCAACCCTGATTCTAAAATTTCAAGCAGTTATGAAAGTATTTTCCTTACAACATACTCCAGATGTAGAGTCCATTGTCTCCTTTTTCAGTCCTTTCCCAAGTTGTATAATTGCATTAGTTGGTGGATGATGTGTGTTCCTCATAGGAATTCTCTATTTTTGATTACAGATGTGAATCTTGGCCAAGCTGTACAGCTTACTCTGCCTTTATCTAATCAGCAAGAAGTGTTAGCTTCCTGCCCTGCGATCTCTAACAAGAGGAAGTCATTTCTAAACTGATGATGTAGTATACCTTCAAATCATGAACTCATAGGTCATCATGTGATTCCACGAGATCACAGGACAATCTATGATCTGTCCTTCTCCAAGCACTTTCCATGCTCTCGGAAAAAGCGAGTACTAAACAGTACCTTTGCTTCTCACTGGGGTGATGCCCTAAAGGTATATCTGTTATGGAATATTAGTCCATATCATTCATTTCTGGAAAGGTGGATAGAGTATACCTTTAAAGTGTTACTCTAATAGCTAATCAAAGGTACGAGAATGATTCTTAGTTCCAGAGTGGAGCAACAGAAAAGCATTTACCTTCTCACCGGAAGACTATTTCGTCTCTATCAATCACAGCAATACTACTAATACTACTAATCAATAGTGGGTCCCTATGAGCTCATGTGTGCAAAACAGGGCATATATCATTTCCTCCATGTGTGTTACACTGCCCTGTGATGCAGCAAAAACAGCAGTTTGAAAAAATGTGGTTGGCGTCACGTGTCTTGGAGGAAGGAACCAGTTGGTAGCTGTTGTATGAGGAGAGCCGGCTGGTGGATGACAATTGGCATGAAATCTTCTAACAATTAGATTTAAGATTACAACCCAAAACATCCATTTCGAAGTAATGAAAATATAACTGTACAAATATGTGCCTGTGAAAATAAATGCACATAAGATAACTTAGGCTACGTTCACACTGCAAGCCTCATTGCTCAAATCTGATTTTTTGCTCAGAATGGATTTTCCTGTCGTGATGGTTC
Organism: Notoglanidium macrostoma; assembly: GCA_030068235.1. NCBI lineage: Eukaryota > Metazoa > Chordata > Actinopteri > Siluriformes > Auchenoglanididae > Notoglanidium > Notoglanidium macrostoma. The sequence goes on along the minus strand of JAQQZR010000009.1, from coordinate 7,999,412 downwards.
ACATACATAATTACAAATGCCCTGTATCTGGCTTCAATGAGAATGCACCTGTCCTCCAAACTGGTACGAATGCACAAAGTTCTGTGTCACCAACAACTAAAACATAGGCTATTTGTGAGACGACTCATGGTATTAAAACCGACGAAATGAACGTGCTAGTAGCTAACGTATGCACGGCATTTTGCTCTGGAGGGTAAACAGTGCATCAGTTGTAGCTCTCCTCCAGTATTGTTTTGCTGCACTGCCAGTGTTCTAATGATTTGTGCTAGCTTGGCAAAAAATGCTACCGTAGCGCAAATAAATGCTGCAGTTAGTGTAATAAACTTGACTTTAGCCGCAGCCCTTAACCAAACCCTAACCTCAATCCTCACAGTTAATGCTTAAAATTAACCCTAAAACCTTAACTTTAAACCTAACATGCAACCGCTAAGCAGGGTATCTCAATATAGGTAGCACAAATCGCCAGAACGCCATGCTGGCTGATGACGACATGCGTACAGGCAAAAAGCCACATGAATTCTGATCTGAGCGTTCTCATTCAAGTTGCATGGCTGTAAATCGGATACGTATTGAATTTAGGACCACATATGAAAGTGACTCACATCTGATTTGAAAAGATCTGATTTGGATGTCCACACATTAAGGCAAAAAATTAGATTTGAGTCACCAGCATGACAGTGTGAACGTCGCCTTTAAGGTCCACTAAGTAGGCTTCAGTTGATTGCAACCCTTATGCCCCCTTTCCAACTGTGTATTAGAATGTACGGTGGCCAACAGGTATCCGTAGCGTACTTCCAAGTACATACATTCATGATCCCTTGTGTTTTCTCGTGCTAAATAATAAGTACGATCCTCCATTCTTCAACATTTGGGTTCTCAAACTTGTCAGCCAGAACCAGCAAACACTGATTCCTCTTCTTTCTTCTTCTTTGTGCTCCTTTCTGCTTCTTCATCTTCCTTCCAGTGCTTCCTTACAGATTCATGCTGCCACTTGTACAAATGAGAAACTTGTGAGAAACCTCACAAAGAGGTTTGTCCATTCTGGGCTACTGTAGCAGCGCAACATGGTGGCTCTGTGGAAGAGGACCTGCTCCCTATGTAGATAAAAGGGGTCATTCTAAGCTTATGAAAACACAATGATTCACACAATGATAATGAAAACATACTTGTGTATACTATATTCCATAATATATTCCATTTCTGCCAAGAGATAACGTAAATCCTACATAGTGGACCTTAATAATTTGTTTATATTAATCTAGCATTAGCCACCATGCTAATTTTCATGTTAAATAATCTTACAGGCATCTCTCTCTGTAACCTTCGTGTCTTTGCACCAGCTTGCTTTGTTTCATCCATAATCCAAATGATTGAGAACCCATTAGGGCTCAGTATATACAGCAGCCAGAGTCATTTGCATGCAAAGTGGTACATTTTAATGAAGGCTGCCAGAAAGCTTGATGCCTACGTGACAGGAACACTAAGATGTGTCCTGGAAAAGTTTGGGAAGACTGTGCTTCTGATTTTTAATAAAAGAGGCAAGTCAGACAGACCTTTAATTAATTAAGTCTAAATTAATTCCTGCTAATCCTATAGAAGCCTGCTATATGAACATAGCCTGGTGCATAGTGCACAAGAAAAAACAGAGATATACACTAATAACTATTAGACTGCAGACATGACAGTGCTATTTTTAACAGTGTTTTATACTTCAAGCGATTGCGCGATCCTGATTGGTCAGAATGTGTTGATTCATTTTCCATAAAAATGCTTACAGTTATGTGCTCTTTCTAATGTTATCATTTCACGAGTAACAACTTACATAAGGTCTTTTCCTTCACATAAACAGATAATATATGATATAAGAGGAATAAACACTTTGGGATGTGCTATTACAGGTCCACTTCACACAGGACCAGATAAAATATTTCCATATATTTCCCTGTAGTGATTTTGTTTTGGTACTAATACTGAAGAATAGTCAACTGAGCATAAGGTATTTAATGCAATCAATCATAAGGCATTTCTGTCTGACCCAGAACACGTAGCTACCTCACTCAAATTGGGTTTGACATAAAAATAAAATTTCCAAAATTCTCCACTTTGGATAGACCCATTTGATCATTATCACTGTAGACAAAAAGGCTTGTACAAAAGCACAATAGTGTTCTGACAAGGGTGTGGGATTTGAAAGGGCTGTGTAGCTTGGCTCAGAGAGCGACTGGCAACTCAGTTTTGCTGATTACAGAAAGCAAAGTCAGTACGAACTGGCGCATGCAATCCAAGTCTCATAGCTCGGAGCGTTTCTTTGACTTTCTCTTGTGTGTCTGCATGCCAAGCATCTTTTTTCATTTACTTGTTATTATTTATTAGTTTCTTATTTCTACTGTACATAGTTAGCATTTATAAGGAAGTAGGCACACTGAGCTTACATATATGTAAAATGTAGCTGCTGAGTATTACCCCAATTTCCTTTGTGATGAAAAAAATGACTTTGGGGGTTCTTTAAGTTCATCTAAAAAGCCGTATAAAGATCTACGTTTGAATTAATCCATGAGTACAATGCCAGAGTGGAGCGCAGTTTGCTGGTGAGTAAGAGCAATCACACCGAGACACACCAAGGCTGTTGATAAAATTTTCCTACAGTGCACACACGCATGCATTCACACACACAAGCTGATGGCATCTACACTTATAGAACATTTACATTTTAGACACCTGCTCAGACTACGTATATAACCTATACAGCAATACTTAGAATTTGCTTCAAGACTGTTTCACTGTCCGAAGAGACCAAAAAGCAGATCAAATTTAAAGCCACAGGTTTAATTTTGCCAGTTTTCCAGCAGTGACAATAAGAGGTGAATGTATGATTCTAAAAATAGCTAAAATATAGACTGGCCTCATTCCCTTACAGCCTTTGTCCTATTCCTGTATCTTTTACCTCTAAAGCTGTCACCCAGGGGACTGGTTACCATGGTCACCTGATTTCCCAACCTAGCCAAAAGCCCTGTTATTATCAGGTTGGGGGAGGGCAGACATGCTAACCCAGACACCACGCTCCAGTGCTCAGACACATTGCAAACGCACAAGATTGTCATGTCAAATCTCGTGATAATGAGTTAAAGAGAGATGAAGGGAGGAAAAGAATGGAGGGGAGGTAACGTTGTAGGGTTTATTTTTTTATGAAAAACTAATCTGTTTTTTTTTTCTGGTTTCATCTGATATTGTAATAAAAATCATTACACTATTAGTCATACATCCTAATATGCACTGTTTTGCATTAATGGTAACATTTTTAAAAAGTATTCTTCCTAAAACAACCAAGTCATTAAAAAACATTAACAATTTACAGTCTGCTCGTTTCCAATAAAAATGAAGTCTTTGAAGTCAGTCTTGTTATTTCATCTTAATTTTTATAGATTATTATATCCCATTGGACTGGGTTTTAAAAATGATTTTCCAAGTGGCAGGAGGAAAAGTGCTCCATTAGCGAGTTCCATTAGTAACAACGCAGTCCATCATGTGAAATTCAAAGAAGAAACAGACTGTTTCTCTACTTCTCTGAGCCGGAGGAACACAAACCTTCCCACTGCCTTTTCATTTGACCTCGAAAAGGACGGAATACATTAATTTCTTGAATGGGTGTAGTGTGCGTATGTGTGTGTCTGTAGGTGTGTGGGTTTGGTTGGCTGGGTTGATGATGAATGGTCTGAGACAACCTCAAGGAAGTCTACCGTAAGCCAAAGCCACTGTCCATGAGGGAAGAACAGGATTTTTATATTTTTACCAACTTCCTAAACATATATTAATATGACAACAGCCACAATAGTCTATTCACTACTCTTACCATCAAATAGCACTCAGCACCAGAATATCCCCTAATCAAGAACAATATTCATGTTTTGTTGTCATGGGATACATTACATTGCCTGCTGCGTGGACATCCCTCTCTGAAATTGATACTGTGTGGAAAATCGCACTAGCTGTTGCAATTACACTGAGACTTGGGTGTGTGTTTAGTTCTGACCTTTTATTCTGGCTTGATTCCATTCCAGCCTAACCTGAATGCAAATAAGAGCCAGAATAACAGTGGAGGAACCAAAACCACTCATACAGCTCATAGCTCATAGTGTATAAAACTTGTTAATGTCATTGTGCTGTAATCTCATATCTAAAATCAGCTACTCTTGGTTCAGAAAACATTTAATTAGGATTTTAGAGACCAAAATTGATATTAGCATCCTGGTATACTAAAGACTGACCTCTTTACTAATAGCATTTCTCTGGCTGTCCAATCAACTGAGTGATGACTGGTAGAGTAATCATGGATGTAATTGGAGAATTGGCGATTGAGATTGATTTACTGAAGATTGATTTAGTAAAATTGTACAATAATATTGAATTGTTTGAAATACATTTTAAAAGCAGTGAAGTTAGTAATACAAATAATATTATGTAAATTAGCTCACACTGTGCTGATAGACGAAAGGTTTTCTCATCAGCCTACTAAGCTTTTTGGACAAAATATACTTTCAGCTGAAAAATGTACAGAGTGATTTATGAGTTCATGTGCATTCACATGTACAGTAAGGTCCATAAGTATTTGGACATAGATACGATTTTCATTTTTTTTGTCTCCATACACCACCACAATGGATTTCAAATACAGCCATCAAGATGTCTCTGAATTGTAGAATTTCAGCTTTAGTTCAAGGGGTTTAACAAAAATATTGCACTAAACATTGAAGAATTACAGCCATTTTTTTACATTGTCCCTCCATTTTCACAGGCTCAAAGGTAATTGGACAACTGACTGCTAAGCAGTTTCATGGACAGTTATGGCCCGTTTCCTCATTATTTCATGACAAAAAAGGTAAAAGGTGATGGCTTTCTTCAGTTGTACTTATACCTCTTAGGATTGCATATACATAGAGAGTTCCCATGAACAGCTGCAAAATGCTAATTTAATACGTGGAATCGTCTCCAGACCTTTTACCTCCTTAATTGTGGTCCATTGTGGTGGTGTACAGAGGCAAAAATGTGAAAATTGTGTCGCTGTCCAAATACTTATGGACCTAACTGTATAAGCCGACTTTCCAAAGCACACATGCACACATATACTGACATAAGACACAATGGAGTTCATCTCTCACTGTAATAGGATGGCGACGGAAGCATAGGGTTTTTACAGTGAGACGTCTGCTTCCCCTCTTGTTGTATGTGTATGTTGGGAAATCACAAAGATAATCAGGTAAGTCACATAAGTTCTGCTCTGGCTGCTCTAGCCTGATAAGAGCACATGTTTTTTCAGGGTTTAGAGGAAGAATGTGTGATGGAGAGGTTCTTGTTTGTTGTGTTTGAGTCTAAAGCTGATTGTCGAGGAAGCTGGAAGAGCCGAGGACTCTCATTTTCTAAGGTGCCCATGTTTGATGTGACCTTGTACTTCATTTGCCAGCTAATCTTAAGCTGAGTTTTAGGTACAAAGCAGACAGAGAGAGAGACAGAGAGAGAGAGAGAGAGAGAGAGAGAGAGACAGAGAGAGAGAGAGAGAGAGAGAGAGAGAGAGAGAGAGAGAGAGAGAGAGAGAATACTGCAGTGACTATAAGCGGTGCTCCACCAGGCAGGCAATCAGGCAATCAGTAGACAACAAACTGCTGTCTCCTAAATAGATCTTAAATAAGACACAACATGCAGTTAGACATGCCAACAAGGACACACACCGTTCCTTACACCCCCTTTCACTCTTTTCTCCCTAGCATTTCCATAGTAACCATGGTAACGAACACAATTCATCACTGATACCCCACACCCCATGCAGATGTCTCTATCTCACTGTGGCACACCCTACACATCTCACTTGTCTTATATCCGTGTCTATACCCCTCTTACTATCTCCCCTCCTGTCCCCCATCTCACTCTAACACACGTAACTGTATATAACCATTTTCTTCAAAAGCAATGTGTACCAAAAACTCACAGTAAGTTGCAAGGTTTGGACTGTAACAGCAAGAGGAACAAAAGAGCCAGCACTTCTATAACAAGCCTATCCATGTTGAGTCAAAGAACAGCAACACTCAGCTCATAAACAGCTAGTTCTTCAGTAGTATGCATCACACACATGCTTCTATGGCGCTAGAATCTGAAATCTGAATATGCCACACACCTAGCAGTTGAATTTTAAGTGTTTAAATGGATTCTTTGTGCATTACTCAACCAGCTTGGTATTAGACTTTTATGTAAGCATTCCAACTACCATCACACTCAGAGTACTCAGCATCAGCCAAAAGGCCAGACGTCTAATCAGATGCGTGCTTTGTTTGATCAGAATGAGCACATCTGTACTGTGTTTGAAGACTGCTGCAGATATGGTTTATAAGTAAGGAGGAAATCATTTCCAGCTCATCAGGTGTATAGAGGTTCCATAAAATAGCAGCAAGGTTTGCTCCTGGATGACTGGTTGGAGTACCTACTCATGTACTCCTTTCAAATGGATACAACAAGCCCAGTGTTCCAGACCAAGAAATTTGCCACAAGCCAGTAGATATTTCTGAACAGACCCATAACAAAACCAGAGGAAACTGCTGGATGATTTACTTAAACATGCAAGTGGAGTCCAGGATATGAATAGTTCCTGTGAAAGTAAAGTGTTTAACCAAAGATATATGACAAGGTAGGCATGAAACTTCAGTCCAAGCATCCTACTTTGGATTCAACTTGGATTTGGAGAAAACTGTGGTTTATGGACTCTTATATCACAGCACTGATGAGTTTTCAAATCTAATGGAGGTGTTGATTCATTTTTTATAAAAGCAGCTCTGACAATAGTGCCAGCTGTAATCCGGATGAGAGGTTTATATTAATGTGCTAATTCTAATACATTATTGTTTATTTATTAACAACAAGGGACTTGTATGGCAGATGATCTTAAAAAACCTAATGTGAATAATTTCCGATTAAACAAAAAAGTGTTTTTCTTTAACCAAGAAAAACATAAAATCACTGATATGGTGGAGCTTTCTGTAAGGAAATGTTTATGTAATTTATGTAAGGAGTCTCGAGTGTAATGGTCAGTAAGTTTAGTTTTCTGCCATTGGAAAAACGTCTAGACAGAGGACCTCGCACTTTGTGGTTTCTTGGTAAAAATTACAAAGTATATTTTCTATTATTCTTTTCCATAGCTTCAGAGGCTGGTGATGGGACAACTGCTTATAGCTGTTTATAAGTGATAACAGGAACTAGCTTGCAAATGTCACACAACATTAAATAGGCCTTTGTAGCTGTAGACTAATTACATGCAATTATTGGCAAATAATTCACCACAAAGCTAATCAGGATAAAGCGGTTACTGAAGACGAGTGATACCAGTGTTACTATGCACCTGGACAAAATGATAGAGCAAAGGTTGTATGTGTAAAACACAAGTCATAATTTCCATTGTGCATACTGGTTATAATCCTTACATGTTCGAGGGCCAAATCATTCTTAAATCATTACTCCTTACACACCATGCCAGATAGCTGTATGGAAGGAGTAGTGGTGCTGAATGGAACAATGTTAAACAGTGGACCATTGATTATACACATAACTCATAGGAGGTAGACTACAGCTTAAACACCCAAAGGTTTGGAACTGCCAGGCATGTCATGCAATCTAAAAAGCTGCCACTGAAATCAGAGGCAAACAATTTCACCTTAAGGGGAATAATGAGCACGTAGTAAACTTTCCTTTCTTTCCAGGTTGGCAGTAAGTGGTGTCAGATGTTGGGCCAAATACATGCAGTTCGAATCCAGCTACTGGAACCTTTTCCTCTCCATTTTCTATTGCTTTTCAGCATCACTCACTCATTTGATCAGCCTGAGGAGACATGAGGTCAACAAGCCCCTTTTCCAATTTCAGAAAATATATGAGGCAAAAGAGGAGACCAAGCCAACTCAGGGATATAAAGCTTACTGTGTTGTATTCCTCTGTAAACTTCACTGTATTCATGAAAAGGCAATGCCAAAAAGCTTGTAAGACCCCGGTACATAGAAAGCACATTGAGAAAGACATTAAGCAATCTTCCCAGTAAAGTGTTGTTCATTTTTTGTACTCTATAATCTTAGAATTAAAAGGGTTCCTCAATTAAAGTTGGGCATAAAGTGTAAAATTTTCAGACAATTTCGACAGTTTTACTGTTGCTCAAAATTTTTTTGCATTGTGATTAAGTCGCATGTGAATCTGAAAGTAAATTGCAAGTAAAGTAGTGCGAGCAATGTCTTGATCTTATTCCACAATGTTCATATCAGAAGCTTAATTAACACAGTCGGTAAAAGTCTATTCTGTGACTTTGCTATCATTGTGGTGTGGTTATTCATTAAACTGATCAGCGGGTTTCATTTAACCAACAGCAAACTACATTCTTTCTATTATGTTCAGTATTATATTATTGACATTACTCTTGTAATAGCAGGAGATACTAATCTAATTTTATTGTACTTGTACAATGACACAACTTCATTCTAGTCTATTTAACTATGTTCTATTTTATTCTAAATATGTTGTCAGAAAAGCACAAATGTAAAATACAAATTCCAGGTGATGAAAGCAGCACTTTGAGAAGTGTCTCTACATATCTTTTTTTTTTAAGTTTCAGCAAATAAATATGCCCACTGAGTTCTGCCTGTTTTCCAAGATTTCAGACTCAGATGTCCAGTTTGCACCTGTGGTTTGAGGCATCATACAGTGTGAGCACAGTACGAGTGTGTGCACATCTCCAGTATGATGTTTACTGTCACGTCTAGAGAGTGAGCAGCTGACAAATGACAAGATTTGTCTAATAGCATAGTGTAAGCCTTAAGAGTTTAATTTGCGCCCATTTCTAATATGTAAACACTGGTGTAGGGTTCTACATAAAATCTCAAGTGATCTCACAGAGAGGTCACAGACAGTTGTTTCTCAATGTTAAACGTGATAGAAATCCTCTTTCCTGTTCATCTGTACTTTGTACAGGCACCGAGCTATCAAGCATCAAACATGAAATGATCTTTGATGCAACAGACTCATACACACTCTTGCTCTGTTAACCTGCTTAGATTTTCAGACCATAATGACCAGAGTTCAACCTCAGTTCTATCTAAGAGCCACTCAAACACAAACAAGCTGACATCAGCCAGGTCAAGTAATGCGGAATAAACTCAGTATATGCTTTGGAAAAGGCAGTTGTCTTGTCTTACCATAACATAAAAAATTCAAGCTAGTAGGTCCTTTTCACTTAATACAAACCCCTCAAATCAGTATTCGGGGCTTTGATGGCAAAATGGAAGACTGTGGTGTTTTTCATGAGGACTGGTAATATGGTGATGAACAGAAGACATCAGTGAGGTTGGTTGGAAGTTGGCAGAACATGTGTGTGTGTGTGTGTGTGTGTGTGTGTGTGTGTGTGTGTGTGTGTGTGTGTGTGTGTGTGTGTGTGTGT
>JAQQZR010000009.1:7976509-7989855 GCA_030068235.1 Notoglanidium macrostoma | reverse complement strand
TGTGTGTGTGTGTGTGTGTGTGTGTGTGTGTGTGTGTGTGTGTGTGTGTGTGTGTGTGTGTGTGTGTGTGTTGGAAGAATGAAAGTCAGAGAGACCACCAGAGAGACATTGGAATTACTGTCTACACTGGACAAGGCATGATAGGAATACTCTGGGTGCCTGACAGTCTACAGAAGGCGGATTGGTTAGGTCAACCACAGTCTATGGAAAACTCTGTGTTTCAGAAAGATAAAGAAAGTGCAGAGACAAGGGTAGCTCAAAAGAAATGGATTTTAAAAATATGCAAGTATATGGAATATTTTTCCCATTTGTTTACATAAAGAAAGTACAACTCAGATAATAAATATGAAGGTCTATATGACTATAAGGTATAAAAAATGAAAGCATCAGAAATTAGCAGGACCACATTGAGGCTGCAAGCATAATCCAAACCACGCTTAAGGCTAAGCACTCCTTATTAAAGCATATGTCTCAACCTGTTCATTAAATCAATAGAGTTCTTATTATTGCTGGCTACATCTGCAGTGAGGACTAGCCTTATAATTAAATTTCACTTAACTAGGCTCTTTGATGAAAAAAGCTTACTGCATGTAAAGGGAGAAAGATTAGAGAAACTGTGAGATTGATTGAAGAATTGTTGTTGATCTTTCTATTTTCATATATATCAACTATACATTCACCATCCTGTTAACTGTACACCTGCATATTTGTGGAATTATCAAATCCAATCATGTGACAGCAGCTCAATGCATAAAATCGAGCAGATACAGATTAAGAGCTTCACTTTACGTCTACATCAAACATCACATTGGGGAAAATGCGGTCTCAGTGATCACGGCATTATTGCTATTACAAGATGGCGTGGTTTGAGTATTTCCTAAACTGCTGATCTTCTGGGATTTTCAGGCACAGCTATCTGCTAGTTTACACAGAATGGTGCGAAAAACAAGAAACATCCCATGAGCAGCAGTTCTGCAGAAATGCCAAGTTGATGAGAGAGGACAGAGGAGACTGGCCAGACTGACAGGAAGGTTACAGTAACTCAAATAAGCACTTTACACCCACGGAGAGCAGATAAGCACCTCAGAACACACTGAACCTTAAGTTGGATGGGCTAGCAGCAGAAGACTACAACAGGTTCCACACCTTTCAACCCAGAGCAGAAATCTGAGGCTACAGTGAGCACAATCTCACCTAAACAGGAAAGTCTAGGAAATATTTTTCAAATTATCAGATGTCCAGTTTTGATGATAGTGATCAATCTATGATAGAGATCGTCATCATTCTACTTAGGACTGAGACTTAGGACTGGGAAAACATGAGACACAGGGGATAATGATACATATAGGGTGGGAAGAAAAAGATGGACGGTCAGTAAAAGCCTTGATTAAGATGGTGTGTGGAGAAAGAGAATGAGAGAACTGTTTAAAAGAGAGTGTATGCACTGAGACACATCAAAATACTTTCCAGTCACTCTACTAGCTTTTTATTTCATACCCTTTTGGATTATTGTCAGATGTTGGCCTGTTTTTCTGGATTCACGCCACCATTCTGGTCATTCTTCATTTCGCTAGGCAGGGAATTTAGATTATAGAGGTTGGCAACCCTGGAGGAAGGGCATGGTAAAATGTTTGTTGAAGAGAATTCACACTTTCCCCATGCTTGCACTCCCTCACACCATTACCAGCAACCTTTTGCAACTCCTAAACAATGTTAACGGAATGTGGGTACAGTCCAAAATGTTTGGGCTATATTTGATCCCACCAAACTGTGCCATTCAGGGCTTTACCAACAAGAGCAGAGGTTGTGTTATTGGGGCTGGTGAAATGATAGGAATGGAAAAAAAAAGGGCTAATCCTTATTTATATAATGTCAAATGTACTTACTTGATTAAAATCTATAGCTGCATGTGTATGAATATGTGATACTGTGTGTGTAGTTGGGGGGTTGCAGTTTTGGCACATGGTCACTCTAATTTGTGATTTAGAGGTAGGTCTGTTGAGAGACAAGCAGCTGGAATAACAAACAGGATTATGACCAATACATCTACAATTGGTATGAATCACCTCAAGAGTTGACTTCGACTATTTTTTTGCAGATCCACTTTCATCGTGAGAACGCATGTGAGAATTTAGAGGGAAAAAAAGGAAAACAATATATCATAGTGTCAGTGAGTCTGTCTCAGAAGCAAAATAAGTACACACAGCATACTAGGAACTCCTGCTGACCTTATGGAAAATAAATAACTTGGAAGAAACATTTAGGCTGAGACACAACAATGGAAAATAGAGCTTATACAGATTTCTGCATAAGGAAGAACTTCCATGGTGTTAGATAACATTAGTCTGAGAACAGTGTATTAGTTAGCTTTACATTTTGCAGTTTACATTTACATCATTTGGCAGACACCCTTATCCAGAGTGACTTACATTTATACAACTCAGCAGTTGAGGGTTAAGGGCTATGATATCATCAGCAATAGCTTGGCAGTGTTGGGATTTGAACTCACAACCTTCCAAGCACTAGTCCAATGTCTTAACCACTGAGCTACAACTGCACAGGTTACATTGCTTTTTAAATGTCTTTGTGTTGACACAATGGAAACGAATTGCAATGAACATCAATGGCCAGAATTTTCTGTACTGTCCTCCTTTCTGCCTTTCAGGTCACAGCTAGCACTAATCCATGATGTCAGAATGAGCCACCTGCTGGCAGGACAGAGTGTCATGCTGTTCATGATGTTATCGGTGTTACTTAAGAGCACAATCTGACACTGTGGGAAAGTTATTGCCTCAGAAACCTGTCACCCTCAAAGACACTCCCTGAGACCACCTGCTGGCCCATATTACCAGACCTCTACCATCTTTCTCTGAGTCCAAAGAATGTTGGAAATTCATACAAATCCACTTCAACACATGATGACATTTTATTACAGTGACAATTAGGACCACCATGACCCAACAGACTTTCTCATCAGTAAGGAATAGTTTACCAGATGTTCCTTCATGAGGCTGATTCCAAGTAACAGACAAATTACATGGTTGAAGATTAGGATAAGAATAATATTTAAGATGATAGATACAGGGAGAAGAAATCTGGAAATTATTCCAATAGAGAGAAAAAGTGAAAAACAAGAGCCCAAACAATGGTGAAACTGAACAAGGAACAACAGCAATGATCCAAAGAAGAAAAGAAGAAACTGGAAATTTGTTAAATAAATAAACAGCCTCTCTCTCCCAAAGCTAATACATGCATTGCTGCCCAACTAAATGGAACTGTAACAACATAGGAAATTCATAGTATATATGAAGTAAGTGGGAATTTTTCCCCACTGGGACTGCAAATTCTCCTTTCTTGTTAATCTCAGTAATCTTATACAGTTAGCTCCAGAATTAATACCACTTCTGGTGAAGATGGGGAAAAGGGGCAGGAAAAATGATCTTTGTGGTTAATTAGCTTAATCTCACACTGAAAATTAAAAAAGAGAGAGAGAGAGAGAGAGAAAAAATACCTTTTTTAACAAACAGTTATTGACACCACAAGAAAGTGTTATGAGCAAAATCTGAAACTGAAGCATGTTCCCATTTATATTTTACAAAAAATGCAGGGAAGGCTAATTAAACAGAGACTGACCTTTCACCACACATAGCAAAGACAACAACAAAAAAAGACATTTCAAATTCTCTCAACTGAGAAGGACATCATTCATTTTTAGGAAAAAAAAACCCAGGTTCATTCAAGGTTTGCTTCAAAGTTAAGGGTTCATAGCCTCACGGCATGGCTTTCCATAGAACCGTTAGTTCAATAACCCTGGAGAAACCTTTTTTCTTTCCAGGAGGGTACATTTATAAATGGCGTATTTGTGAAATAAAATGCCAAGCCAAAATTTCAGAAATGGAACTTTGCATGTGTTATTCCTCTCTAACGTAATTTAACCTAATTTCTCTCTAACTTATAGATATTCTTAAACCCTGATCAGTGTGCTCAAACATGAGGGTTTTCCCCCCATTAAATCCAGTAAATGCTGCATATATAAGGTATATGAAAAAATAATTGAAAAACAAGAGAGACCACATGAAGGGAAAGGAAATTCCTTGCCATGTGGTAGTAAATATTCAACTTAATGAGCCATTACACCACCTACAATGTCTAGCTATATGCACATATTATAAATGTATGGATTGTGAAGGTGCTGCTTTTGATTTTCTTTTTATAAATTCATGTAATTGTAACTGACTTCATTGGAATACATTTTGAGTCTGTGCCACTGTTTGGTGGCTGTGTTTACATTATTTTGAGAAGCAAACAGATCACATATTATGTAGAAATACTCTATGCCATGTCTAGAAGCCAACCCATGCAATTGTACCTACAGCTTGCTTCTGGACATACCCTGAACCCTTTCCTCAACTTATATAAAAAGAGCTTTGTTCTCTCCAGTCCTGCAGTCCTGTTTGCTATAGTCCGTGACAACAGGTAGCCACAATCTGGCTCATATTTTCAGTGGGGCACGTTTCAACATGACCCCACCATGGGCCAGATCTTATGTTACAGGAAACCGTCCCTAGGTAGCTTCCTCCAATAGCAACAGCCCACATGTTTTCATACACTTGGATTTATTAAATCTGATTAGGCTTTCCAAGTGGATTCAGCAAAAATATTACTTAACACCATAGCGTGCATGATTGCTGAGACAGGTGGAGAAATATATTGCAGTTTAATGCACTTACTGTTACTCCACCTGCAACTGCATGCACGCACATACTGCACAGGCATAATGAACATCCAGCATCACACAGGCTGTGGAGTGATGAAATACTGCAGATGAAATGGCCCCAGAGTGCTCCTGAACATCTCTGTGTCTAATGTATAGCATATGTAAAGATTCCATAGTGTGATTTTGACATGGTATGTTTTCAAGCACAGCCGGGTAGATCATAGTTTAGAGGAAGAAAAAAATATGATTCATACAAGAAACAGCTACTCTTCGGGTCAGGGAAACTATGATAAACACAAATAATCTCCTGTCTCTAATGTAATCAAAGTATGCTTTGAACAATGTTTCAAACCTGTCAAGTGAAATTTCCTTGACAATACTTTCATTTTAAACATAAAAACATACATTTTACTGTCAATCCTAGAACTGATATGAGCATCTTTCTAGTCTAAACCCTCATAAACACATAGTACTTAACACGTAATACTTATTCTCATAATTTTTGCACTTTATGTATTAAATACTAATTTCCATAACATTCCAGATTATAGATTTCCTGAAAAATTTACAAAAAAACTACAGTGCTATGAATCCCAGAGTAAGTGAAAAGAAATCCATGTGACATATCTGGAACAGGCTTGCTGAGAGAGGTACCTACCACGAAGACCAATTTCTGTGTCTCTGTGGATCAGAAGCAAGAACCACAGCCGGTTTGGCGCTATGCATGCCCATGTGTGCGGTATGGTGAAGCTGGAACTGTGTGGGGATTGCAGCGGTGCTAAAGCTAAAACAATCTCATCCTGTGGATTGTCCAAGTATTCTGTTTGGTTCTTTGGGGCTTTGAGGAATGCAGTGGAATAAATAAAAGGACATTCTAAAACAGTGAAAAACCATCTCTGGTGCTGTGTGGCATGAAATGAGATCTAAAGATGGTGTCCGCTAATAATAACTGCCAAGAAATTGTTTCACACAGAAACAAACTATATTTTCTCCAAAGCATTTATCATTAGTGACTAACAACCAATGGTTTTGATATATAAAAACCAGAATAGTTTCGAATAAATAGTTACTTTTGCAAACTGACAGATTGGTTGGTTTTTAAAAACTCTTGCAGTTTACCACTCAAAGCATTTTCTTTTTTTTCTTTTCTCTGTCCTCTATTTTCTTTTCTCCATATATGCTTTCACATCTCCTTCTACAGAGTGTTGAAATATTCCTCTGGTGCTGCCCTTCCTCACTTACTATTCTTCCCGTTACACGGAACCAACATTCCAATTTCTCTGATCACAGACAACTGCCATCTTCAAATATTAAAGTTAAATGAAGCGACAACAACGTGGAATTCCAGTATTTATCTTAACTGTTTTTTCTGGAGGCAGTTTTTAGCACAGATGCTTCTTTGAAAGCATACAATCTTGTGGGTCTTTGAAGTCCAGGAAGTTCATGCATGAAGAGAAGCAGAAAAAACAGAAAACTATTTTCTTTCAGTTGCACAGAGGCAAAACTGATGAGATGCATGACCCAAATGATGAATGGTTGCTAAGTTGATCACACTGGCTTTAATTCAGACCAAAACATAATCAGCATAATACATATTTTCTTTTTTGTTATGACAAAGGATTGCAAAATCAAACACTGTTAACAGTTAACAGTCCATCTAAATAGGTAAACACATGATAGATGTGACTACCTCTGGGTTTATGCTGTATATATTTCAGTCTGATTTTCCTGTCGCCAGCAAGAATTTTTTGCTCATTAGTTAAAATCAGCAAACTTAGGATGCATAATGACGTGCTCACTGGCAACCCAAGACAGACGATGACTGTCAGTGTCAGAAAATTTTATTAAAAGATCAGTGTGTGAGCGTTGCTATGATGCTCATGTAAAAGTCACCACAGGATAAACATAAATACCAAAACATAAATTAAACATTCAAATGAACAGAAAAAACAACCTTATTACTACAAGTTCTTTGAATAATGTTTCTGCACAGGTCCAGATTGCAACTGATGATGGTGCAGAACTTAATTTTCTTTAATTGCAAGTCTGTTGCTAGAGGATCTTCATCATTTCTTATATGGAGAGAATGTTATAGTTGGCCAGTCGAGCAATATTGCATGAGCGAGAGTGCTGCTGTACTGGATATCAGCAGCCGTTTATGCAGCAAACACCGAACAGCTGTGTTACAAACAGTGAAATGTACCAGTGCTGTTATACTAAAAATCAGTACTCTTGGAATGTCTCTTTTTCAGTCAAGTTAGTCGACCAGAACTAATTGCTGTGTAATACTTTTTTAAATACCTTTTGTAAATTCTGAATTGGATTCTAAAATGAAATGGGTTCCCAAGATTGGTCAACTCTTTTGCAACCTGGCTTGTTTAAATACAAATTGTAGAGTAAAAATAAATATTCTCAGTAATGCATTTCCTTAAAGCATCTCCTAAAAAAATTTGGATTAAAGCTGGCAGATCAATTTTAAACTCAAGATCTATTGTGAATACATGACACTGGATGCCACATAATGTTCGATGCCAGTGATTTGCTACAGTGGAAAGCATAGCACGCTTACCTAAACAAATTTTAACAATAAGTACTTTCAGTATTAAAAATAATGATAGGATTTTCCCACCTCAAGGAAACAGGTCCCAGCAGCTGTGTTCTCCTTGATGGACGCATTATAGAAGCTGCTCCCAAAGACTGGCTTGTTGTCATTAATATCCTGTAGACTGATTTCCACCATGGCGGTAGAGGATAAAGGGGGTTTTCCACCATCTGTAGCCACTACCTTGACACTTGCTTTTGGATCTGTCTCAAAATCCAGCTCAGTAGCTGTGGTGATGATACCTGTCACAGCATCAATGGTGAACCAATTAGAATGTGTCCCCTTATTGGGCAAGATGCTGTAGCGGACATCACCATTTGGGCCTTGGTCTTTGTCCCGTGCTGTTACTTGTAGCACAAAGCTACCTGGGTAAACCACTTCTGGAATAGTCTGTTTGTATGCCTGCTGATCAAACAGAGGAGGATTATCATTGATATCTGTGACTTGGATTGTAAAAGAGGATTCAGCTCGGAGTGGTGGGGTCCCAGAATCTGTAGCCATGACCCGGAGCTCATACGAGTCTCTCTCTTCACGATCCAGAACCTGGTCCACACAGATAAGGTAGATGATGCTGTCCTTAGTAGTGAGGGCAAACTTACCATCCCCGCCTTCCAGAGAGACATTGACATTTGAATATTCACCATAATCAGGGTCTGATACTGAAATACGGGCAACGTATTGTCCGGGCTGGGCACCCTCAGATATTCGAGGTGACCCATCCTCACTGAGGAAGATGATGGTCATGGTGGGCTGATTATCATTGTAATCACGAACATGGATAGTGACAAAGGCATTAGTGATCTCTGGGTGGCTGGCATTGTCTTTGGCTTGTACAACAATCTCATGGACCTTTCTGACTTCATAGTCCAAAGGCTTGTTGAGTGTGATAATTCCAGAACGAGGGTCGATGACAAAGTATCGATCAGGGTCACTTTGCCTTCGGTTAATCTCATAAAGCACAAGGCCATTGTCACCTTCATCTGCATCTGAGGCAAAAACTTGTAGGATATTGCTACCTTGTGGGATACTTTCAGAGATGATGGCATGGTATCTGCTCTGATTAAAAACAGGAGCATGGTCATTAATATCCTGCACTGTGACCTCCAGAGTCATTTGCCCTGTTTTTTTCGGAGATCCCCCATCAAAGGCCTCCAAAACCAAAGAGTAAGAAGCCCTCTTTTCTCGGTCAAGGACACCATTGACCACCAGGTCCAAGTAAAGAACCTTATTTGCTGCCCTCTTAGTTTCCAGTCTGAACACCTGCCCAACATTTCCATCTTTGATGAGATATCCCTGAGTGGTGAGATGATCTTTGTCTGCATCAGTCGCAGGCTCCAGGGAAAACCTTGTTCCCACTGCAGTCTGTTCAGGGATCTTCAGATAGGCCTTGTTCTTGGTGAACATTGGAGCATGATCATTAATGTCATTCACTGTGATGGATACCTTCACTGTGAGGCCGGTCATGGTAACTGCTATAAAGCTATAATGGTCTCTCTCCTCCCGATCCAGACGCCGAGCAGTCTTGATAATGCCAGTGGTCTCATCAATGTGGAGATCAGTTCCCACACTAGTGCCCTCATGATCAGAGATGAAGTAGAGGGAGGCCGTTTCTCCAGGTGGTAACCCAGCACTGATGTCACCCACTATTGTCCCTGCAGGCTGCTCTTCATCCAACTGTAACTCCAGGACGCTTGCTGTTGCATCCGCATTGACTGTCACTGTTAACAATTCCACAGTTAAAAAAACAAGTAGAAACATCCTTAGTCTCCAGCTATTGTCCCCAGAGCCTCTGAATAACTTCATCATGGCACAGTTCTCTTACACCTGCAACAGAATTGAAAGAAAACAGATCACAGCTTGGAATCACACTAATAAAACACATTCAAAGACTAGACGCATGTCAAATTCCACCACTGTTGTCTATGAGGCACTGGAATGCATGAGAGGTCTGGTATAGATCATTGGTGCAGAGCACATTTGTGTTAGAGAGCAACTACACAATGTTCTTCTAAGAACATAACACAATTCTTGCTTGTTCCCACCATTTGGACAATGATTGCAAATAAACTTTTAAATTTCACAGAGATCTGCTATTGAATGTTCTGTTATTGTTCAGACTAGCCTAGAAATCATGTATCATTGCATTGGTAACCTCACTGAATACTACTACTACTACTATTAACACTACTATGGCTAATGATGATGATGATGATGATGATGATGTCAGTCAGCATGGGCTTTCAGTAGGTAGCATTGCCACCTCACAGCTTCAGGGTACAAGTGTTGGTCCTGAGCTTGGGTTACTGTATGCACAGTCAGTTTCATATGCTTGCATGAGTTTCCTTTGGTATTCAAACCACTGTCATAAAACATTCAAGTAGGTAGACTGGTTATGTTAAATTGCCACTAGGAGT
Source organism: Notoglanidium macrostoma (assembly GCA_030068235.1). Classification (NCBI taxonomy): domain Eukaryota; kingdom Metazoa; phylum Chordata; class Actinopteri; order Siluriformes; family Auchenoglanididae; genus Notoglanidium; species Notoglanidium macrostoma. The sequence goes on along the minus strand of JAQQZR010000009.1, from coordinate 7,980,122 downwards.
GAATGTGTGAACCCTCTGCAATCTTGACCAGCATAAGGCAGTAACTGAAAGTATACAGAAAGTATACAGAGTTTAACAGGTTTTATATACAGAATGCATGACAGGATTGCAACATAGACCCCATTTACACTTGGTATTAAAATGCATCTCAGGCGATCTGATCACAACTGGACATGTGTAAATGACCTCCAAGGTGAATTCAAGACACATTCATTCATACCACTTGCCGAGGTGGTCTGGGACGCATTTGACCACATAGGTTCCATAGTGTAAACACTAATGCATCCCAATGTGTCCCGACATAGACATAACAGGAAAATATATGATTGGTGGTTGTTTTGTTGACAGCACAACACACCAGAAAAAAAATGGAAAGCAGCACTGATGCGGTTGGAGTTCAAGAAAATAATGAAGGTATGTTGCAGGTTTAGCATTCTAACATAACTGTGCACAGGGGCGTAAGCATTGTACAATTTGTACAAAAGTGGTCAGCTGGACACCTTGGAGATGCATGATAGACACAAGTGTAGAAAGCGATGTGTCACAGATGTCCATCTGTGACCTGATTTCTGAAGATGTATTTTAAAACCAAGTGTAAACAGGGACAAAGATTTTCAGGAATAGTTTCATGAATAGTTTATAGAATGGCAGGGAAAGCTTGTTCACCCAATTCCCTATGCTACCATTAATGCTAACATGTGCTAACATGAGTAATGTTCTTGGAATATGGGAAATGTAATCTAAAAAAATTAAATACTGTAGCTTTAAATGGATTTTAATTCTGGAAACTTCTCTACAATGGAGATGTAAGTAAAGGTAAAATGAGAGCGAGAGAGAGAGAGAGAGAGAGAGAGAGAGAGAGAGAGAGAGAGAGAGAGAGAGCACAAACAGAAGGCAAAATTGTGTGTTGGAGCTGACGGCTCCACTCCTGTCACATATGGGATTGCAGACCACTGAGAACCACAGGTGGTCAGTCTTGCAGATGCTATTTCATCTAGCACTAAAAAAACATTACAGAGATTAGACAGTTGTACAGTTTTGGCTGGAACTGTGGCCAAACCCCAGAGTTCATCCTGCACTCTGCTGGGGAGGCATGTATCTTGTCTGGGGAAGTGAGGTTCTCCAAACCATACTGGCAAAAATCTTCGACTAACACAGTAGACTGCATTTGTGCCAAGATTATGGCTGCAATTTGTCTTTGTCAATACTCCTTTAGCATGTGTGTCTATAAAACCACAAAAATGAAAAGGGGAAATAAGTAAAGCTGAATCTGCATTTAAATCTGTTGATCTTTAATAGTAGTCTTTCATCTTTGAATTATTTTACACTCCCTCTAGTGGTGAAGGATATACATATTCACCAGTGGTGCCTGAACATATAGAGGGACTGTCATACTGACAATCACAATATCATGCTATGCATGATTTACATTTTATTTACATTTTCAATTTCATGTGTTGCCACAGTTTTAATATTGGTTTAATACAAATACATGGGTCAAGCAAGAGGATGCAAAAGCTTGCTTAACATAAAAGGCCTTATCTATAGGCCCAAGGACAATAGGATAATCAACCCACTATAAGTGTCCATTCTACAGAAACAGTAAATCTCCTTTGTTGCTATTCTGAGGCTTTGTGTTGAACATTGGAATATTGAGGGTTAAGTTGCAGTTGAGGGAATGACACCCCCTGCAGGCTCTGATTAGGACTGCAGCCTCAGTTTCTCCCTAATGCAAATAACAGACACAGTGGAAATACAGAGACCAATAGAAGCCAAGTTAAATAGGCTCCAGAGTCACGAATTACCACACTAGCTCAACATTCATGCTTATATATTCTTATATTTAACAGCTTATTAAAATATGCCAGGGTCCCAACTGCTCCTCGATCACGCAGAATAAACAGGCAAGACTAAATGATTGACAGGGGCGTCTGAGGAAACTAGCAGTGGGGGGCCTTTTTTGTTCACTGCATAACTACATGGCAGCACTTCAGCACTTCAATTGCCATCTCAGAACAGCTGGGGATCAGGATTTGTGTGGTATGTAGTAAGTCTTAAAGACATATAGATTTTTGGGATACATGATATTTCCTTTAGCATCTATTTTTATTCTTTTGTCCCATATTGAGTGTACTTTGTAAGTACTGTTTGCAATATTATAAGAATATAAACAGTTTACACATTAATCCAGCTGATAAAGTTGAGAAAAAAAAGCTTCCTATACCTTCAAATTTGTTGGTTGCTTTCATATACGTTTGATATTTTCATCTATTTCAACCTGATCCAGATCATGTACATTCATCACTGATCTAGCGCTATCTGTTTAATCATCACCCTAGATAGTTTGGTAAGCATGCTACCTCTGCTGGACCCTTGAGCAAGATCCTTAACCATGAACTGCTCACATATATAAATGAGACATGTGTAAATTGCTCAGGGTGTCTGCCAAATGACACAAATGAAAAAGTGCTCATTGTTTTAAATCTATGATATGTGAAAAATATTTGAATAAAAAATACAGCTTTGCTCTTGAAATGACATGGTGCAACTTTCACATCCCAAAGCTGACGGGGTAAAGAATGCACCCCAATTCTCTGTCTAAGACAAGCACAAAGCCTAAGCCTTCTGCATATAGCCTTCCAGCTGTCATCAGAGAATTAGTGATGGGGCAAAGGTGGCAGACGGGTCCTGGCCAGCAACAACTTTTACGGAGAGAGACTGATCCTTTTACATCCAACTCAGTGCTCTGAGCAGGGAGAGCAGCTGTAGCACTCCAACTGAGTCAAGGAACACAAAATGTTGTGCATTTAGAACGTGTTAACGTTTTGTATAGCTACAGTGTGTAGAGTATTGGAGGAAGTACATGTAGTGGACTGTGAAACCATTCACATAGTTAAATTTTGATATTCCCTACTACATATAGTTCTGAAGGCTACATGTTTTTCTGACCTGAAATATGTTCAGTTTGACCATGACACTATCTATCTTCAGGATAAAACTGGCAATATTTTTACCAATTTTTATTCACAGCCTACAATTTTTTTGTAGCCTTGTTTGTTTACATGGCTTCTTCTTTAACTGACATGATAGTTGCAGAAAGCCCAAACAAATTTAGACTATTAAAAAATATTTATATATTGTTTTAAATGTCTTAAAGGTCCACAATGTAGGATTTAGGGGACTCTAATAACAGAAATGGAATATAATATTCACATGTTTTCATTAGTGTTTAATTACCTGAAACTATGAATCATTGTGTTTTCGTACGCTTAGAATAAGCCCTTTATATCTACATAGAGAACGGTTCCGCCTCCAAGGAGCCGCCATGTTGCACCGCTACAGTAGCCCAGAATGGACAAACCTCTAGAGAGCGCCTTCTACGTTTCATGTTTTTAAAAGTGACAGAGTGAATCACTAGAAGGACGACAAAGAAGAAGAAAAGAATACGAGGAAGAAAAAATAAGAGGAATCAGTGTTTGCTGGTGCTGGCTAAAAAACATTTGAGAACCCAAATTTTGAGAAATGGAGAATCATAAACTATATTGCCAAAAGTATTCGCTCACCTGCCTTTACACGCATATGAACTTAAGTGACATCCCATTCTTAATCCATA
>JAQQZR010000009.1:7961468-7974066 GCA_030068235.1 Notoglanidium macrostoma | reverse complement strand
GTGTGTGTGTGTGTGTGTGTGTGTGTGTGTGTGTGTGTGTGTGTGTGTGTGTGTGTGTGTGTGTGTGTGGGTGAGAAAGAGAAAGAGAGAGAGTGTACCTACAACTAAGTAGTGAGCGACTGAGACAAACCCAAAACAACCTGTGGTTTCCGTGTTATGATCAGGGTTGGATTCATTCCTACACAACTGTGGTGGGACGCATGCTCTCTTGAGAAAGAAAACTTAAAACTTAAAAGGAAAATATAGACAGTGAGAGAGACGAAGTCACTGAATTATTAACAAGAAACGACTGCCTGGTTATTGGAGATGTCAATATGTTAAACACAGGAATTGCGGTATATCAGGTTCTTGTGTCCCCTGTTCACATTCCAGACATTAGAAATAATGCAGTGATGTCTGGATCAGACCCAATTTCTCTGAGCTATTAAACAGCATGCAATCAGATTGCATTTCGGATTACAGAAAAAGCAATGACTGGCTTAACATGATATACATCAATGTATTTATGTGCTCTTTATGTGACTTGACCATTAATTCAGTGGGTTCCTAGATACAGTATACAGTTGTAGCTTCATCACACAGTTTTACCTTTTTTCCTGGCCTGCCTGATGTGTTGAAATTGGACTGAAATTTTAGGTGCTCAGCAATATTTTTAATGATCAAAAGTTCATACATTTGTTTCAGAGCTACCTTGCTGCTCCTTCAGCAGACTTGAATTTTGCTACTACATGTCTTCATCCATAATGGGAAAAGCATACATGCTTTGCCTGGCTTCAGTTTGTTCATAATATTCTATCTAAGATAATATATTGAACTGCCTACTGAGTCCAAACGGAGAGTGTAACAATGTGTAGTTTTTCACACATTTGCAAAATAAAATCTGACTGTACCAGCATATATGTGAGTAATGGGAGGATATTAAAATGGAACATGTGAATAATATGGTGGTGGGTCTCATTAATCTCAGTCTAGACCTGACTGAAGAGCTGAGAGTTTGTATTTTTTTTTTAACCAAAACTAAAAAAAAGAAAGAAAAAGGGCAGAGACCCTCCAAAACTAAGCTCCACAATTGGTGGTGGAAAAAGCTGGTCTTGTACTTATTTAATAGACCAGTTTTGGCATAGCAAAGTCAAGAACAGGTCTACTGAGCAAACTATTTTACTGGATTGAACTGAACACTCCAGAAATATTATAGCAAAACTGTTCAGTGAATGAAAAAATGCCTATAGTTCAGCAACTCCAGTTTATTAATCATGAATCTTCAGCTGCAGCTTGTCTTGGCCAGTTAAATGCATTAATGTAACGCTACTAAGGATTAAGCAATAAAATGTAACTGTTGTTGCCATCCAGTCATCTTAGTTGGTTATCCAGGCATTTGTGAGCAAGAAATTTTACGTTGCTGAAACTTTACAAATTGTAGTCGAATACCCCTTAACCTTTAAGTAGCAAGATCATCATAAAACTTCCACACAGTGCAGTCTACAGTCATTACTCTATAGGAAATGAATAGGAACTATGCCTCAGCAGAGGTTCACAGGACTTGAGCAAACTCAGGCCTTATCTCCAAGCATTCTGTTTCCAGACTATTTGCTTAAAGTTAGGCTTGAGCTCAATGCCCATTACCGGAGCAAAACACTACCAGAGCCAGTCACTCAGCTTTCTTCTCAAGGACAGTCACTCAGCTCAAAGCTATTTAACTAAACTGAAGTTTTCTCCATTACCTAATGGAGCAGTTGATTAGACGAACCAGTATTGGCTCCTGTGACTTTCATTTTTCCTGAGTTGGTTTGAGAATTTATTACACGCTGCCTAGATTTCAAAGTATCTCTCACTTTTGATACTTACAGATCAACAGACTTTTTTAACCAAACCTCAGTGGGAAATAAAGTTCTCTTTTACTGGATACATATGAGCCCAATGTCCTTTATTATGTCTACCGTGCACAGTATCTTTGCAGAAGACAAACAAAAACATAATTTAGCATACCAAATTTCAAATGTCACTGAAATCACACTTAGTAATAGTAGTAACAAGAATACACCATTACCTTATTATCCATTTGCCATTACCTTATTATGTTTAAAATTAACAATGTTTAATGAGCAGAATGAAAAGAGTACAGGAGAACAACATTATCCTGAAGCATTTAGACCTAATAGCTTTTGCTTGAGCAAGTGTGCCAGCAAGCTGGCAGCGTAGTCTAACTATAGAGAGAAAAGGATTAAAATGGAATGATTTGCAGACATGAAGCCTTTTAGTGTTAGACTGCAGAATTGTTTTGGTTCATGTGGTAAGACTCTGATGATCAAGAAAAGAAGAACCAGAACATCTCACAGATGCCGTAAGCAAGTGGGGAGAGTTTGGAGTTGCTTGTGTAATTCTTGTATAAATGTTTCCCCCCAGCTACTTAAGGCAGAAGATCAGATGTAGAGCTCACTCCTGTCATCTGTTACTCGTTCTAATGTGTGTGTGTGTGTGTGTGTGTGTGTACGTGTGCATGTGTGTGTGTGTGTGTGTGTGTGTGTGTACGTGTGTGTGTGTGTGTGTGTGTGTGTATGTGTGCGTGTGTGTACGTGTGCATGTGTGTGTGTGTGTGTGTGTGTGTGTGTGTATGTAGCTGCATTCATTTCCTGACATTAGTATTTAGTATTTAACATTGAGTCTTTCAGACATTTGTCAGATTTAGTGGTGACTGAGAAAGCAGTTTGTGTCATGAAAGATAAGTGACAACAAGTGAGTGATGGCCAGTACTGTGGTGACAGTAAAATTATGTGTCTCCTTTACAGCCCCTTGCCCACTGAAGAAAAGTTTTTATATTGTTTATATGACCTGACGTGCAAATTGGTGCAAAAGGTTAAATAATAGCAGAGAAGCCTATTTTTACTTCACTTCCTATTCCATTCTTCATTGGAAGCAGATTACTCCTACAAACAAATGACTACAAGTTACTAAACTAAAAGGCAAAAAAAAAATCATCAAAACTCCCGATACGAGAGTAATCAAGATGCTTGTAAAGCAAAGTGTATGATGGGATAATGTCATTCTTTCGACATCCTAACACACCCTTTCCTGGGGATAAAGCTTGCATGTGTGTCCCAGTAACACTGAAAACCTTCAGTCCTTAATAAGAGCAGCTCTGTGATCAGCATCCAAGTGATGACGGGTAGCAGTACTAACAGACTGCCCCTTACTGGGCACTGTTATATTTTATAGCTCTGTGATCTGCAACCCACGCTGGGAATGCACATGTGCTCCATACTTCCTGACCTCACGTGTGCTGAATTACAGTGTCTCCCAGACCAAAATTGAGACCTTCAGAAGATTCACATTTTTATTTAGTCTTTCTCTTAATGCTATTCTCAAAACATTTGATATCAGAATTTATATTACTGCGATAGACTGGCTTCTCACACAGAGTGTGTTCCCGAACTTAGCGTTCCCTTCAGAGGCTCAAGTCTATCCATGACCCTGACCAGGATTAAGAGGTTACTGAAGATGAAATAAGGACTTAGTATTTTCTACCAGTTGGTTCAGCAGGTAGGGCAGCTATCTTACAGCTCAAGGTCCCCAGTTTGATCCTAAACTCGGGCTACCGTCTGTGTGGAGTTTCTGTGTGTGTTCTCCTCATGTTTTGTGGGTTTTCTGTGGGTTCTCCGGTTTCTTCCTACCTCCGCAAAAACAAGCCAGCAGGTGTACTGACAACTCTAAATTACCCTCGGTTTCAAAGTGTGTAGGAATAATGTCCTGTGATTGGTTGGCATACCATCCTGAGTAGATATCCAGTGTATATATAGCTAGAACACTTTAAGACAGCCTATAGTGCTCTGTATTTTGTTTACATCTGTGTGTTCTTTCTTCATTGAACCTGATGTTTTGAGGAACAGTGCTGTTGATTTAACAGTTTCCCTTGAGTTCAGTGAGGAACTTAAATATCAGCTGTCATCAGTAGCCCAGTGAGGTATCCGTGCAGGCCGATAGATTTCCGCTCTTTCAGGAGGCATCACAGCCTAGTCGAGCGGTAGCTACAACTGACGGTAAGGCATAAAAATGGTAACGTGGTCAGAAAATGACCATATGTTTCTCATCATGACGAGAGTCGGTTTTCCAGGCAAGTCCCTTCAGGAGAAAAAGGATCACTCCTTGACCACTTAGACTGAGGACAGCCAAGTTTACCTGTGGATGGATACTGTGACCGACTCCCTCTCTTTCCGTGAAATAATCTACCAGAGTAAAACCGCCCTAAAAATAACACATTTGATAAGAATCTGAAATTCAAATTTGCTTCATGAAATTCATTTAAAATTCCTTCCTAAAAGTCCTTGTAAGCTAACATACTAAAGGACCAGTAATTTACTATATGTAATAAGCCAACGTTTAGCTAATTGCATAATCTATGCAGTCTATAATGTCTATTTGCATAATGTATGCGTGTAACATGCCTTTATGGATTTATCATACAAGAGTATGAATGAATGGTGTTTTTAAAATGACATACTCAAAGTGTAAAGAAAGAGATCATATTAAACTGTTTCATCCCTATATAAAGATCACTACTGCTGTCCTGATCATTATCACACAATACTGCTCCCCTACAGTTATAGCTAATACAGGCAAAATGCCCAAGGTTGAATGAAGTGCTGATTAATGTCCATCTGGAACTGGATGGATGCTTGCAGGATACGTGTTAAAGGGTTTTAGCTATAGCACTGAGGTGCTATAGGTCTCAGAGATGCTGGGATGAATGAAGCCGCTCCTACAGTCTGATAAACGATTCACGCTTTTGACTGCATGGAGATGGAAATGTATGAATGGGAAACACACTACACTACACTTACAGTGTGATTGGCTTTAAAGCGACCTCTGATGCAAACTGCTACACATTTCTGCGCATTGTAGCCTAGATTGTAGTAAGACACTAAATGAAGCATCTGCTTACATGCATAGGCTCGAGGCTCCTTGTGGTGCTCCCGTTGTTCCTCCACAAACCCTGCTCGGATGATGATGTGTCCCCAACAAGAAAAAAACGAACGCTTTTAGAGATCCCGGCTAAAATCCATGTCCACAGCAAATGTGATCTCTGTCACCTCCTTTCCCAGCCCAGGCTGCCACAAAAACGCGCTTGATATTTCAGCCGCAGATATCAGACCTCCACTCCGGCGTGCCGCCCGTCAGGTGCGCGTGAATGCCAAGCAGGCTGCACAGCCCCGAGCTTTTTCCCAGCCCGCACAAAAAAAGAGGCCACTGGGTCCTACGACCCGTCCCGTTTCACGCGAATCAAAAGGAACATTAACACAGGCACGTCCGTATAACGGTCCAGCACGAGCGTCTGAATCAGCAGAGCGCGAGCGCGCAGGGAAATCGGACACGGAGACGAGGCCCCGCCCCCTCTGATTAGAGCCGCTAATGTATTAGACACGTGGGGAGTCGCACAAAAGAGGGGGAGAGCGGAGAGAAAGAAAAGAGCTGCTCTAGAAGAAAAAAGGAGGCTGTTCTGCTTAAGCTTTGGTGCCACCATGCTCTGTCGAAAAGAAATGATTCTCAAGACAAAGAACCAGTCGAGAAGGCGTTAGGAGTGCACGGCTCTAAGATACTGAAATCGTGGCAAACGTCGGCCTAAGTCTGAATAATAATAATAATAATAATAATAATAATAATAATAATAATAATAATAATAATAATAATAAAGTACCGTTAGAATTTACGGTTGTGTAGGCTATGGGTGAGAAAAAATCACTAGTGTGTGCATCCTGTAACAAGACAGCAATCAAAAACAGCAAAACAAAAAACACAAAAAGCAGGAAGTAAAAAAAATTGCTATGATCCTATCAATCTAAAAGAGAAAGACAAAGAAAAGGGCAGCATCTTGAAGGGTTATTACAGAAATGTTAGGAATGAAGGAGGAATATTATAAGTGAAATGATCCAAAAGCTGCACAGAAAGTATGAAAAATCAAGTAACAAAGAAAAAAATGGGGCGGCGCGGTGGTGTTAGCACTGTCGCCTCATAGCAAGAAGGTCCCGGGCTCGATCCCCGGATCACCCAGGGTGCCTTTCTGTTTGGAGTTTGCATGTTCTCCCTGTGCATGCGTTGGTTTCCTCCGGGTGCTCCGGTTTCCTCTCACAGTCCAAAGACATGCAGATTAGGTTGACTGGCTACTCTAAATTGCCCATAGGTATGAATGCGTGTCTATCTGTTTGTCTGTGTTGGCACTGTGGTGGACTGGCGACCTGCCCAGGGTGTACCCCACCTCTCGCCCGAAGATGCTGGGATTGGCTCCAGCTTCCCCGCGACCCAGAAGGATAAAGCGGTATAGATAATGGATGGATGGAGGAAAAAATGTTGGGTGAATATATAAGTCATTACAAGATATATTCAGAAGAGGAAATGCAATGTGAAGTGCTGAAATGATAATTAGAGTATGACTCATAATGTATTTAAATGAATTTTTGTTCCTTAAATTATTTTATCTTAAGGGAATGCAAACTTTTTCACCCAAATGTAGCACAATAATAATAATAATAATAATAATAATAATAATAATAATAATAATAGTATTGTTTGTGTTAGGCCTAAAATATAAAAAAATATATTTATATTATACTAGTAAACACTACAAAATATTCTCTGTGGAATTAACATCTAAAATATTTATCTGACCATAAGACATTATGAAATAAATCTACCTTACAGGCATTGATTAAACACAAGTTATTTTCCCATGCTAAACTTTACATTAATATAAGATGGTGTACAATGTTTTACAGGAGCAGCTGTTGAATAATGTAAAAAAAAGAAATAAAAATGATGAAAGAATTAAAAGGTTTTAACTAATGTATATAGCATCATCGTGGTTTACTATCAAACTTGGGTGTTGTGCAATTGAAATTAAGAAGCACCAGGAACATCAGCAGGACAGCAAGGCCATTAATCAATTTGGATTTTAGGTCAGCCTTATTCTGCCTTCACTGGGCCAGAACATGGAGGGAGGAAGGGTGTACAGTCTGTGTGCAAAGGCTGTGAAATACTCTTAGGGAACGAGAAAGGCAGTATAATTTCTATTTATATTCTGACAGACAGCAGAGGTGTTTTTTTTATCCAGGAACAGAAACACCACAAAATGTCCTAGATCTTAGAAAATGCTTGACATTAATTGGTTCTAATATTTGTACATTTTATATTTTATTTATATCATATCACTGTTAAATTTTCAATTCCAATAGGTCAGAGGGGGTTAATATAAAAGCAATTCTGACAGTACTAATAATTCAAATGATAGGTTTATATTAATGCTCTCATTCTTATATAGTATCCTTTCTATAATAACATCTTATTCACAATAATCTGTAAGACAGCTGCTCCACATAAACAGATTGATATGGTGAAGTTTTCTGTGAGGAGAAGTTGATTTAGCATTTTTTTGGAAGGCGTCCCTAGTGTCCACACTGTGAAATATCCATCCACTTATCCATCAGGGAGACAGGGAAGCTTTAGCCCATCACAGCTGACTTTTGGGAGAGAGGCAGGGTACACCCTGGGCAGGTCGCCAATCTATCACAGGGCTAACACAGAAACAAACAACCATTCCCACACAGATTCAAACCTTTGGGCAGTTTAGAGTAGCCAGTTAACCTAATCTGCATGTTTTTGGGCTGTGGGAGGAAACCAGAGCACCCGGATAAAACCCGCACCGGCACGGGGCGAACATGCAAACTCCACACAGAAAGACACCAGTCGGCCAGTGTGTTCAAACCCAGAACCTTCTTGCTGTGAGGTGACACTGCTAACCACTGCACCACTGTACCATCCCATTTTGCAACAGTCAAATCTAAAGCTGTAACGTATCTTTTTCACCACAGGAACGTCTTCAGGATGGAGGGCTTTGCAGTTCTCTAGGAAGATGACAAGATGACAACAGGAAAATAAAGAGAGGCTGGTGAAGTAAAGACTGTTTATAGCTGCTATAATGAAAGTGATTAAATGTCAGAGTGTCAACACATTAAACCACAACATCACTGACTATTTTCCTACAACAGCCCACCCCATCATGTTTTATTGTTTATGGATCATATAGTTGTGGGAGGAGAGCGCTGCTAACAGCTGGAGGAATTGTGTTACTTTAGTTTTAACATTTAGCGAGATCCAGTCTATTCACATAATGCACATAGGGGTATAAAACCCATTTGATTCCTGTTCAGATCCTTTTCATGTCAGTTTTAACCACTCAGATGCAGGGACTCATAATGTGGCTCAGAAAGTGGCTCAGGGTCATTAGCAAGCTTTCATGTAAGGCATGACTATTTTGAAGGAACTGGAGAAATACGTATCAGTCCAGTCTGTCTTTCTGGTCTAAATATATCAGCAGTCATAAATGGCTCAGTCGCTGTGAAGTCATTTGCTTCTGCTCCAGTTGGAGTTAATGATGGTTCTCATCTGGTTTTCTATTGAACCTTTTAGATAAGGTATGTTCAACATTTTTAATGGACATTTACAAGCTTGGATAAAGATGAGTCATACTTACTTACATACGTATCAATATCTTTGATGATAATATAACTATGATTTTTCCGTCAAAGTAGTTTCACAATATTACAGGACAGTTTTGCAAGAAAGAGTGTTCTTCCTACATTATCAGTGCATCATCCGGCTGGGTCCCATTCAGTCACGTCCTTTTATCTGATATACACTTCCTTCAACTCACAGGGAGCAATGAGGTCACTCACTGTGCTGCTGAGGGAGAAAGGGAGCTCTCACCATCACGCCAGCCTCTCTATTTCCAAATCTCCGCCTGCAATGTTGAGTGACCAACGTGACCAAGCAGCAGTAACAAAAGATGTGCACATATTCAAAATGTTAAAGGTTGCTCTAGAGTGGTGTGTTCAGATAGACTTATTTGGACACAATAGGTTTTAAAGTAAACACTGTGAATTTTGAGTAATCCTAATCATGTATGGCTTGCAATAGGTCAGCAAAGCAGCCTTCGCAAATCACATTTGTGTGCTGATTTGGGGAAAGTCATGTTTGAGGTTTGCTCAGCTCATGTGCTTTTAAAGGGCTGTGTTGATGTTGTCAGTTGCTAAGACTGAAGCTCATGTGTTACCATAAATCTAACAACTCTCTGTGGTCACTTTGATTAAAGTGGCACTTTGGTTTAAATTAATTCTTTTGGCTTGTACCAATATCAGTCACTGCAATGATGCATGAGCCAAGTGATCGCAAATAGCAAATTTCTCAGTGTTTAATTAACACTTACAGCTTGGCAGGTAGGCTGTTAATTCAGAATTTTTAACTGTAGTTTTTTATTTTTCAGAACTGAAAATTACCTATGCACAGCGCAGGCATGCTAGAGCGGAAAGTTGCAAAGTTTTCTGAACTGACAGAGAACATGATTGTGTTTTCTTACAAGATTCCCACTCTGGCACGAAGCTGTCTAGCAGAAGTGTCTGCTAGACACTTTTACTGACATTTTATTGTAAATACATTGTATGTAATGGAAAAATACACAAAAAAACCATTGGGAAACAAACAAAAATAAATATACAAAGTACCAGTCAAAAGTTACAAAAAGATACACCTTCTAAGTCAATGTTTATATTTTTATTTTTACTACTTAAAAGACACTTCATGTCTTGAAGTAATGATGGACTGTCATTTCTCTTTATGTAGAGATAATATAGATTACTACAGTTACTGTATACCAACACAATGCAACACAAGGTATGATCTCAAATGCATTAAGAAAGAAAGAAATTCCATTAATTATCTTTTGACAAGGCAAACCTGTCAATTGAAAAGCATTCCTTTTTTGTTTAACACATAATTCCATGTACATTCCATGTGTTATTTCATAGTTTTGATGTCTTCAGTATTGTTCTACAAAGTAGAAAATAGTCACAATAAAGAAAAACATATGAATGAGGAGGTGTGTTCAAACTTGTGACTGGTATTGTACATTCTAAACATGTATACATTTTCTATTTTATTTTTGTTTTGAAAGGGAAGTTTTAGATGCAATGTCCAAGAAACTCCACTCAAGATAAACTTGGGAACCTCGGAAACGTGTACATTCAGGTATAACTTTTCCTATACATGTAATGACATTTGTTTTTAACTTAGGTAGCTGACGGTCAGCCCAAACTGCTGCATGAAGTCAGTCAACTAAATGTTGTGTCACTAACTTCAAAATGAAAAGAAACTTTTTATATACTTGGGCGAGGCCTGATACTTTGTTTGTAATGTGATAGCATCTTCTGACATCACTAGCAATAACTTGTTAGCATGAAAGCTTAATAAAAAGCAATAAATAATTGATTAAAATAAAAATGAATTTGTGGTGGCCTTACTATTTTCGGTGTTTCATACATAAAATTCTAAACTTGGAAAAGGGTTTAGAAACTCTTCCTATTTTTGAGCTTCTACTAGTTGAGACAGCTTACTGAGAATCACAGAATGACCTTAAGAGCTATAGCTCAGGTTCTGAAAACGCCCTTTCTCTTGCTTGATGATATTTACATCCTGTTTCCCCTCTTATCACCCATTGGGATGCCTTTGCATAGGCAACTTCATCCTATTCTTAGGCCAAAAGGTAATGACAAATAGTTGTGGGAACAGGAGAAGGAACAGGAAAGAGCAGATGCACAGTTATGCTGCTTGCTGATGACACTAACGTCAACCTTATTGTGGACTAATCTGGGCAACGTTGACTGACAGTGTTAAAACAAATGCTAGTGTTGACTCACAACTTGGGGAGTCTCTGTAGTTTTCTTTTCTCTTCAAATATATAAAGCCAGAAAAACTTTATATGTCACAATCCAACTGTTTCCTAATAATCATACTTCCTTTTTAATTCTCTGATTTACATAATAAACCAAAGGATTTTATGTATTAAATATGCACATTCAAAACTTTCAAAAAGTTTTATAAATTATTCATTCCCAAGGCTTTCATCTCACTTGACATCAATCTTTATTAAACAGGTTTTTTTCAAGCCATATTTATTATTCCTTTGCAATATCATTTGCAATTTAACCATTCAGAATCTCCAGAAGTAGGGGAGTATGGCAGGAAAGCTCATCTGTTGTGTCTGCCATCATCTTCATGATTCAGCACTGATACGTTTCCCTCTTAAACTTATCTATAAAAATAAAATGAGGGGAAGAAATAGCTTAGCTCCATGTTCCAGGGATTGTGTGGGAAAGAGTGGTATAATATACACATGAAGCTGGCAGATTACACAGTACACACATGTGTATTATCCTTACTAGTCTATAATAAGATGAGGTTATTTAAATAGAGGGTTCTATGTTATGAAGAAGACGCCTTCTTTATTTGTAATATAAACATTACAGCACAGTGGGATTCTTTTCTTTTTTTATCCTAGGTTGTAAGGAAGTTGGGGTCAGAGTTCAGGGTCAGTCATAAGCAGAGGAGCTTAAGGGCTTTGCTCATGAGCCCATCAATGGCAGCGCTGCAGCTTGAACCACCACCTCTCTTAATATGGCCAGCCACAGAAGCAGCCAAAGCAATGTGACCCCATAAGCACGACAGAAGTATAGAATACGTTTCTTGCTCTTCTGCAGCATATAAGGTGCTTCTGTATATAGTCCAAATTGCTAAATGTAAATCAGTACTTTTTGTATCTTCCCAGTGGGAAACTCAGAAAATGACTTTCCACTCTGTCCAGTCCATTTTTAAAGCTTTTTCTTCCTGGGCTCCTTTCCCCTTATTCTCATCCTTTCCTTATTCTCCTGGTGAGGAATTGATGGGTAAGTAGTAAGCTGCTCATTCCTTGTAATTATCCACTTCCATTTTATGACAACTTTGGGTTTGGAGATGTAGGCTCCAGATTATAGGACTGAAGTTTATACACACAAGAAAAGTTTCAGTATTCTCTAGGAAGCAGGTTTTGATATCAGATTTTTCCTGATTGTACTATGTTTTAATAACTAATAAATACATCAACCTCTCAGGAGGATATTGTATACTTGTAAAAGAGAGCACACTATTTACATCACTTCCCCTCCATCTCCAGTCTGCAGAGGTGTTCTCACATAAATCCTGCTGGATGGTTTAATTTGTCCAGTTGGGAAAAGAACAGGAACTCAAACAATGCAAAAATGATCATGAGGCATGCTGTGCTGCCAAAATCAACATGTTAATTTGGCCATTTGTTCTAGATTAGTATACAGATTGTGTAGATCTTGATAAGATTTTGATATACTTAAATTGCAGGTCTTCTAGGTTCACCTCAATTTTTTTAATTCCTTGTTATGACACTGCAAATAATGAAATCTCAGTGAGTAAAAATATCTGAAATGTAGACACATTATTTAAAACTTTTTATTACAATATTGTTATAAAATAATTATAAGCTTATAAGACTATTTTTATTCATTTCAAGTCTGAAATTGTTTTTATTCTATTATTCTATTGTTTGTTTCAATCATTCTTTTCTAGAAAGAAGTGAAATTATCTATCCTCAGAATCATCTCAAACCCAAAGTTGTTCTTACTTGTATGTTAATCCATAACATAACATAACATAACATAACATAACATAACATAACATAACATAACATAACATAACATAACATAACATAACA
>JAQQZR010000009.1:7946533-7957304 GCA_030068235.1 Notoglanidium macrostoma | reverse complement strand
CTTTACTAAAGTAAATGAAAGAAGTCTGATTTGTGCTGTTGCTTTGGGTAAGAGACACAATATGGAGAGACATTTTTCTACATGTCACTTTTAACACCAGCAACCTACCAGACACCACATTATGAACCGAAAATTCTCATTAGCTCAAAGCAGCTCTGGGCAAACACCAGTCATTTTTCATAAAGTCCCTGAAACAGTTGAAAGCTGTAACTGAAGCGTCATTTCGGCCTACACATTACCTAGCTAAAAACCTAAAGCAAGGTTGTGAAAGGAGTAGTATCAGTAGTAGCAAACACCTTGTTCAAAGACCAGAAAAATGGCAAAGACATCATCACTGCTCTCTTGGATGTCCAGCTGAGTGCAAATACTATTGTCAGAAGCGTGTCCACGAAGTTAACTGAACAGCTTAACCATGACCTGAGTACATGCAAGTGGTTCAGCATCAAGTGTGACGAGTGTGTGGACAAGCACAGCTACTCAGTGATTTCACAGTAAAAGAGGAATTGCTGATATTACTGCGCCTGAAGACAACAACAAAGGCTGTTGACATCTACAGATCCATGAAGCGATATTTCACTGAAAAAATATTCCGTTGGAAAAGTTGGTGTCGGTGACAACAGACTGAGTCCCCGTAATGACCGGCCATCATTGGGGTTTCACTGCGCACTGCAGACATGGTCCTGATTTTCCACGTTTTCTGAATTACCACCTCATCATCCATCAGCAGGCAATATGTGCCAAAGTGATCGGTTTTGACCACATCATGACTCCAGTCATGAAGATTGTTAACAGCATCCGTTCCAAAGCCACACAACACAGGGCATTTAAATTCTTTTAGAGGAGCTGTCAGCTGAATATGGTGACCTGTTGCTGCACATGGAGATTATATGGCTGAGCAGGGGTAGAGTTTTACAGTGTTTTTTGTCACTTCTGGGTGAAGTAAAAGAGTTCATGGAGTCCAGAGGGGAGGACGCTACTTTGCTTCAGGACATTAAGTGGAACAGCTGAACAGTTTCTCTCTGCATTTGCAAAGAAATTCCTGCACATTCCCTCTGCTCAATGAGTACTACATGACAAATCTCCTGCATCTGGGGCCTTGGACAGGGCTGCAGAAAAGTACTCATATTTAGGCTTGAGCAAAAGTTTGAAGAAAGATTTCATGACTTTGATAAGCTGGAGCCACGTGTAGCATTCATTTCAAATTCTTTCATTCAAGCTGAGATGACATGCATTTCTTAGCAAAGACGTGAATCATTTAACTTGAATGCTAATGATACAGAAATGGAATTTCTCACGTTGCAATACAACATTCATCTTAAAGCCCAGCAGGGGTCCCCACACTTTTGGTGCCTTGAATTTAATTAAGAACACACATAGAAGTTGCTTAACTGATAAACACCTTAAAGATTCAATCAGAATTGCTGTGTCAAGTTGAATAGCCCTGACTACAGTGCACAAGTGGAGTCAAAGAAATGTCAGGCTTCCCAGTAATATTGGAACAATTTGCATAAATCAGCATGCATAAAATGCATGAAACAGATTTTAAAAAATGTTTAATGTTCAAAGGGTTAATTTTTTAAATGATTCTTTATCATATTTTTGTCCAAGGATATTGGGATTTAAATAGCTTTAACTTGTATATATGTTGTGTTTTAAAAATTTATAAATTTTCTAATTTCTAAGTTCTAAATTTATTGTTCTTACTGTGAGATTAGCAAAAGAATTGACTTGTCTGATCTGTCTTTTCACTTATTACTGTTAATAAAAACACAAATAATCTTAAATAGTCATAATTATAAAGGTAAATTAAGACATTTATTTTGTTCATGAAATGATTCCGAATGAGTAGCCTCCATATAATTTCTCTCAAAATATGGGATATTTATTTAATATTTATGGAAGGTGTGAGTCTTTGTAACACTCGCCATCAGAGTTTTCCACCACTGGAAAGAGGACTTTCTGCTTTCTCTGTAACATGACAAGCTACATTACTTTTTTGTTTTAATAATGCCAAGTGAGAGAAAAAGACAGGCTAGTGAGGGAACACATGTTTATAGCTGTTATAATGTATGTAATAACAGGAGCTAACTTCTCACAGATGTTTCTCATCATTAAATGTAACTATAAATAGTTTAAAAGTATGTTCATTCATTAAGAAATATGAAACTCTGTTGGCAAACTGCTGTGGTATGAGAGGAATAAAACAATTCAGACCAAAATAATACATTTTAGGTAATATTTCCTATCACAGAATGCCCAGTCATGGTTTATTCCTTAAGTACTGTAGAGAATAAAGTCTGTAAACTGGACCTGCATTCAGATAGATTGGGATTTTTCATTTGTGCTCTGAGCAACCTGCATTGTAGCTTAAACAATGACCTTAAACATCCCTTGTGTTATTGTGTTAATGCCTGGGAGTGAACTTAATCTAAAGTTTTTAAGGTGCTGAACTTCCACCACCACCCATAAGTGGTGGAATTGTGAGTTTAACCCTGAGTTCATGAGCTCCATGCAGAACACACACTTCCTTGTTCTTATCAGTTGGGCCTAAACTCCAGAGGGGAGAAACATTGTCTATCGTAACACAATGAACTGTATCTACAGTAAGGAATGTAAATAGAGTGTGTTTTAGAGTAATGCGTTCTCTAAAGCTAAGAGGTTTTAAAAAGTTCTTCCACTTCTTACAGTTTCCAATCTTGTTACCTAATACTGTATTTACAGCCAAAGTTTTGATTAAAAACACGGGTTTGTAGTAATATATTTGTTAAATCTGATTTGGAGAAAGTTTAAAACCAAGCCAGGAATCTTTTTCATTCTCACTAACAGAGTGGGTTTTTTTGGGGGGTTGTTTGTTTGTTTGTCTGTTTTCCAAATCCAAGTTAGAGTTTAATATTTTAGTACAATCCTGCAGTAGTTCCAAGGAGCTCTCTGTGTAGAATCATATACATTATATTTAAGCTGGAATTTTAGCTAAACTGCTGTTTAAACAATGTAGAAGTTATGTGGGAAATGATGTTTCAAAAAGTCTCAGTAAGATTAATTATATCTCTACATCCTTAATTAAAAAAACAAAAAACACAAACAAAAACCAGGTGCCTTAAGGGTTAAGTGGAAGGTTAACAGTTCTCCAGCAATTTTCCAGCAGGGTTATATTTGGAAACTTTGTTATAGGGTTCTATATATAGAACCTGAAAGGTTTCCACAGAGGGACAAAAAAAAATAGGGTGCTTGGTAATTGTGTATACTGTATTCTTTCTAAAGCATATATAAATTCATTTGTTCATTTATGAGCATAAGCCTTTTATCCTGGTCAAGGTGACAGTGGAACCAAAGCCTGTTCTGGAAATGCTGGGTGAAAAGAAGGAATACATGTGAATTTGATGAACAGCACATTCATTCACACACATTCATACCCAGGAGCAATTCAGAGTAGCTAATTTGTGATGTAAGAAAGGAACCCCCCATGGACATTAAAGTCAGTATCAAATCCTGAGCACTAAAGTTGTGAGGCACCCACAGTCCCTACTGCACTAGGCCTCTTTATGTCTGTAGTGAAAATGATGACTTGTGCATGCTTATTACAGTTGTTTTTTGATGGAAAAGCATGCATTACAGAATCCTTAACTCTTTGGAGCAGGAAGGGTACCTCCTAGACAGTTTCATCAGAAATGTATATAATCCCAGTTCTTAAATATATGCTTGAACAAATGAGGGAATAAATAATCCATGAGAGCTGAAATCTGAGAGGAAGGCAGCTCTAACTGTCTTAATCCATCTTTGCTGTCCATGCCGATTTTCCAGAATGACAGGTCTTTATGAAATGTTATAATAATATGCAGTGGTCTGGGAAAACCATCCTCTATGTCGGTGACAATTTTATAATAAAAGTCATGGCAGCCATGCTTCAGTCATATGAGCAAAATAAAGCAAAACTATTAACACCTGGATCTGGATCTTTTCAACAGTTATTTCCCTTTCAGAATGGCTGAATTAATCTCTCGTTGTTGAACAGCATGAGAATATTTCATGTATGTGAAAGCACAAGTTATATTAGAACAATTAGGACAATTAAGACATACAGACAGACAGACAGACAGACAGATAGATGGCTAAATATTTTTCAGGAATAACATCCCCCCCAAAAATCACTGGCAGTTGTTGTGACAACCAGAGTAGATAGGTCTGTTGGTCCCACATCCAGAGACCTGCTTCCTCTCTTTTCCATGCATCAGACAGAGCAGTCATTCATTACGCTCCACCAGAGGAAAGAAAAAAAAAAGACGCGGGTGAAAGTGCACGCTCTCGGAGATCAGCCGATGCATTTCCCATTACTCCACACAGATAGCTCTTGGATGGAAAAGCAAGGTGGCGTAATATTGGGGAGATCTGCTGGAGCACTTAGAGGTCGACCAGCCGTCCACATCACAGGGCTACTGATTTTGCCGGGCTCTGTAATTATCATGCAGTGGGCTATTTCTGTGATATTCAACTACAGATTAGTCTAAAGGACACCCGGACTGTTTCCATGGCAAAGTTGGAAAGTCGCTGGCAAAAAATAACAAACAGAAGGAACTCAATCAAGATTTAATGTGTCTCTTGGGCAAAGCAGATTCAAAAATACATTGGTGAATAGAAAAGAAATATAAAAGAACTGACTGTGATTGATTAGGGTATAGTTCTTGAATGTATGTGGCAGACCAAACTATATATGAAATATTTTTTTAAGGCAAAGAAACAAATTGTCGTGTGGCAGAGATGGATACAGTTGCAGATAATGACTCTATTAAAAAGGAGGCAAACAAATCCAAACTGGCAATCAAAATCAAAATCCAAAAACAGGCAGGGTGTCATAAAATCAGCAGACATAGATAGGCATAAAAAACAGAATTAAAAAAACAGAAAGCAAGAACTGAATAAAAAAAACAACAACCTGAAAACAGCATGAACAAGAAATAAGGTTGGTAATATCAAGAGGAGACTTTGAGTGATACTTTGCAATTTTTATAATTTCCATAATTCTATAATTGAATAAAAAAGGACACCATCTTCATAAGATCTGCATCATCATCCTTACAAGTGTGGAAATTAGTGGGTGTGTCTGTTCTGCCTCAGTGCTGCCTCATTTTGTCTGAGACACCTCTGAAAAAGATGCTGTGCAATTATAACATGTTACAGTCATACCACAAGTAGCACCGATTCTTGTATAGATAATAAGTAACTAGCTTGCACAAACAAGCTATGATAACAGTTTGTGTATTGCTAAATGTACACAACTGCATAGATTTCAGTTTTTGAATGTCAGGAAAAATAAAATTAGAATATAATTCGAGATTTTTTTGTTACTTATCTTCCTTATATTTTAATATAAGGCAGATAAAAAGCAAAAATGAATGAATCCTGCTTGTTTTTCCCAAAGGGCACAAAGACATGATGTACTTATATTTGCATGTAATGAAGCCTCAGTGAATCCTTTAGTGAAAACAAATTTGTTATGCTTGTACTGTTTTTACAATCATGCCAGCTCTCCCCTACAGTTGTTTTTTTTTTAGCAGCCAGTAGCTTTCAACACATTCCTATTTGCTAATATGCTCCATAAGGTGAAGCAGTCTTTTGTATCAAGTTATTTGCAATTGGTTTCATTAACTTACGGGGAAGTAGATGATCAAAAATCCATGTTTAGAGCTGAAAGTTTGTTTTACAATTTACAATGTAAATCTCTGATTAGTAAGTTTAAAAGAAGTCAATAGTTGGTCAGAGAGGGTTGCTAGGGACAATGACGGTTCTGAAAGAGCATTTGAAAGCACAAAAGGCATTCATCATTAAAAGGGTCACTTGACCAAGATCAATGGCTGTAAGTAGTATGTATGTAATTTAAACCACATTGCAAAATGCTTTTTTCTTTTGATACGAGGTTGATTCATTAAAACAATGTGCAAGAGACTGTGACCAAATGTTAGCCTTGGGCTGTCACAGCTTGGTGCAATTATTTTCTTGTGGCACAGCATGTCTGGGGGCTGAGAGGGAGGCACTCACCTGGACCTTGATGTCTTTCTGAGAACAAAATGCAGGAAAGTGTTTGAAACATGACAGCCCTTGTTAACAGTGTGATTATTTGGCTATACTCTCACACTCCTTTGTAATCAAATATGGACAGCATATGCATGGATTGTGTAGTGGCACATGATTTTCCACATTGTTTATAAATACTGTATTTTCCACAACCAGATGGAACACAGAACTGCTGCTGTGTTATTAAGAAACAATGCTTAAGAGTTAATGTGTGGCTATTCAAATTCACTACCAAGTGTATGAGGAGATTTAAATTCTAAACTATTGCAATATAACAAAACAGAGTTCCAAATTCTAAACTATTACATTATAACAGTGCAGAATTCTAAACGATTACAGTGTGACAGCACACAGTTCAAAATTATGCACTATTACAATGTAACAGTGCAGATTTCTAAATTCTAAAATATTATACAATACCAGAGTTCTAAATCCTAAACTACATTAGGTAATTTAACCTCATAAGACCCAACTGTCCTCAAATGAGGCCATCAAATTTTCTCTCAACTACATTGTGTGTATATCCTTGTAAGATCCTCCCATGAGGACCTTTAAGTATTACTCTCTTGCCAAACTTCTTCCTGTTTAAAGACACTGATCAAGTTTCATAGTAATCAAGTACTAAGAAACATTAACAGTGAAGAAAAATTACAAGGTACACATTAGAGTTTGGGTCTGAGGAGGCTACGCTGCACTGGGCCACACTTTTTGGACTTACCTCTAGTCCCAGCTCCTCCCTCTCTGGAGCCACTATTACCAGAGCCAGCAGAACCTCCCCTCTCCATGGTTTCAGGAGATTGAGGTGCACCACCTCAATTCAATCCCTGAACTTCATATTCAACTTCTCCGACTAGCTGTGTGACGTCAAAGGGTCCTTGCCACTTAGCAAATAGTTTAGAGCTTGATGTGTATAGCAAAATGAGTACTACCATTCTTGAACCTGTAGTATATTATCCAGTGTTAGGTGACAAAGTGTGGAGTTTTGCTCTCAGGTCAAGAACATACTGAATTTAATTTTACTAGTAAAAGTTTTCACCTCCCAGTTTTCTTTAATGATGTCTAAGACACCACGAGGCTTGTGCCCATACGATAATTAAAATGGGGAAAGTTCTTTGGAAGCTTGAAGGACCTCTCCTACTGTAAATAATAGGGGTTTGAGCCACTTATCCCAAATCTTAGCATCATATTAAATGAACTTACAAATTATGTTTTTAAGTGTTTGATTAAACTGCTCAACCAGCCCATCAACAAGCGTCTGTGGATGATAAACACTGGTACGAGTCAACTTAATCCCTTGTGATATATATTGAAAAGGGTGCATGACAAAAATAGTGTCAGTCAGCATTTCTTTTCTGTCTTTGGAGATGACATTGAAGAGTGCCCCTGCAACACTGCATGCAGAGTTGTTGTGCAGAAGCATGACCTGCAGGCATCATGTTGTGTAGTCCACAAAGACTAACACAAAGAGTTGCCCTCGTGCAGTCCAGGCTAATGGCCCAACAAGGCCCTTACCAATTCTTTCAAAGGGAACCTTAATTAAGGGTATAGGGCACAATGGCGCTTCTGGGGTGGCCGGTGGATTCACCAGCTAACACTCGCAACACCCTGACCACCTACAAACATTGCCTCAAATGCCTGGCCAATAAAACTGAGTCATAAGATGATTCAGTATTTTATCCTGCCCCAAATGCCCCACCATGGGATTATTCATGATTATTCTTGGGAACCAGCAACTGGGAGGTCTGTTCCTAAGTTTGAGTGTCCTGCATCACTCAATTTTTATTTATTTTATTTATTTTCAATTCAAACATTTTAATCTTTAATTAAGCCTTTAATAAATGAAAATATGGGTAGGCTAGCCCAAACTTAGGCTGAGTTTGCTGCCAATTGATGGTTTTCACATAATCTATGGCATGCCTCAGGGTCTACACTTGCAACTGTGCCAAAGAAAGATCCCTGGGGGGAATCACTGTGAAGAACAAAGTGGAAGAACCTTTGCCACCCTCCATGTCAACATGACATGCCGATGACATTAATGGCCCTAGCACCACCTCCCCTGGCAATGCAGTGCTAGATTTTCCCCAGCGACCCACTACTGCAGGACTCATCCAGAAACATTTCCATAACTAATGTCTGAAATCCTGGCCAAATTATCACCAGAATTAGTGGATAGGTGAGGCAAGGATTGACTGCCACCTCTACTCTAAGCATTTTTCCCTGGAATTGAATGATGATGCACTAGGGGATACCCATGGACATCCCCATGCACACACCTCACCTTCACTCAGCATGCTGTACCCAATGCCTTCCCTGGAACCAGGTTTTGGTGGATTATGGTCTGGTTGCAACCTGAATCCACCAGCATGTGGTGTGTACTCCTTTTGAAACTCAACAGTATACAGTATATCCCAGCTTTATCTGGCATAACCTGTGGCACATCAGAGATTCAGACCAACAGCCCCACCTCCATTATGTGACATAGGTCATGGACAAACCTAGGTTCCCTAGAGTGCCAGGCTTCCCTCCTACCCCTGCAGCCCCTGAGTCACCCACACCGGAGGGGGAAGCAACAGACACCGAACAGCAGGGAGCAGCCTTCGTGGAAATTGGCCCCCATTTCTATGGTGCAGGTACAGGGAGGAGGTGAAAGGATAAAAGGGGATCATGAAAGAAAAAGAGAGAGAAAGAGAGAGAGAGAGAGAGAGAGCAGGGTGCCTGCCAATCGCAGGAAACACTGTAAAGTGGTCCTCAGTCAGTAGGATCTCCTCATCCAGTGAAGTTGGGCAGTGGTACTGGACCCATTCCACTGTCCCCTCCAGCAGCTGGGTGATGAATTGTTCCAGCACCACCCTGTTGATGATACCATCAGCGTCACATTCTTTGGCTAGCAGCCAGCACCAACAGACATCATGGAGTTGCTGAGCCTCAACAGCTGACTGAGCTCATTAAGCATCAGTGAGTGAAATTGCTGGTGATGTTAATCGGGGGTGCAGCTGACCAGTTGCAAGATTGCCCACTTGATGTCCAGGTTCTCCAGCAGGTTAGTCACAGTAAGATATGAAGCCCATGGGGGCCTCTGCCAACAGTAGCATCAAGAGGCAGACCACCCATTGTGAGTTTGGCCAACCTTCATCTCCATGGCACACTTAAAGAGGTTTCTAAAGGGTAATCCTGCATAACCATCTTTGTCAGAATGACATGGTACCCAAGACAATCACCAGGGCTGCTGCTGGTGTACCCACTGGCTGATTCAGGCCCCAGGGCACCTGTCAATCCTTGTCCCGGGCTAGGAGCAGCACCTGGAAGTGTGATTCTTGTGCTGTGTGACGAGGGCCCGGTGTTGCGACTGGTGGATGCTGATGAGGGCATGGTTTGGATGGGAATGAAGAGTCAAGAGGCAGGCGCATGGAAATCGGGTTTTACTTCTCTTTTCTCAAATAACAAACACACCCAGTTCTGTGGCACTCAGTCATCTCTCTGTCTGCCGTGACTCTTGTCTCTCCCCTCTATATCTCCTCTCTCTGCTCACTTCAACACAGAGCACTCATTAGTTGCAATCCCACACAGGTGTTACTCATTTAGAAACTGACTTTTTTTTAAATCATCGGCATTTTCACATTAGCGCTATCACTTCTTGAAATTCTTTTAACATGTGAACTGATGTTAGATCTTCATTCAGTATGTTATAAGCCGAAAATATTTGGAGCCATTTGAATTGTCTTTAGGCATAACTTAAACTTTTTTAATGGATTGGTGGCAGAAGCAACATAACCTTGTACATGTTTGACCTGATCATTGAAGATTTTCTTAATTTCTTCCGGAAAGAGATTATGTCCAGTTTACATATACTCACAGGGAAACGGGAGCTAATCCCAGCTGACTACATGAGAAAGGGGGTCTACACCCTGGGCAGGTCACTAATCCATCACAGGGCTAACACAGAGATTCAACCATTCACACTGACATTCACACCTATGGGCAATTTAGAGGAGCCAGTCAGTCTAATCCGCATGTCTTTGGACTATGGGAAGAAACCGGAGTACCCAGAGGAAACCCATGCAGACATGGGAAGAACACGCAAAATCTGCACAGAAGAGCACCCTGGCTGACCTGGGGATGGGATGGGGGACCTTCTTGCTGCAAGGTGAAAGCTATCCACTACACCACCATGCTACCCAGTTCACATATAATTTTGTATAATTTGTGTACAATTTTATGACTTGCAAATACAATTTCTAAATTCAAGGTCCTATTAACCCACTTTCCCAATAGGGAACAGGAAGCCTGGAATTTTTATGAGTAACCCATTTGATCACATTATCTGAGGCAGTGCTAAACCATAGTGTATTTTTTCCAGCACAGATTTGATACTGGGCTACGTGGCCTGTAATATGCAGCCCTTTGTTTTATAGGTAATTAAATTCTTGGGTTCAGGGAATGGATGGATTTTGCATGGAGAAATTATCTGGCACAAGATATATAGAGAAGGAAGAAACAACAGTATACCAAAGGTATAACCACCTTAGAGTGGGGGTGGTGGTTGTTGCCTAGTTGCATTTACACACAACACAGTGTAATTCTTTACCTAAGAACCCAAACTACAATGAATAGGTAACACTACTTGTACAGTCTTGCACTCAAAACTTGACCCTATTACTAAAGTGTGTTAGTTGTAATTGCACTATACAGTGCGACCCAAATG
>JAQQZR010000009.1:7922940-7933274 GCA_030068235.1 Notoglanidium macrostoma | reverse complement strand
GGAGAACATGCAAACTCCACAGAGAAAGGCACCCTGGGTGACCCAGGGATCGAACCCAGGACCTTCTTGCTGTGAGGCGACAGTGCTGACCACCGTGCCACCTTTATTGTAACATATTTTTGGTAAATATTATGAGTAACAGTCAAAACCTCCAGTTTTTTTTTTTAACACAACAGGTATGTGTTTGTTAGCTATTCATAACAGACAAAAAACATTTTCATTTTGAAATCAGAGGATATATAAAATTAACCCAAATAATCTAAATATTACAGCCAACCTGGGGTAAAGTCAGTTATTAAGATAATTTATGAACTGCTCCCACAACATTTCTATCGGATTAAGGTCAGGACATTGACTAGGCCATTCCAAAATGTTACTTTTGCAGTTCTTTAACTATTCTTTGAATAATGAAAAGCCGTGCTGGCCCAGATGCAGCAAAACAGGCCAAAACCATGATACCACCTCCATGTTTCACAGATGGGATAAAGTTCTTATGCTGGAATGCAGTGCTTTCATTTCTCTCAAAATAACATTTCTCATTTAAAACAAAAAGTTTTATTTTGGTCTCATCTATCCTCAAGATTTTTCCTTCTGACTTTTCCATGTAATCTTTAGCAATCTGTAGACGTGCAGCGATGTTCTTTTTGTAAGCTTTCTCCTCGCAACCCTGCTATGCACACCATTGTTGTTCAGTGTTGTTCTGATGGTGGCCTCGTGAACATTGACATTAGCCAATGTGAGAGAGGCCTTCAGTTGCTTAGAAGTTCCCCTGGGTTCCTTTGAGACTTTGCAGACTTTTACACGCCTTGCTCTTGAAGTGATCTTTGGTGAACAACCACTCCTAAAGAGGATAAAAATGATCTTGAATTTCCTCCATCTGTCTGACTGTGGATTGGTGGAGTCCAAACTCTTCAGAGATTGTTTTGTAACATTTTCCAGCCTGATGAGCACCAACAATAAGTAGAATCTGTTTTGTGTTTTGTTAAATATCTTAAATACTTGTATTGCTAACACTGTTGCAACTGATCTCACACTGTCGTCTATCCATTATCTATACTGCTTATCTGTTAGCGTCAGGTGGAAGCTAGAACCAATCCCATCTGACTTTGGGTGAGAGGCAGGGTACATGGTAACCAATCTATCACAGAACTAACACAGAGACAACCAACCATACACACTCACATTCACACCTACAGGCAATTTAGAGGAGCCAGTTGACCTTATCTTCATGTTTCTGGACTTTGGGAGGAAACCCTCATAGGAACAAGGAGAACATGCAAATGCTGTGCAGAAAGGCCCCAGGCGGCCAGGAGGTTTGAACCCAGAGCCTTCTTGTTGTGAGGTGACAGCGCTACCCACTGCAAACCTTCTTGACATCTGATATTCTAGCTAATCAGCTTAGCATTATCAACTATTATTCATACTATCTGATCAACTAGAAAGAAGCATTTTACATTCATTTGCATACAAAATTAACATATAATTAAAAATGTTCTCCAGATAAGAATTTCATATTTAAAAATCTCACTTTTGATGATTAATTCTTCAAAGCTATAATGAAATTGCTGCCCTTTTGCAGTATATGCAATGTACTGTCCACTTTATTAGGAACAACTGTACGCCTACACATTCATGCAGTTTTCTAATCAGCCAATCATGTGGCAGCAGTGCAATGCATAAAATCATGCAGACAGAGGTCAAGCGCTTAAGTTAATCTTCAGATCAAATATCAGAATGAGGAAAAAAGGTGACCTCGGTGACTTTAACTGTGGTTGTTGGTAACAGATGGGTGAGTTTGAGTATTTCAGAAACTGCTGATCTTCTGGGATTTTCACACACAGCAGTCTCTCGAGTTTACATAGAATGGTGCTTGAAAGGAAATTGAGCATGAGCATCAATAGAGTTTTAAGTTTCTTGGATCAAACAGAAGTTATTGACTGTTCAGTGATGAAGACTTGTATGTAAACATTTCTTAGCAATCCCTGAAAGAGCATCCACAGCCATTTTAAGAGTGTATGCGTGGTACCATCCACAGTAAACCCATGGTGATCTGTAGACTATCCATGCAGGGCTATCGTCAGCATCAGTGAATGATTTTCAGGTGAGCAAGGCTCCAAGCAGAAGTGAGTCTATCAGGTCTGGAGGGCAAAACATCCCTGAACAAGATAAAGCAGTTACTGAAGAGAAATTAATGAATGAATCATCTCTTGATCAAACATGGCACAACCACTCCCAGCCCACTAAACTAGTATTAATGTGTAGTGTGTGGGCAATCACCAACAGCTGGGCCCTGTATAATGACGTGCCCCACTGTTCTCCTATTAATGCCGCCAGGGTGGTGAGTGTGTGGGTGTGAAACCTATATGGCAGATGAGAGAGCACGCCACAAGCAGAGTGTGTGAGCGAGCTAGTAAATGAGAATGGTAGAGTGAGAGTGTACTTGAAAGAGAGAGCATGCGAGAACAAAGCAGTCTCCCACGGCGCTGTGGTGCCGAGTCAGCTGCGAAGTAGAAAACAAAGAAGCCCACCATCCTCTGAGTCTAGATCCTGTATACGCCACACACTCAGACGGCCCCATGCACTCATGCATTACTGCTTCTGAACTTTTCCATCAAGCACAGGGGAGGCTGGGAATGATACAGCAGAGAGACTTGGTTTCAGGTAGCAATCAGGCATCACACCAAATCATCTTAGTACGATTGATCTTATCTCCACAGATCCAGATTACTCTTAACTCCAATCTCACATTGTGCATTCACTCTGAAAGCTATAATTACTATTTTATACATTCGGAGTCTGATGGGTTTCTTTTTTCTGTAATCATTAAGGGGAACTACATCAGACACAGATCTTATGTTGTTTCATCAGGTTCAGCAGTGGTGTTTAAATGTCTTAAGCCATAGTTGTGGAAAGATTATTAGTACATGGTAGTGATGGTCTTTTGATTTTAAACAGCTAAAACATTTAGGGTTTTTTTTTTTTTCACTTTAGCTTGTAATTACTTTTTATTATTTGCCGTACTTTGGGTGGCATGCTACTTTACTTTACTTTGATACTATTGTAATGTGATTCAATTTTTACACACTTTTTATTACATATCCCCATGCACAAGTTTAAAAACATTGACTTCACATCTCAGAGATGCAAATATTAGCCTTCATCATCCTGGATTGGTGGATATCTGTTATTAAACTAATGATGACAGCTCTACTACATACATTATGAGCAGTAAAAGTCAGTTGACTTTCAAAATAAAAAAAAAAGTTCAACTCTTTAACGGGACACACCCACAACCCACGTTTCCTCACTTTTTTCAGGTCACAACCTACCATTTCAGAAACACTGAATCAGATAACAGTTCTTGAATTTGGCAATGACTAAACTGAAAGAAAAAAAAGAATAAAAAGGCAAATCATTAATAGAAGCAAAGGATTCTAGATATCTTTTTAGTGAACTGCGATGATGTTTTACCAGGCCACATGCTTCATGCTTCGTGCTAGTTTACTCAAACACTGGCCTCTAGTGGCCATTAAGAAAGATTGTCTTGAATAAAGCAAGATTCAAAGTCAGTGGTAAACACCATTTATTCATTTATGAAAAAAAATAATTCAACTTTTTCCTTTCCTTATTTACAAACCAACTCTAAAGACCCATAACAACAGTGATACCCAGTCACCTTGCAATGTGTAATAATTAGAGCTGGGTAATTTGACAATATAATATCTATAACATGATAACTTATGGCACAGTACACTTTTCTGAGATCGAAAGGAATCCCAATATTTTTATCTTTTTCTACCTTTAAAATAACAAACTCTGATCAGAAGCAGATTTGGTGTTAAAATATGTTGAAACTGAAAATTTGTTGTTTCACATTTATTAAAATTGTTTAGCCTTTATAATTGAAGTGATTAACACTGTTTTGTTTACTGTTATGTCATATCATATCATATGATATTTTTGTCATATCACCTGCCCATATGCAAAATGGTAACAAACCCATAAGGTGCGTCATTTCAATATGTGCTAAATAGATTTGCTCTACGAAGACCATTAGAACATCATTCTGTGAGCAGGACGATTATAAAAATGCAGGTGAACCTGGCTTTTCTTTTGCATAGCCTAAAGTCAGTTCAGTATGAGCCTTTGTTTGTTCAAAAAGTTTGAATAATAAAGAACAGCACATGTAAATGACTGTTGACAATTTTAGCCTTCAGACTAACAATAATAATTTTGTTTATTATTATAAAAATTTGAGCATTTTGGGGGGACGTACTCCTTAATGCAGGCGAGCCAAACTCATTTTAAGTAACAGATCACATAACACAAAAGAGTCCAGTGAGCCAGATCACAAAACTCAGTTCAGTGGAACAATACAGCAACTCCTCTTAAATGTGTTCAGTTATCAGCATTTATCTGAAAACTACATTCTGAATGCACAAATGGATTGAACATAGCCTACACCACCTACAAAGGAAATTCAAATTATTGTCTTACCGTATAAACATACAGTTCCTTGCAGAAGTATTTACCCTCGTTGAAATGGATTTTATTGATATTTCATGTCATGAATCTACATAAAATACAATACAAATAAAAAACTTAAAAGCTCTAACTGCATCCAAGTTTTCAGAGCTGTGGTTAACTTGTCAAATTTATAGTTTTTAAGCTAATTCAGAATCATGTATCATTAGCATATTTTGTCCATAGCTGTGTTTATGGTCCTGAGTTTATTGCCCTTTTTGCCCCCTAGTGGAATAAGAGAGGCTAGCTCTTTTTTCTTATTTTCCAAATCCAATTCATTTGTTGGGCTAGAAAAGAAATCCCTTTAGCCAGCTGGTTCTAGCCCATATGTTTAACACCTCTGCCCTAATGTCTAATTTTGACCTACTGACACACAGTGAAGCCTTGTGTGAAAAAGTGACACACACAAATACCAGAATGTACCTAATAAGATCAGAAACACGCAGGTAAAACGCAAGACACAGTAACCACCAAATACTAATGACCTGAATTGCATTGTAACTCGGAGCGAGAATGAAAAACCCTGCATCTATTTTACCATTTCATTTACTTGTTGCTTGAAACGCTTACACTTCACTTCACTCATAAAAACAGGATGGAAAAGTTGTCCATTAGCAATGCAGTATTAAGCTTCTTTCTATACTTTCACACACAAGAAAAAGCAGCAAATTTGATTTCATCCCATTTATATTCCTCTATACTGTGCTGGAATGACCTACTTCTGATATTGCCTTATTGCCAAGGTAAATCATATAAAGGCACATTATAAAGCCTGGAATGCCATGAAAACAACTAAAAGATTGAACAATCTAATGATAATCAGGTTACTTCCAATATTATATTGCTGTATAATATTTTAAATTTTATTAAACCTTTGAAGAAAAGGAAGCCACACAGAATTCATTTTTAAATACTCTACACATGGTTTACCAATAAAATTCCTCGGCAAACATAGCTTGCAAAGAAGTGAAAACACATTTCCTCAGAAATGTGAAGTATAACACGACCTTCAGTATCCTTACTAAGCATATTTATATCTATCCTTGTGCAGCATTTTTTGTAAATACCCTTACTAAGCAATTTTACATATAATTGCTTTATTCCTAGTCATGGATTTTGTAATATATAAAGTGCAAAAGGAGAATTGGTTTAAAATAAACTGCTCACAACTCCAAATACACGCAGTTGCGGAAAGAGTGGTGAGAGGTATTTTCCCTTTTTAGATGACAGGTGTGCTGTCCGTTTCTTGAGTTTCCTCTTCTGACAAGAGTCTCTCGCTTTCGTTGGCATTTTCTACCCCAAAGATTCGAAGAACACTGAAAAAAGGTGAAGTGAAACATTAGTGAAGCTACATACAGTTGTGGTCAGAACTTTACATACACGGACGTGAATGTCACGACAATATTTGGCTTTCAATGATTTCTTTGCACTGTTCTCTTTCTGCAGCAAAATAATTGTACAGTATATGTCTTTAATAGAAAAAACAAGAATTTGGTGTACAAGTTTTAATTTATTTTGGGTTTTCTGAAACTAATACATGGTCAGACATAGGCATACACCCATTTAGATGTTCAGTGCTACTAAAAGTTCCAAAATGTATTTTAACTTGCCAAGGCCTCTCAACTTTCTACTAGTGTTCATGATTAACTACAGCTGGTAGTTTCGCTCTGCCAACATAAATAGGCATTGTTTGACAGAATTCATTGGAATGACCATCACAGTGCAATGTGAAAGTCCAAGGAGCTCAGTGCAGATCAGAGAAAGACAATCATTGATGTACACAACTCAGTAATGTCTTTTAGAACCATTTACAAACAAATGCAGATACCAAGATCAGTTTTCAAGATTACCATCAGTTCAGATAACTGCATGCAAGTACTGCAAGTTATTGGGAGGTGTAGCCACTTTGTCAAGCTACTTTGCCGGAAGAAGACCCAAACGGTCACCCTCAGCCGAGAGGAAACTGGTTTGGATGGTCAGGAACAACCCAGGAATCATCAAGGCACAGGCCGACCATGAACTGGAAGCTGCTGGGACACTGTCTACTGTCATACGAGTTTTACATCACCATGGACTGAGAGGCTCCATCCATGAAAGAAGCTCATGCTCCAAAATGCACCTTCAACCTTGACTGAAGTTTGCAGTGGCCACATGGACAAAGAAAAAGCCTTCTGGAGGAAAGTTTTATGGTCGGACAAGACAAAGATTGAGAGGTTCAGAAGAACACTGTACCAGCTGTTAAACATGGTGGTGGGCTGCTCTGGGGCTGTTTTGCTGCCAGTGGAACTTTAGGCATTGCATAAAGTGGATGATATAAAGAAGAATCTCAGAATGCTACACAGTTTAAACTTAGACACTGTTGGGTGTACAAACAGGAAAATGACCCCAAACACACGCCAAAGCTAGTTATGAATGTATAAAGCAGGCTAACATTAAGCTTAAAAAAGCTTAAGCAAAAAGTCATGACCACAACACTACTGAAACTATATGGACTGTGAAGTTGGGTCCTTGCCAGAAAACACACATTTATTTGAACACAAATTTAACTGAACTCTACCAATTCTGCCAAGAGGAGTGAACAAATATCCAAACAGAACTCTGCCCGAAGCTAGATGGCTTCCAAAAGCTTCTGATCAAGGTGAAATTCGCTAAGGGGCATTTAACAAAATATTAGGTGTTTTTATACAAAATATGTATAATTTTGACCCTGTGTTTATTACAGAGAACACTTAATGAATTAAAACCAAATTCTTGTTTATTTTTCTATTAAAGATGCATGTTGTACAATGATTCTTCCCAGGAAAAGAACAGTTCAAAGAAATCACTGAAAGCACAATATTGCGATGGTATCCACATCCATGATGACATTTATGTCCATGTATGGTTGACCCACTCTGCTCCCCATGCACAAACCATACACCTGACTGAGAAACACAAAGAGAATAAACCTAGTGAACTTTACCATAAAACTTAATTACCTACAAAACATTTCATAATACAATAGCCCTAGGCCTTAAAGGCAACAAAAAAGAGGAACTCCAAAACAATATTTAATCAGTTTTAAGTTCTGCAAAGCCGTAAACAAATCAAGTTCAAAAGCCCCACATCAGTATCGTGCAAACTGTAACTCTATGTTGCTGTATTAATTTCAACTTGATGTGATTGCTTTAATTTCATCTTGGACACTAAACATACTGTATATAAAGGAAAATAAATGTGTGCAGCACTGCAGCAAGCTCAAGGGCCTCTTCTGCTTGGAAAGGTGGTCTGGTTCTGTCCTGTTTATTCCAAGACTGAACATCCTTTCAACATGAGGAATACTGTTGACTTGACAGTACACTCTTGAGAAGAGGATGGGTTCCCTTTTGAGTCAGGTTCCTCTCAGTGATTCTTCTGATGTTTCAGGGAGACTTTCTTTGCCACTGTTGCCTTTAGCTTACATAATATGGATCAAAATCTAAAACATCCATATTTCTGTAAAGTTGCTTAGTGACGGTGCAGATTCATAAAAGTGCTATCGATACAATTAAAAGGGAACTAAAGGTCTTCTCCAACTATTAGTTTTGCAGTTACTCATAATAATCTGATACACATGGTAATTGTGTGGCTAACATTGTGTAAAACTAGGGGGAAACAAATATTCCAATTTTTCTCTTTTGTTTCTATGGTGGTAGTATCTAGAAACCTGCATCGTAACACTGACATAACCATAATGTATCATCACATGTGTGCATCGTGAGTACAGTGACATATGCATGATATGTTACCATGGTAACAGCTGTTACAGTGAAGGAGATTTGGGGAAATAGAATGTTGTCATGCCATTTCAGTTATGAGGAAGCAAAACATGTAATCATGTTGCATTCTTCAGTTCATCTCAACCAATGTTTGCTTGTTTTTAGGACACTTTATCGGCCATCATGCAACAGCATCATCACATGCTAGAAATCACAACTGGCAGCTAAACAGCATAAGCATGTATGACTTTTATGTTGACACCATGACCAAAAATAACGTCATGACTGAACTGTTACACAACTGGATATCAACTGTCCATGACCACTCACATTCATAATGACAGTTATGACATGGTTAAGTCACTTCTGTCAGTCTCATGTTAGGCTGATTTTGAGTCTGAGAACATAAATCTTCTATAAGTAGCTCTGAATAAGATTGTCTGCCAAATCCTGTCAATGGGACTGTAAATCGGGGTAATACTAGTACAGTATTACTGATTAGACTTCATTTAAACCAGCATTACTTTTAAACATTTGGGATTGCACATATATGAATATGGTGAAGTAGACAGATGCATTACACATGCCTTTATACTCAACGTACTTATAAAATATCCTCACTAATAATGTTCTTTCAACAGCAGTTACTCAGTATTATTTAAATGAGGAAGTATCATTCTAGCAAACTCATGGCAGATCAAAACAATGATGTTTTTAACTGTGACTCAGTCTCTTTTTTACTCAGCATGTTAACAATAAATAAAAAAAAAACTACTCTTAGTTCTGAACAGAACAAGCATTTTCAGAAAAAGAAGAAGTAGAAAGTGTTTATTGTCACTTATACCATAGTGCTGATGAGTTCTCTAATTTGACTGGTCTGAAGGTGTTGATCACTTTTCTATAACAGCATGGTTCTGACAATAGCCGGCTTTAATTTACCTTATATATTTATATGAATGCACACTAATACGTTATCTATAGTAACAACTCATTCACAGGGAGTAGGAAGGACGATCTACATCTACATACACAGTCTAAGGCCAATAACCCGATTTAAAAACCTGTTTCAAAGAAAAACTTAATCTTATAAATAATCTGTCATACAGTAAGCTTGTGATTAACATTCATGCAAGGAGTTTTCAGTGTCAGCATTAACTGACAGCATTAACAGTAACGGGCTGACTTTTTCTGCCATGGGAGAAGCTTCAGGCCAGAGGACTTTGGACTTCCTGGCTTCTTGGTAACATGGTGTGACAGTGGAAAGTTCAAAGCCCTCGGTCATAAAACTACAGTATTTGTGCCTTACAAATTTCATGAGAGAAAAGAAAAAAAATAAATAAATAAATAAAAAAAATATCAGGCTGATGTGGGAACAAATTTTGTAAAATAAGTGAGAATTGAAACTTGTCTCATGGACATTCCATATTAATTCCACTTAAATTCTGCATCTCACTGAACAGTTACTGCTAGGATTAATATTATTCCCCATCAGGCCATAGCGGCAATCGATAATTCTGCACACTTCTCCTCGGGCACACTGGGCCACTTTGTCTTAAATGCTAGATCTTGGTCTAAATACTAGGTCTTATTTCACTTGTTTTCTGTACTGGATTTTGCACAGTCTGGTCTTTTCCTTACACCCTGCTCACTTTATACTCATTTATATACTTATTTTTATTTTATTGGTGATTTATTGTGTGCTTTCTTTCTAATTTTATTATTGTCATTTGATTTATTTTTTTTTTTTTTATTGCTATAAGTAAACCAGGACCTGAGTACTTCATATCATCCCCTGGCAGGTTC
The DNA here is from genome assembly GCA_030068235.1 of Notoglanidium macrostoma. NCBI lineage: Eukaryota > Metazoa > Chordata > Actinopteri > Siluriformes > Auchenoglanididae > Notoglanidium > Notoglanidium macrostoma. The sequence goes on along the minus strand of JAQQZR010000009.1, from coordinate 7,923,210 downwards.
AATGTGTCCTGGAATGACAATAAAAACATCCTCGTTTTATCCTTAAAACTGTAAATGCATAAAAAGCATGTTCATATACAACCCGAATTCCAGAAATGTTGGGACATTCTTTAAATTTCAATAAAATGAAAACTAAATGACTTTCAAATCACATGAGCCAATATTTTATTCACAACAGAACATAGATAACATAAATGTTTAAACTGAGAAATGTTACAATTTTATGCACAAAATGAGCTCATTTCAAATTTGATGCTTGCTACAGGTCTC
>JAQQZR010000009.1:7891686-7915500 GCA_030068235.1 Notoglanidium macrostoma | reverse complement strand
ATCTAATCCAGATCTATGTGGACAGCATATGGCAGCATAGTGGAGGCAAAATTTAAATTAAAATGTAATATTTAAAATGGCAATATTAAGTAAATAATTTAAGAAAATTACTACCTGATATATAATTAGTAATTTAATAATAATAATAATAATAATTAATAATATATATATATTATTAATAATATATATAATAATAATTATATAATAATAATAATAAATTGTGCAACACAGGCTTTTTTATTTTAGAGAGATTTATTAGGCTCTTTAATAAAAATGCAGATTGACAAATTTAAATGAATTTTACTGAATTGCACTAATGTTTTATGTGATTGTGCAGTAAAGTTAAAATCTTAAATGTAATTTGGATTATTATGCATTTGCAAAATATGGATTATTATAAACACCATGCTAAAAAGACTGCAAAACATCCGCTTGTTGCAAGAGATGCATCCGCTTGTTGTTGTTACTTTCGCTACTGTGCTAATTTTGCAGGCAAATAAGTGTGATCATTCTAGCTGCCGAATTTACATTTGCACAGGCCTCCGGTTGTCACTCAGAATATCGAGGCGGGGCTATCTGTCACTCAGCCAATCTGGGAGGGGCTATCTGTCACTCAGAATATCGGGGCGGGGCTATCTGTCACTCAGCCATTCTGGGAGGGGCTATCTGTCACTCAGAATATCGGGGCGGGGCTATCTGTCACTCAGCCAATCAGAGCGGGGCCATCTGCCAGTAACGCTATTACTGTTGGGCCAAAAAAAAATGCTCAGAGTCAAATACATGAGACTGTATATAAGATCTGTAGCCGGTTTATTTTTTCAGTCAGTATTTATGGTAGAGAAAGTTAATGTGGTAATGCTGTGTATTTGGCAATAAACGAACTAATGAGGTAATGAATTATTTGCATAAAATTTTTTTCTGATCTAATATGAAGGCATGACCAAGGATCATATTTTTTTCATCTTTTTTGGCTCCCTGCTGCTCATGCCATTTTGTATACGTTCACTAAGCGTGTTAATGATTATTCACAAACCCAGATAGAGAGTCCTAGTTAATAATAATATTTATAATAATAATCTTAAATAAATTAGTAAGCCAATTCATTAAAAATAGTTTTTATATAAATATGTTTGTCCAATCATAAAAAATGTGTATGCCTTGTTTCTTGTGGTTTATGTCTGTATTAACTTTATGTTTTTTCTTATCGTTTTAGGGACACCTGTCAAGAGAACAGGAGAACAAGAACTAAAGCAGCTGCTGCCCCCCGGTGCACCGTGATGGTACTGTAGGAGGCTCTCGACAGCTCAAGCTTTCAGGTTTGTGTTTGTTTTCTAGTGAAATCAGTTATTCATTATTTATATATACAAATATATTTATTCGTAATTACAACAAACATTGACAAACTCTGTTAGAGCATTCATACTAAAGAGGTATGTATTCAAAACACCCAGAGAGGGAAAAAGGTATGTACAATCCACCTACAGGCTGATATTATTATTATTATTATTATTATTATTATTATAAGATTAGAGCCACAAGCACACCCAATAGTCTACTCCAGAATACCGTAGCTTGTCTGCTGTGGGCGGAAATGACGTCATTCTAAGTTCTGAAAAAGCGGGAGGGGTTTATTTATTCAGATACCCCAACCGTTGGGTGTCGGGAATTTCGACTCTTCACTGAATCCGATCTTTTGGTTTAGTTCACAAACGACAGCCGACTCTTTCGGTTCAAAGCGATTTATTGCCATCTTTTTAACCGGACACATATGCTAATCTTTTGACCAATGACTGTGCTTCCTTGCCTAAGATTTTTCATGAAATCGTACTCTACCTTCTAACTAACAACCTGTCATTTGACTGAGTTGTATTAGAGCTATATAAATTATTGTTAAATCAGCAAGACTCTATAAATGTGCATGCAGACATCCCTGCAGTAATGTTGTTTCCGTTGTGTCTGTGCTTCATTAAGAAGATTAATTTCCATTTATGCTGATAATCATTTCCTCTAATAAGCATACAGTGCACACACACACACACACACACACCAATAAGCAGCAGATCTGTCATGTTGCCTCATACACACTCACAGTTCAGATGCTTAAAAGAAGTTTCCTTGGAGACCATAAGATCAAATTACCCTATTAGAGTAACAGTATTGTCTTCGTCCATGGGTATCATGGTCTAGGCCTATTTAAAAACTCTAGGCGTCTCATGTATGCGAGTCGGCTCGCGACGTTTACCTAAAAGAACCGATTCAAAGAGCCGACTCGTTCACGGCCGACACCTCGTTAGTTGTCACTAACCGGACACGATTTTGGACCGGGTGGTGACACAACATTGACAGGTAGAAGCTGATCGTTATGTTTTATGTTTTATGTCTTAAATGCAATAATTGTGAATGCAGTGAATCACGAACATGTTATGAATTATGTCAGTGTGAATAATCAGGGCTGACATTTTGAAGAAAAAAAAAAAGCGTGATCTGTTGGTGTACAGCTTGGGTAGTGGTTCGAGCTGATGCTTGATGTCTAGCTAAAAGATTAACGGTGTGTTTTCAGGACACACTGGACTTATTCTCAGCTATCTATCATTCCTGAATGATTTCTCTTTAATGTTATCTAGAGCTGACTCCTCTTGTTAGACTGATTCATTCGGTCAGTGGTGGTCTAACCGGAAGATAATATCAGCTAGCAAACTAAACTCGGCCTTTTTGCCCCATTTAAATGGCTGAGAAATAATGACAACAGAAAGCTAGCTGCCGTTGGGATGCAGTGTCAATCAATTAAAATGAACATCCAAGACATCACACACAGCTAATATGTCCAAAAGTGGCTATGCTAAGCTAATCTCACTTCCTACCCCGCTTCTTTCTGTATAGCTAGCCAGTAGATTAGCGCGCTAGCTATTTTAAAGGTTATTTACTACTCTGCTCTATACCTGCTAGCTTACTACACAATGCCTGGGACTTCATTTACGCTTCATCAGGATTTCACTGCTTGACTCGGGCTGTCTTTCCTGCTCACTGCTGTGAAATATGAACGTTTAGCAGATTAGCTCGCTAGCAAAAGCAGCAGTAATGGTATTTCTGGAGAGAGCATGTATTTAATCCAGGTTGTCATCAGTAATCATGCTGCGGATCAGAGCGCAGAAGCCTCTGAATGTTAATGGCGATATCTTCTGGTTGACGTGATCAAATGAACACGCTAACGTGCAAACTGTTTGTTTTGTCACGTCGCACGCTAATTGTGTCTTTTTGACAATCTGATGACAGACTGATAAATGGAAATTTCCCTTGTACAGTATCTGAATGCTTAAAATGTAAGCGTCGGGTTGTGTTTGTGCACCTGCTGAGTCCCTGTTTGTAGAGCTGCAGTGGATACTGGGTTAGTTTCAGCTTTATTGCACAGAATGCCAGTAATATTACAACAAAATATAGTTTAATATCTAAGTGCCATAGTGGTAAAGTGTAGGTAGATCAGCAGAAAGGCAGAGTATGTTTAGGATACTAAACTGCACCCTTTCCTGTCAGGTGCTGCTGTGCTGCTAGCCTCAAGTACACATTAGTATTTTTTAGTGTCTTTTACCTAGAAAAGTGCATGTGAGGTAATGTACATTAAAAGCTTTACTTTAAAAGGTAATTATGATCTAATTATGTATATTAAATCTTTTTAAACATACACTATATCCACATTTCCAAGTGAAAGGTACATATAAAAGTTACAAAGATAAAGCTACCGCCTCAGCACCAAGGAAAGGTGCAGATCAGTGCACTTATTTACCCAGAGGGGGTATGTACAGTGAGATGGCTGAGATATGCACAGTGTAAATATGAACAGTACATAAAACGTACAAAAGAACCGTAGGTTGATAAAAATCCCAGGATGTACGTACAGATTGAGCGATGAGTACGTACATCATAAATATGAACACTATTAAAAAGGTTACAATATAGAAAATGAACAAAGACAAATGTGCAAATAGACTGCGTGCTGAAAAATGTGTAAAGATGGGTGTATATGAAAGGTGAAGATGAAGGATTGGGGGAAATAGTATGCACAATATGATAAATTGATATGTACTCATACTGTGTGTAAAAGTATGGATATTTTATTCTATTCAGTTTTATTTGTATATCGCTAACAACAGACATTGTCACAAAGCAGCTTCACAGAAGTATATAAATTCTGAATATAAACTTATGAATCTATATATATATATATATATATGTGTGTGTGTGTGTGTATATATATCTCCCTAGTTTTGGGTGATATGATAATATATGATATGTAATATATGTATATTTTATAATATGCACAGTCATAGGAAAAAGAAAGTACACCCTCTGTCAGTTATGTTTTTATTCATCAGGACCTGAATAACATTTGTGTGGTCCTCAGCAGCTTCAATAAACAACCAACCAACCTCAGGTGACAATGAAAAAAAAAAAACAGATTTTAATACGTAGTCATTTTGTCCCTAAAAGTAAACCAACATTCAGAAATCAGGTGTAAAAAAAATAAGTACACCCTATTATTCAGTAACATGTAGAACCACCTTTAGCAACACAATGTTTTGGAGAAATTTTGGCCCACTCTTCTAATGAACTGTTTCAGTCCATTGACACTTGAGGGCATATAGGGCATAATTGGCTGCAAGTCCTCTACGTTACCTCTCCACCACCATGCTTGACCATTAGTATGAGGTTTTTGTGGTGATGTGCCAAACATAGTGCTGTGCATGATAACCAAACATCACCTATGTCTCATCAGTCCAGAGGATATTGTTGTGAACATTTGTGGTTTGTTCAGTGCAATTTTGCACACCTAAGTCATGCTTCCATTTTCTTTTTAGGAGAAAGGACCATTTTCCTAACTACCCTTCCATGAAAGCCATACTTGTTCAGTCTTTTTCAGATTGTTCAGTCATGATCATTAACATTTAATATGCTTACAGAGGCCTAGAGGTTTTTCTTTATATCTCTGAGTGTTAAATGGTCTGGTCTTGGACTAAATTTGCTAGGATCCCCACCTAGTAACTGTCTTGAAGGCGCTCCATTTGTGAACAATCCTCACTGTAGAATGGGGAATTTCAAATTATAGCCCTCCCCAGATTGATGAACAGAGACTGTTGCTTCCCTGGGGTCATGGCTGATGCCCTTTCTTCTTGGCGTGATGTAGACACACACCTGAGTGCTTCAGAACACCAGACTGCCAGAAGTACTGCTTTTAGTATAGAGGTAGTCACACTTCTGGATGATTAACTAAACTTGCGCATTTCATTAGTAACACGTCCCTGTTTTTACATAAATAAATCCATAGAATTGAAGAAGGGTGTACTTTCTTTTTTCCCATGACTGAAAGATGTAAAGGAACAGATCTGATCACAGGTTAATGAAGATGTGCAACGAACAGTCAATCTTATACATCAGCAGATTTGTAGTAATGGTAAAGTAAAACGATTTGATGATTTTGTTTTTAAAGGGCGTCTGGAGAATGTCTGTGTTTGTAAAGATGTCGGCCATTATTCTGATAAGATCTCATGAGTTCCGTGTCCAATGTCACCGTCTCTCATTAACAGGTCCGAATCCAGTTGTGTCGACCATCAGCCATGGCTTTCAGTAAAGGATATCGCGTTTATCACAAGCTGGACCCGCCACCTTACAGCGTGATTGTAGAAACGAGAAATCGTGAAGAATGCTTGATGTTTGAGTCTGCAGCTGTGGCTGTTCTGTGTAAGCGAATGTTTGCTCTCTGCATGCTGATCTGGGAGATAAATTTTCCTTCCTATAATCAAATTCTTGCATTACGAACAGATGTGAAGTGAAAGCTTTTGGCATCAAATTTAATCCCTAGATAAGTACTATTTATACTGTAATATTGATGCTGTTGTTAGTGATGATTTAAAAGATATGTATGTTTGTGTTAATAACTTGCTGTGACCCGTTACTGTAAAACTCCCAGTTGTCAAACTGCTGTTCATTTTCAGCGGCTGCAGAGAAGGAAGCTGTCAAGAGCACATACACCAAGATGCTGGATGCGTATGGCATTCTTGGGGTTCTTCGTCTTAACCTTGGTGAGTGAGGAGAGTCGCCTGGATTCACTGAATAAAAATATTTTTGGAGTTGTCAGTTTTGTTTTTAAGATATTTTTAGATATTACTAACAAAAATTGCAGAGGCTATTATCCATAAGAAGGGTTCCCATAGTATATTATTACTTTACTGCATTTGTCATACTTTCTAATTATAATCCCGTGATACTTAATGCTGGACATTGCAGTGCATACTTTCTTGATGTTGACTGCAAATGAAACCGTTTCCATTCTGGTTGTTGTTTTTTGTTGGTATTTTTACTGTCTCTAGGAGACTCCATGCTGCACAGTCTGGTGTTAGTGACAGGGTGCAGTTCAGTGGGGAAAGTGCAGGATTCAGAAGTGTTCAGGGTCACAGCCACAGACTTCGTCTCCCTGAAGAACGATCCATCAGATGAGGACAAGATTGCAGAGGTGCGGAAGGTTCTAAACTCTGGCAACTTTTATTTCGCCTGGTCGTCCACTGGAGTGAGTATGGACCTGAGTCTGAATGCACACCGCAGGATCCGAGAAGACACCTCAGACAACCGTTTCTTCTGGTGAGTTCAGCAGCTTTTTGGACTGGAAACAAAGCTTTGCTTAAAAGTTTTGCTGGAGTAAAAATAGACCAGGTGCATTTGCTTGAATAGTGCAGAGAATGCTTTAACAATATTTAAATGGTATCCTGGGTGTGGTTTGTATTTGCATGTTCTGATAGATTACTTCGGCAGCATTTTCCACCACACCTTTGCAGATAACGTTCAGTGATGTTTGAAATGTTTTAACACTAGTATTGCACAGAAATGGCCATTTAGAAATGCTGAATTGCTATTTTCTTGTTCATGCCTCATCTTGCCTAATGACTTGTCTGCAGGAAGCGCTCCCTGCACATAAAGTTCTCAATATTCCTTTTCCTTTTTTTTACACTAACCTTAAGTGAACTTGCTGACACCAGCGCACCACTTCCTGGCTTACTGGCCGTTGCATGAAAATAGTTCCACAGTCAAATACACAAAGCTTGTTCACTAACACAGTTCTGTTCACCAACTTCATCTTAGTGATTCATTGAAAGCTTTCATCATCAAATCAAAAGACATATGCTGTAAAACCTTGATTCTTTCTTCATTTATTAATTCATTTATTTTAAATAAAGTGAATATTTATACCGTCTCCTCCGAAAAGGCAAGGTCAGTTCTTTTGTTTTTGCTATACATTGAATCATTTGGGTTTGAGATCAAACCCAAATGAACATGATGAACATGAGAAAATAGATCAGAATTTCAGTCTAGATGTGGTAAACTTGGAACATGGCAACTTTTATTTGTAACCCAAGTGATCAGAAATATTGGAACATGTCACTGACAGGTGTTTCTTATTGCCTAGGTGTGTCCTGTTCAATAGATTGTTTAAATAGTTAATAACTCTTTATGTCTACGCTTGGTTTGAGCCCTAGGTTTTGCCTCTGAAGATTGAATTTGTTGCTGAAAAGGATAAACCAACATGAAGACCAGAGAGCTGTCTACGGGAGAAATGCTAGCTATTTTGAAGCTGAGAAAAGATCAATCAATCATTCAATCAAAGCTCAATCAGAGCCATTGCACAAGCATTAGGCATAGCTAGTAGAACAATTTGGATTGTCCTGAAAAAAAGAAACGAACCACTGGTACTAACATTCAGACATGGAACAGACAAAGAAAACGACACCAACTGATGACAGAAACATGGAGAGCTGTGTAGAAAACCCCAAAACAACGGTCAGTGATACCTTCACCCCTACCCTGTGGAGGTTGCTGATATCTCAGTCCACCTGGAGAAGTCTTCAAGAGCAGAAATGTAGAGGCTATAACACCAGATGCAAACCCCTCATCAGCAGTAAGAATCATAAGGCCAAATTCAAATGAATCTGCAAAGAAATACAGAGATGAGCCTCAGACGTTCTGGAATAAAGATTCACCTCTACCAAAGTGATGGAAAGGCCAAAGTGTGGAGAAAGAAAAGATCTGCTCACGATCCAAAACATACGAGCTCACTAGTCGAGCACAGTGGAGGTAGTGTCATGGCTTGATCTTGCATCGCTGCTTCTGGAACAGTCTCACTAATCTTTATTTTTGATGTAACCATGATGGTTCCTGCAGAATGAATTCGGAAGTCTACAGAAATCATTTTGTCGGCCAATTTACTGAAAAATGCGTCCAATCAAATTGGGAGGAACTTGAGCAACAGCAAGACAATGACCCAAAACACCCTGCCAACACAACAAAGGACTTCTTCAGGGGAAAAAAAGAGGAAGATTTTATACAAGCCAAGTAAATCACCAGACCTTAACTTGATTGAGCATGCATTTCACCTCTGATCAGACTGAACAGAGAAATCCCCCAAAACAAACAACAACTGAAAGAAACTCCAGTACAAGACTGGTAAAGCATCACAAGAAAAGAATGAGACAGCTTGGTGATGTCAGTGCGTCGCAAGTTTGATGTAGTTATTCCAAGCAATGGATATGCAACCAAATGTTAAAAGCTATTTACTTTAAAATAATCTGTATCGGTATTTTTGATCACCTAAAAATTGTGTGGTCTGTCACCAAAGGTGCCATGTTGTAATTTGTTTAAGACATCTAGGTAGAAATATCAAGAAATGAAAGCTGTAATTCTGATCTATTTTCTCATGTTCATCTTTCGATCTTAAACCCAAATGTCTTCAGTGTATATCAAAAACTAAAGAATTGACCTTACTGTTCCGGTACTTTTGGAGGATAATTTTATTTATGCGTGTAAGTCATTGCATATTTTGTTGGACTGAATCAGGAACCAATCCCTGCATCTGCACCTAAAGCATTATGGTGTGAACTGTGATGACTGGCTGTTGAGGCTGATGTGTGGTGGAGTGGAGATCCGCACCATCTACGCTGGCCACAAGCAGGCCAAAGCTTGTGTCATCTCTCGCCTCAGCTCTGAGAGGGCAGGCACACGCTTCAATGTGCGTGGCACCAATGATGATGGCCAAGTGGCCAACTTTGTTGAGACCGAGCAGGTGGGCTGCTTTGATTTTGTAGTGGGTGTTTACATCTTGTTTTTGAAGCCAGTCATTAACATGAGTATGTGCTTTTATAATTCTGTATTGTTTGTGCTGCCCACAGGTTATTTACCTCGATGACAAGGTCTCTTCTTTCATTCAAATCCGTGGCTCTATACCATTGTTTTGGGAGCAGCCAGGTATACAGGTAAGTGCATGGACAATTCACATGACTCTAGTTTGGCGTGTCATGTTCCAATAGAAATATTCAGGGTAATCATCTACTGCAGAATGGATTCAGTAAAGGTCACTGAGTCAGCACATCTGCTCGAGCAGCTGCTGACCACCTTGTTCTTGTTGTTGGAATAATTTTGTCCAGGGAATTTTGTCACATCTGAATCAAAGCCGCCATTCGAGCGCAGTCAGGAAGGACACAAAACACAAATGGGTATTTGCAAGGCTCAGCTCCGCATCCGATTTGGTGTATGGTCTTTTTTAAGCTGTCTCTTTGAGCAATGTCAGTGGTTTAAAAAAAAAAGCTCTATAATTAGACCAAGCATTAGTGGGAAAGCCTCCAGATTGGCGTAAATTGACTAGGCGTCCTATCTTATAATGTTAATAGACAAAAAGCAGGTTACAGAGTGCCTTACCACTGACATTGAGCAGAGGTCATGGCTTTACAGTTGCCATTTCAGCGGGGATTTGGAAGGGGCATCTATTGCTTCTGCTTTTCTTTCTCTCCATGCTCATTCCGTGTTGGGTCATTGTTTATAATAACTTATAAGGAGTAAGGGTCTGATGTGTTTTTCTAAGAATCGGTGCGTAACCTGAGATGCTTTGGATGTGGCTGCTAAGATAGCGTTAAATATTTATGGCACAGAGAGGACAAGCTTACGAGTAGGTTGGACAGTCCTGCTAAATAACAGTGGTAAACGAACACCCGGTCCAACCAGTCACTGTATTCACCGAACATGAAACACACTTGGTAATAGTAGTCCTGTTTGCTGATTCATTGTAATGTAATACAGACACATACAGAATTATTGGCACCTGAAAATGAAGGACAACATAACAAGAGTGATGTTTTTAGATTTAACATATGGGGATGCTAGTTTTTATCCAAGTAGTACTGGAATTTTTCCCTTTGAAATTATTGGCACCCCTGCAATTAATATTTGTGTTAAAAGATTTTTTTGCTTCCCCCCTGGTGATGAATAACTTTTTATTTGGTCAGAAGTAACCTACATCCTGAAGATATATATTTTTTTCTTTTTAAAGAATGACTATTTATGTCCATTTTTAAAATATTCTCCAGGAGTGCTAATAATTTTGCTACTTGAGGAAAAAAAGGTTCTGATAGTATTTGTTTTGCTTTTGCCATTTCCCTGATTGTTTGAATGAGAAGTGAATTGTACAGTAAAGTAAAATGACGTGTACAGTAATTTTTGTCCATTCTCTTGCCAATAATTCCACAGTTGACTGTTAGTCTTGATAATGGACACAACCATACTGATGTGGTTGTGTATACCATACATACAATAATGATGCCAACATACTTTTGGTCTATAACATACCAATCAGGACATGAGAGATATCGCTAGTGTAGATAGTCTGGAATAGTGCTTATATCAGGAGAAATCTCAGCCCCTTTACACGAATGGTGTCTATTAGGAATGTTGGTCCTGGAGGTAATGCCTGTGTTCAGAGTTTAGTTCTTAGCTTTGTTTAGGGAAAGTGTAATGAAGTCTCATTAAGTTGTTTAGAGTAGCAGAGAGGACCGTGTGCAGCGGGATGTGAACTGTGTCGTGATCAGCCTCTTCCTCTTGCGCATTCACTCATGCACACACACATCCACACCTTTCCTCCTCAACAATGAAGTCTAGTACAAGACTTAGTTTCAGTTACTGGTTGTAGAAACCAGTGTGACTCTCTTATACGACGTTGTTCTACAGCTATTCATTGTCATAGACATTTTGTATTTTTAATCTCAAACCTGTTGCAGCCAGGGACAGCATTAATACTAAAAGAAATTACACAGAGGCTGACATTTATTTCATGGACATATTAAATGTTTTGTCTCTCGCTTTGTTTATTATCTACAGCACATAGTGTCACTCTATTAAACCTATAGAGCCGAACCTTCCACTGACAGAACACATTAGATTCACATTATTTATACATTATCTTTTTGTTTGAGTTACTGAGTCAAAGTCAAATAGGTTAATAACTATAAGAACTCATACCATACCTAAATTGTAAAAATAATCACTGCTTTTGTCTACATGTAGGGTTTAATTATGAGGGGTAACAATTAAATGATGCACTTCTTCAGCATGTTCTCAATTGCTACTTATTTACTGTTAATATCAAACTTGTTTTAAGCGTATTGTTATAGATGTTATGTAGTTCTTAGAATCTCTTAAATTGCATTGATGAAATTGCTCCACTCACAATGAAAGTACCAATGAAATAATGAGTGCTGGTCTGTGGTGACAACTCATGTACTTTTGGGTTTTTTTAAAACCTTAAACCATCTTATTATGGCATTCCTTGAAGCAAGGTATGAATTATTTCTCTGCATTTAACCCATCCAATCAGTGAACACACACACACACAAGTGAGAAGTGAGCACACACGCACCCAGAGCTCCATGCTGTAGCGCCTGGGGAGCAAGGTGGGGGTTAGGTGGTTAGGTGCCTTGCTCAAGGGCGCTTCAGCCGTGGATGCAGTGGGAAGGGAAGGGAAAGTGCTGTTAATTCACTCCCTCTACCCACACATTCTTCCCGCCAGTCCAGGGAATTGAACCAGCGACCTTTCGGTCCCAAACCTGCTTCTCTAACCTATAACGGCTGCCATTATATCATGAATGTTGAATGAGTGATGAGTGAATGGGTTTACATTGAATGTAGGACATGTTGTCTTAAAACATCCCATTGGTGCACTTGTGATGTTTTGAATAGCTGGCATAACGAAGACAACTGGCCACTGAGTCCACCACCAATGCTCTTAGCCCTCAGTCTGATATTTTCTCCAAAAGCCAGGTTTACAGTGTACACTCACAGTCCACTTTATTAGGAACAGCTGGACAACTTCACAATCATGCAGTTATCGAATCAATTAATCATGTCTGCCAAGAACAGGAATCTGAGGAATCTTATCATGGGCACAGACTCGCGCACACTGGGCAGTTGAAGATTAGATCACCTGGGCTTTTTCCGATCTTCTGCTGTTGGATGGTTCGATGTGTTTTGCATTCTGAGATGCTTTTCTTCTCACCACGGTTGTTAAGTGTGCTTGTATGAGTTACTGTAGACTTCCTGTTAGCCATTAGCGGAAATCCCAGGGGGACAGTAGGGAGATATCCGCGCCCCCAAGTTACTGCACTTTTGGTGGCATCTTTTGAATCCCCCCAGAAATTGCTCCTGGGAAGTATTTCTGTTTATTGTCCCTCCTAAAAGCTGTCAGCTAACACCAATCTGGTCTGATGTTTCTAATCAACAAGGTGTTTTACTTTTAGTGCCTGCAGGCCCTCTGCACTCAGGACTTTTTTTTGTTTTTCACACCATTCTGTGTAAACTAGAAAGACTGTGGTGTGTAAAATTCCCAGGAGACCAGCAGTTTCTGAAATGCTCAAACCAGCCCATCTGATACCAACGTCCACGCCACGATCACGGTCACAGAGATCACACTTTTTCTTGATTCTGATGATTGATGTGAACATTGCCTGAAGCTCCTGACCTGTATCTGCACGATATTTTGCATTGCGCTGCTGCCACATAATTGGCTGATTACAACCCCAAATCCAAAAAAGTTGGGACCTTGTGCCAATTGTAAATAAAAACAGAATGCAATGATATGGAAAGCTCATAAACCCATATGTTATTCACAACAGGACATAGAATACATTCCAAATGTTTAAACTGAGAAAATGTATAATTTTAAGGTAAAAATAAGGTAATTTTGAATGTCATGGCAGCAACATGTCTCAAAAAAGTTGGGACAAGGCCATGTTTACCATTGTGTGCCATCCCCTCTTCTTTTAACAACAGTCTGCAAACGTCTGGGGACTGAGATGATCAGATGCTCAAGTTTTGGGAGAGGAATGTTGTCCCATTCTTGTCTGATACAGGATTGTAGTTGCTCAACTGTCCTAGGTCTTCTGTGTTGTATTTTTCGTTTTATGATGCGCCAAATGTTCTCAATGGGTGAAAGATCTGGACTGCTGGCAGGCCAGTTCAGTACCCGGACCATCAGAGGTGCTGGCTTTTGAACTGAGCGCTGATCACATGCTGGGTGGTCCTTCTCCTCTTTAGTCCGGATGACACGCATCCCTGGTTTCCAAAAAGAATTTCAAATTTAGATTCGTCTGACCACAGAACAGTTTTCCACTTAGACACAGTCCATTTTAAATGAGCTTTGGCCCAGAGAAGATGTTGGCCATGTTGTTTTCTGGTACCCATTCCTGAGCCCATTTAATGATGTCCATTACAGATTCATGCCTGTTTGTGATGCAGTGCCAGTATGGTTTTTCGGCCTTGTCCCTTTTTCCAGAGATTTTTCCAGACTCTCGGAACCTTATGTTTATTCTATGTACTGTAGATGATGATATATTCAACGTCTTTGCAATTTTACACTGAGGAACTTTTTCCTGAAATTGCTCCACTAAATGTCAGTGCAGTATTAGGGGGATTGGTGATCCTCTGCCTATCTTTACTTCTGAGGGACACTGCAACTCTAAGCTACTCTTTTCCAATACTGTATATAGATATATATAGATACTATATATAGAATAAGATACCCTAAGATACCCAATCATGTTACTGACTTGTTGCCAACTGACCTAATTAGTTGCAAACTGTTCCGCCAGCGTTTTGCTTTTTTGTACCACTAACTTTTCCAGCCTCTTGTTGCCCCATCCCAAGTTTTTTGATACGTGTTGCTGTCATGAAATTCAAAATGAGCCAATATTTTTCATGAAACAGCAAAATGTCTCAATTTCAACATTTAATGTTTTCTATGTTATGCTATATATGTTTAATAAAATATGGGTTTATGAGATTTCCATATCATTGCATAATGTTTTTATTTACAATTTGCCCAACTTCCCAGCTTTTTTGGAACTGGGGTTGTAGATAACTGCAACTGTTATTTACTGTTTATAGTAGCAGTAGCAGTGTGGCTGAAGGTTCTCAGGGAGCTTTTACCATGTGACCAAATGTGACAATGGTTTAGTTTACAAAATGCAGTACATTTAAGACTGAAAACAGTAATTAGAAGCAGGGAGCTGATTTTAAAGAATTAATGTCATGCAGTTTTGGTTGTGGGATCATTGTTTCACTAAAGCATTTTTGGGAAGAGAAGCAGTTGTGACCTTTCTAAATGGGAAATCAAATAAAGGGTTGTTTTGTGTGTGTGTGTGTGTGTGTGTGTGTGTGTGTGCGGTGTATATTGCGATATGTGCTTTGTCTCTCTTGGAATTTTAAGGCTGACGTACAGCAGGCCGGTGTAATGGTGGATGTGGTCTTTCTCTTAAAAACATTTCCCACAGAGGCAAATCTAGTCAGTTGTCACGGGCTTTGTATACATGTGGACCGACGTTCTTTCATTTCTGTCTTTCCATTCTTCTTTTACCCTGTCTTTTTAATCTTCCTTAATAGCATGTTTTGTGTGATATGCCTCTTTCTCTGCTTCCTCCATATCTAAAGGTTGGTTCCCACCGCGTCAAGCTGTCCCGTGGTTTTGAGGCCAATGCACCGGCTTTTGAGAGGTAATTAACACCTGCTGCTCCCTGCTGGAACACTGTAGCAAAGTCAAGCAATGACATCATTGTGCTGTCAATGTCAAATGAGGAAAAACATTCTCCAGGATTTTCCACCAATCAGGAGAAGAATAACTTTGGACTCTAACTTATACTGCCAGGCAGAAGTTTTTGAACACCCTGTATTTCAGCATTTTTGCTAAAGCAAATGCAAGGTAGTTTAAATATTTGAAATATCTAACCAAGGAATATTTATGAGTCAAAAAATGTTTATTATTAAATGTTTTGTGAATTGAGAAATATTTTTCAGACCAATCTAGCTCAAATCTAATAGATATAGACACGCACTACTCATCTTTTTCTTTTCTTTCCTTATCCTTAATAACTTCTCTGTAATATTACTTAGTTTTCTTTTTTTGCCTCATCTATTTTTCCCACCATTTCCTAATTCGTTCCATTGACGTAAATGCCCCAAGAGCTCCATCAAACTTAAGGTCATAGACTGTTCATTTGTCTTTATATGAGCCATTTATGCCGGGTTTACGACTGGGTTCTCCCTAATAGTACATGCTGTAAATATAGACGTTGAACTGTTTCTGGTCATGTCATCTTTGCAGGCATTTTACAGCTCTGAGGTGTCTCTATGGAAAGCAGTTGATCATTAATCTGCTGGGGATGAAGGAGGGGGAGCACATGCTCAGCAAAGCATTCCAGGTTAGTTACAGCTTTTCCTGAATCACACCTGATATTGTAATTAATTCTGTTACATTTTATGTATGCAGCACTTTTAGCAATGGACGTTGTCAAATGCAGCTTTATAGAACTCTGGAAATAGAATATACTTAACATATTTAATTTAATACTAAAGTATAAGTAGTGTTTTTGAAATTAAGATATTTGCATGTAATCTAATCTAATTCGTAAAATAAACCTGCATTTGAGCATGTATGTTATGTTTAGTTGAAGTTGTGGCTTTTTTGTCTGAATGTGTTTTTAGTTTTGTGTTGAGTCTTATGTGAGTACGTTTTGGATCACACCTGTCCATTTGGGTCCCTACAGAGTCACCTGAAAGCCTCAGAGCATGCAAACTCTGTGAAGATGGTCAACTTTGATTACCACCAAATGGTTAAGGGAGGGAAGACGGAGAAACTCGCGACTGTGCTGAAACCACAGATCAGCAAGTTCCTGGACGAATGTGGCTTCTTCTATTACTCTGCTGAGACTGGAATTGAAAAGTAGGTTTATACGCTCTAGTTTAAAGGGTTTTTATACACCGTTTAATCTACATTTAACCAAGAACATCCTGATTTTTTTTTTTTCTTTCTCAGATGCTCTTTGGCAATTTGGCAAAGTACATTTATCTATACATATGTTTGGTTTTTGTTTTTTTTTCTTTTTTTGTGTGTCTTTTCTCTCTAGATGTCAGGCTGGGACTCTTCGAGTAAACTGTCTGGACTGCCTGGACAGAACAAATAGTGTCCAAGCCTTCTTTTCACTTGAGGTTTGTGAATTTACTAACCAATCCAGACCACCACTTCTTGCCTTAAATTAAAAAATACCCATGGCTTGACTGTGATGTGGAAATGTCAAAGCTGTGAACTTGCTAGTTAGTCTCAATATGCATGTTACGGACTTTTTTAAGTCTTAATATTAAGTCTTAATATATTCTTTTGTCTAGATGTTGCCCTATCAGCTGGAAGCCATGGGTCTTACAGAGAAGCCCCAGCTGGTGGCACGCTTTCAGGAAGTCTTCCGCACCATGTGGTCAGTCAACGGAGACTCGGTCAGCAAGATCTATGCTGGCACAGGTGCTCTAGACGGCAAGGCTAAGGTACACACCTTTCAGCGGAATAGTTTATACTGGAACATTTGTGAACGCAAAATAATGGGCAGTCTAAAATTTCTTTCAATTAAGCAACAAGGACCTTCCACTTACATTCACTGTACAGTCAAATTGGATACACATCAATGAGTTCTTTACTGAAAGGCCCTGACATAATCTTCAAACATGTGTCCTCTTTTACACCACTGTGGACCTTTATCTGTCTCTTAACTTTTGTATGTGTGCTATTGTCCTCTGCTTTCCTCTGGAAACTTATCTACCTGCCTGGTAAGTTTACAAGCCAGCAATGCCAGCCTACATCTTTCTACTGTGTCCTTGTGTCTGTGTTTTTGTGTATCTAGTGTGGTGTTCACAAAGAATCGTACCTTACCACTAAGACGTTCCTAACTAAAAATTTCTCCTTACAACTTATTCAAGAAACTGCTGAAAGAAACATTTACTAAGGCATTCCTAAGGTAAAATGTGGGGGGAGCACTGACCTCACTGCTGTGGATGACCGTATAGTTTATTATTGAATACTGACAGGGATTGGCTGAGATGGTAGCTGTGCTACTAACTGCGCTGTAAAGTCATAAACAATATGCACAATGCATGATGTCATTTAAAAAAGGCCAAAAATGGAACTGCTCAAACATCAGATACATTTTCCATGGAGCCTTTGTGGTGCCTGGTTGTTAAAGACCAGATTTGTAAATTACTTTGCAGTATAATAATAAAAATATGCATAATCTTTATGACCTTGTGCAATGGGATTTTCATTTATGAGTTTATTGACGTCAGCCATTCACTGTCCATGTTCAGTTATCAGAAATGACATCATCAGTAGCAGTGATGTCATTGTTAATGGCACTGCAGAGAGCATTTGTTTGATATAAAACACGACTCGCAGGTGTCATTAAATATATCAAACACATCAACTTTGTCTGCAATGTTAAAAGCTGACCGCAGCGGTTTAGGACTAGTCATGATTAGGACACGATTAGGTCAATTCTAGGGCCGAAAAGGTTTGTGAATTACCCCTTAACTGTAAAAGTCTCAGTTTCAGGATTAATATGCCCATGTTTTTAATAATTTCCTCGGACACCGAGCCCCACTCATGACCCGAAAAGAAAAAAATTATTAAAACAATTTGGCTGAATCGAGGAAATAAATGATATAGTAAATATTATATATTTACTAATTAATATATAATAAATAACATATATTTATTTATGATAAAAAAATATAAGATATATATATACAAATATACATACATACACATACACACACACACACACACACACATATATATATATATATATATATATATATATTTATGTATATGTGTGTGTATATATATATTTTTGTCATAGGTGCTCTGTAGTGCTACTTTTTGCAATATTACCCTTGACATTGTGTAAAAAAGAGAAGAGGCGCAAGACAGAGACGGGTAAAGCACTTCATCATCATACTGTCTGATTTAGTTTCCACTGCAGTAAACAGTGCTGTTACTTTGTCCTAAGGCTTTCATCACATCATAAACTTCAGCATCAACATCATAAAAAGTCAGCTGTTCTTGTGTATTTGACTCGTGCACGCTGTTTACATTTTTCTCTTTAAGTTTCTGCTTTCAGAATATTTGACACGGATCTGTGCTATATGTCTTCTGCGCATGAGCCAGTTGCTTATCAAGGGGTTTTTCTGTGTCTTTGTGCTTGTGGTGTTGTGCAGGCTGGAAAGCTGAAAGACGGAGCACGCTCAGTCACCAGGACCATCCAGAACAACTTCTTTGATAGTTCAAAGCAAGAAGCTATTGATATTCTGAGGCTGGGCAGCACTCTGAACAGTGACCTGGCTGATAAAGCTAGAGCTCTCCTCACCACCAGCAGTCTGTACGGTACGCAAATGGCACTTTCCAGTGCAGATTCTCTACTTTTTATTTATCAGTTGTTATTGAGTAAAGACATATAATTATTGCTGTGTTTCAGCTTTCGGTTTATTTAGCATTTGTTTAAGGAGTGTTGGTGTCAGTGCTTTGTGTAGTGAGCAAGTTTTCCACAATGGGAAAGTCATTCTGGTTTCTCAGTAACTTGACAATCTATTTTTAGTTTTTTAATAATAGACTCGAAGTTATAACTTCCACAACATTAAGTGCAACTGTAAATGTTTAAAGGTACGAGGTTGTTCTTTAATTAATATAAATTTGTAATCATTGGCAAATTGCTGTGCTATAATAGGAATAAACCATAGCAGAATGTGCTGCTAGTGGAAAATAATCCGCTGCGGGGTGGTATTAGCTCACACCTGCATGGCATTGTTTATTTTCCTTTTGCAGCATGGCTAGTCATGTGCATATTGTAAATGAAACGTAGTTAACTTATTAACTTAATAACAATGACATGTTTAGGAATGTAGTGCTTCATGTTGTCTTGCTAATCTTTCTCCTCCAGCTGCCCAGGGTGTGAGATTAGCAGGGAAACACTGTGCTAATGTTTTTATCTGCCATGCTGGCTAACTGCTAACTGTGCTGCTTGTGTCCTTTTCCCTCTCTATCTCTCTCTCTCTCTCTCTCTCTCTCTCTCTCGCTCTCCTTACTGCTTACATGGTTAGTCTCTGAGCCCATATTACAATCAGGTACAGTATGACAGTATGCGTAGCTCAGACATAACTGTCAATGATTCCATATTTTATGAGTTTCATTGTTTCTTGTGTTTGTTTTAGCGTGCTGGATTACCTGCTTGCCACATTTCTATGGCTCTTTTATTTTGAGCATCTTTTCAGTGCTGCAGTTTGGCATTGCATCATGATGACAGATGTAGGATATGTGCAAAATGTCTGGTGAAGTTTAAATAAGCATTATATTTAATGCAACATCAAAAATGACAAAAACATGGGAACATCCAAAAACAATGGTAATTAGGTGGCCTTCTGTTACGCTACCCTATATGGGGGGAAATGACTAGAGTATATGGGTTATTTTAGCTGGGAGTCTAAACGCTGAAGAGATCTGAGGTTGTCCTTATTTTCATAGCAATAGAGCAATATAGCTTCTGTTAAGGACTTTTTTTGACCATCTGTTTATACACCAAGCCTGAGTGGTTAGTGGTACAGACAGCAGGGTGCTCATGCATTGCGCTCACACACACACTTGTACACACAGACACTTTTATAACTGTATGTATATATTTAAACACGCACATGCATTTAAGCAATATCACATGGGCAAGTGTGCAGTTATGCTAAATATTCAGTATAGATACATGATTGAAGTGCAGTATTGATTTTATAACAGTTCTATAAACAAGAAATTAATATCAAGTAAGTAACGTTTTGGACATAATATGGCGAAATGGTCTGTTTATATTTGCTGCACTAACGGAAATAGATCCTGTAGAAGCCACACTAACTTTATAGCACATTGGATAGCTGGCTGGATAGCTCATATTGATTTGCACATTCCAGTTAAAGGTGCTTCTGGTTAAACTGGTTTCTCCTTATTCCTTTTCATCTTCAACTGACAAGTTGGCAAACTGACTTTCATGTTTTAAGTCAGGAGTTACATCATTTGCCATGGCCGTTGATGATGTTACTGCTAGACAGTGTGTGTTATAATAATCGACACTGATTTTCTTCAGAGACATTTAATAGATTTCAAGACTTAAAACCTACATTAAAATCGGTTGTATTTCTGTTTCCCAGCTAGAAGTTCTGCACATATCTGGAAATCTACAGATCATAGAAAAACAGTGTGAAACATTATTCCACTTTGTACAGCCGTTTGAAAGCTTTCTCATATCCTCCACCTTTTTCCACTTAGAACTTGATGTTTAATAACCATATTTTCCCCATTTATTTCATGTAATATCGCTGATATTTGAGATGCAGTGGTTAGTGTAAGAGTTTCAGGAATTTATTTACTGACTTCACTGATCTTTTTGGTGTTTAGCATCTCCCAGAGTGTTGCTGGGTATGTGTCAGAACCACCACAAATACACGCGGCCTAAAAAGATCCGCGTGTGTGTGGGGACGTGGAACGTCAACGGGGGAAAGCAGTTCCGTAGCATCGCGTTTCGGAATCAGACCCTCAACGACTGGCTGCTAGATGCACCAAAAAAAGCAGGCCACCCTGAGTTTCAAGGTGAGCAGCTGCTCAAAAGATGCACATTTCTTTATTGTTAACTAATCATTTATTCATTCTTACCATACATGTTAACGTTGTACACTGAGATGAATATCCAGTACACTGTGCACAGTGCTGAAATTCCTGTGAAATTACTTTATATCCCAGATAGCAGTTCCCAGCCTCCAGACATCTTTGCCATTGGCTTTGAGGAAATGGTGGAGCTGAATGCTGGCAACATAGTCAGTGCAAGGTACAAAAGCTACAATCCCTTAATTTAAAAAATACTGGTCCATATAAAATTGTGGAAAACACCTTAATAGCCATTACATTAAGAATAATTTCTCATGCATAATCATTCGACATCATTCCGTCCCCCAGGCGTGCCCTTATAGGCTGCTGGCAGCCAAGAGAGGAGGGAAAAGAGAGTGCATATTCAAAACGCGTTAGGATTTATCAGTGCAGTTCAAATCAAATAATGGCAACAAAACAAATGAAATACTGACGTCTATAAAACTTTCAAATAAAGCTTTTAAAAAGAGTCACTATTTTGCCTTTTGGCCTTTTTGACTCCATCAGCCTCTTTGGCAAAACACCAATTTACAGAGACGTTTTGCCTTAAATAATACTCTCTACAGTTAGCAGTTAGAAAATGGTTGTTTTCATGACCATAATGTGTGCATTTTAATAAAAATATTGTGTCTGTGCTTCTGGGGTTGCCACTCATCAAATACTCCCACAATGCAGAGACCGCATCGATTTTACTAAACAGATCTGAGAAATCACCACAATGTATCTCTTTGTATATAAAAGTCTAGTAACCTTTGTAAAGTAAAGGACAAGTATGTAAAGGATAAGTAAGTACTACAGAAGAGTCTCTTTTTTCTGTACAGCACCACCAATCAGAAGCTGTGGGCAGCAGAGCTGCAGAAGAACATCTCGCGGGATCACAAGTATGTGCTGCTGGCCTCAGAGCAGCTGGTGGGTGTCTGCCTCTTCATCTTCATTCGGCCCCAGCATGCTGCATTCATCAGGTAACCTCAGCTGGGCATCTCTTGGATTCGTAATTTTATTGTAGACTATAACAATCTGGAAGGTCATGTTGCCAGATCAAACACAAAACTTGCATATCCTGGAAATGGATACAGTGTACCTGCTTGTATCTAACCCTGATCTGGCTATTTCATCAGGTTAACCTACCACTTTGTACCACTTTATAGTTATACAGCTCCTGACTGTGGCCCATCAAATGCTATAAATTTGACACAATCCTCTACCCTGTCCATCAGTGGAAAGGCAGCACCATGAGCACTGCTCATCAGATATTATTAAAGTGGTTGTCCCTTCCTATTGGTGAATGGGTAAAGGGAGGTGACATAGCAAAAGTACGGCTACAATTAGTAATTATAGAGCTACAAATTACATTATATAGAGATACTTGAAGTGTTTGGTCAGTCTTTTCTTGGCTCTAGATTCTCCCAGTGGTCACCATCTTGGCATGAGTTGTTCATTGTTAATGAAGAACTGAAGAAATAATGCAATTCTGTAATTCTTCTCCTTTTTGAACAGAGACGTTGCTGTAGACACAGTCAAGACTGGAATGGGTGGTGCCACGGGGAACAAAGGAGGTGTGGCTATCCGTATGCTCTTCCACACCACCAGTATCTGCTTTGTGTGCTCGCATTTTGCCGCCGGCCAATCACAGGTCAAGGAGCGAAATGACGACTACAGTGAGATCACTCGCAAGCTGTCATTCCCTATGGTGACTATAGTTTTATTTTGCTACAGGCATGCAGACAAACCACATTTAGAGGAAAAACCTTAAGCCTTAGATTACCATAGTTTATCCAAAACATATATTTGTTCTTACTTTTCTGTCTTTGTGTACAGGGCCGTCTGCTCTTCTCCCATGATTATGTGTTCTGGTGTGGGGACTTTAATTATCGCATCAACCTGCCAAATGAGGAGGTTAAAGAGCTGATCCGCCAGCAGAACTGGGATGCGCTGATCACTGGGGACCAGCTTGTGGAACAGAAGAATGCAGGCCAGGTAACACAGAATGTTTATACTGTTTATTAAAATATTTACTTGTTAATTTTTAATTCTTATTTTTTACAACTATACAGAAATATCAGTTTCAGTGTTGCCAGCTTAGAGCTTCAGATCTCTGGTACTAGCTCACATTGTTGTCTGTACAGCATTTCGCGTGTACTCCCCGTGTCCATATGGGTTTTACTCCAGGTTCTCTGGTTTCCTCTCAAAAACATGCCAGTAGGTGAATTTGCTGTGCTAAATGGGCCTAGGTGTAATTAAGTGATTTGTTCCAACATTACACCCGGTGTTACCGGGATAGGCTCCGGATATGACGCAACACTGACCAGCATAAACTGGCTGCTGAAGCTGAATGAGTGAATAATGAAGTTTAGCTTTAAAAACTATATGAATAAATGACTTAATTAATCAAATAGACTAAAATTTCTTCTCTCTTTATTACAGGTATTCAGGAGTTTTATTGAGGGAAAGCTGGACTTTGCCCCTACCTACAAATATGACCTCTTTTCTGATGACTATGACACGAGTGAGAAATGCCGCACACCTGCATGGACTGACCGTGTGCTCTGGAGGAGGAGAAAGTGGGACTTTCAGAAAACTGGTGGGAGTGCTGTTTGCATTTTATTTACATCTCTTTGCCTGAGTATTTTCCAGTTTGAAGCAGGATGATTTATTCAATTCAATTCAATTTTATTTGTATAGCGCTTTTAACAACAGACATTGTCACAAAGCAACTTCACAAATATATATAAATTCTGAATATAAACGTATGAATCTATACATTTATCTATATATATCCCTAATGAGCAAGCCTATGGCGATGGCGGCAAGGAAAAAGTTCCTGAGATGGCAGAAGGAAGAAACCTTGAGAGGAACCAGACTCAAAAGGGATCTCATCCGCATTTGGGTCACACTGTATAGTTCAATTACAACTAACACACTTTAATACTAGGGTCAAGTTTAAAGTGCAAGACTGT
>JAQQZR010000009.1:7840925-7891606 GCA_030068235.1 Notoglanidium macrostoma | reverse complement strand
TCACTATTCGAGGTACTAACAAATAGCCTGCACCTTTTGATCTAAGTAGGCGTGGGGGTCATAAAGGACCAGAAGTTGATACTGTTTATTTATATGTGTGTGTGTGTGTGTGTGTGTTTGTGTGTAGCTGAGGAGTTGGAGCTGAATGTAGTAGGAGTGCCAGTAGATGAGGAAGATCAGCACCTGTGGATCCCTGGTGAGCTAAAGTACTACGGCAGAGCTGAGCTCAAGACCTCAGACCACAGGTACGGCAAACCCCTGGTGTTTACGAGTAAAACTATATGAGGCACCAAATGCTTTATTTTATAGATTGTAAATATTTAAAGTGTTAAAAATGTTTTTTTTTGGTTTTTTTTGTCAAGACATTTGCAGCCATTGTTGGAGACTTGTGTTTATTGAAAATATGTCTGTAGATATTCTTAGCATAGTATGATTCACTGGTGCTGTTGATTAGGCCTATATTGTTTTGTAATGTAATGTAATGTGCTATTTTTCACTGATTATTTACATAAACACCTATTAAAAGCATTTAGAAACATTACATGGTTTTGAGTGGAAAAAGAATAAATGATAATAGGTGTATTTTGTTAAAGCTGAAATTCTCTGATATTGTGTCTTTACGGAGAAAAGTTTAATCTGCATTTAGAAAACCATCCTAAGTGATTTTTAGTAATAGTTCATATCATGTACGTCTCTTGCAGGCCAGTGGTGACCATCATCGATGTGGATATTCTTGAGGTGGATCCAGAAGCACGACGCCAGGTGTACAAAGATGTGATCGGCCTGCAAGGTCCGCCTGATGGCACTGTCCTCGTCTCTCTGTGCAGTTCGGGGCCTGATGACTACTTCGATGATGCGCTGATAGATGAACTGCTGGACAAGTTTGCTAACTTTGGCGAGGTCATTCTGATCAGGTAATGGTTTTGTCGAGGGGGGATTCTAGCTGATTCTGTTATTGTACTTGTGTTCCTGAGCAAGGTATTTACTGCCAGTTTTTTTGGAAATGTGTTAATAGAAATAAGTACTTTGATGATTATTGTGAAGTGGAATTATTACTTAGTTTATGTAGCCATGCTCTTTTTTTTTAAACTTTATTTCCTTTATTTTCTGAAACAGGTTTGTGGAGGAAAAGATGTGGGTGACGTTTCTGGAAGGGTATTCTGCACTGGCTGCACTTTCACTGAGTGCCTCCACTGTACGTAACCAGATTTAAATTGTTTGGTCCAATCTGCACTTAAATGAATTACTGTATCTGGAATTGTAATTGTGTTGGCACTCAAAGGTTCTGAGTTTAATATCTTGTAATCCAAATGAGAAACTGGGGAAAGCAGGATCAAATAGCATTGCACGATAAAAACAGATCCATCAGCTCATCACCAAGCGATTAATATGACATCTCAAGTCTATTAATTTGACTCGCCTCCCAAAAATGTGATTTGTTATGCTGTTGTGATGTTCACCTATTTTTGTTTTCATTGATAATTATTTTCAGGTTTTTTTGTGTTGTATGTACTGATCTTGTTCAGTGCAACACTATTCCAGTTGCTATTCAAAATCTAATTCATTTATTTTCTAATCTGATTTATTGGTGCATAATCCTTCTCACTGTTTATTCAGGTGATGGGGAAAACCATAGATATCCGTCTGAAGAGCCCTGGCTGGATCAAGAGTCTGGAAGAGGAGATGAGTGTGGAGAGGATCTGTGGCAGCATCCCCACCTCGGCCAGCTCCGTGCTGCTTGCCGAAGACAACGTCATGGGAGACGAATTTGACATGGAGGGTACGTCAGGTTATGATCATGGCTTTTTATAAGACTATAAAGCCAGAAGCAGTGGGTTTAATAAGTGATCAGAAATCATCTTTGACACTGCTGTGTTTTGAAGGTGATGTGGATGAGGAGGTGGAGAATATTCTTCCCCAGCACCTGCAACCTGGGGCTGGTATGGATGTGGGTATTTCACCAGCACCCTCACCGCGCACCAGCCCGTGCCCCTCACCGACTCACGGCGAGCCCGCACCCCCCTGCAGGCCGAGCAGAGCTCCACCACGCACAGCCGGACCCCCACAAGGTAGATAGGCTGAGCTATGTAAAGTTGAAATTTTTCTCACATTTTTCCTTAACATTTATATTTTACGAAGAAAATATGCTGAACTATAACATTAAAATATAAATAAAATTGTAAAATAACATTGTGTCACAGCACTATGGATTGAAGCTCATTTTTAAACATGACATATAATTATTGTTTTTCCTATTAACATAATTTATATTCTTCTAAATGTTTCTATCAATGTATTGATTTTACTTTTTCACTGTGGCTGAAAGGTGGCCTCAGTCCGATCACATGTAGGAGGGAACAGGCAGGTAAAGAGTGAAGCTTTTAGACGTGCCACAGACGTGTTGAATATGTGTGCTGTAGGTTTTAAAGATGCTGGGAAAGCTTTTACTGTGCCTGTTTAGTGTTGCATGTTAAAGCAAAGCTCACAATTGTTCATGATGATAAAGATCCAGATATTAATGGTGGTTATCAATAATTGCTTTTTTTTTTTTTAGTTATTCCTTTGGATAGTCAGGTGCTAGGGGCTTCTGCATCGCAAGGACTGGAACCAAAACGCCCTCCTCCCCCACGACCCCACGCTCCCCCTGCCAGACCTGCACCTCCGCAGCGCCCCCCACCTCCCTCAGGTAAAGCCTGACCTCAGACTAAAATATTTTTATTAATATAAATATTACATGTCTCATTCTGTAGCACAACCTTTGGTCTGATGTTAGTAGCTTGTGTTTGGAGAGTGTTACTGCAAAGGACTCGAAACCTTCTTTAATTATTTGTAGTCAGACAATATGGATTTTTTTATATAACAGTATAACAGTATATATAACAGTATAACAGTATATATAACAGTATAAGAGTATATATAACAGTATGACAGGGTAAATGTGCACTTGTTGGTCACTGTTATGAAATTCCCACTTGTATTATTACCATTTCTTTTATCGGCCTCAGACTTTTTTTGGTCACCGTTATGAAATTCCCACATGTATTATTACCATTTCTTTTATCGGCCTCGGACTTTTTTTCTTATTTTTTTCTTTCCTCTTTTCATTTTTAAAATACAAATTCTTGTTTCAAATTTTTGTTACAAATTCTAGAGGCTTTGCAGAGCTTCTAAACCTTTTTTAGTGAGTGATTTGAGTGATTATGAAGGTAATTACAATGTCTTGTATATAGCCCCTCCCTATTCATTGATTCTTGTATTAGTACCACTAGAAATGAAGAGTTCATGCATTCTTGGAAGGAATTAGCCTAGTTTTATACATTAAATGTTACCTTTTTGTTTTTTAAGATCAGTAATATTTGTGCATATGACCTTTTCTGTGAGTGCTTATATGTTATGTAGCAATAGATAAAAGATACAAAAGTTTTCAGTCAGATATACATAGAAGCTAGAAGTGTAACAATGACATTATCAATATCTCTATCTACTTAGTGCTCCAGATCCATATCTATATTTAAACACAAAGTGGTCTAAACAGGAAGTGTTGGTTTTTTTTTTCATTATTAATTAATTACATTTGAACCCCACCACTATTCTCCTGTAAACAGTGGGAGGGACTGGGGGGGACCCTGAATGTAGAAATGCTAGCACTTACAGCATTTTGTGAAAGAACTTCAGTTCAGCTGGTTTCAAGTAGAAATGGGTCATGGGGCTGATTTTTTTTTTTTAAAGTTAATATTTTCGATTGCATCTGCCTGCGATATTGCCTAATAATTTAATTGCTTCTATTTCCACAAAAACCTAGTTATGGTGTTTCTATTTTTCAAACTATAAACAAATGAATTTAAACCACTGCAACCCTGACCAGGCAGTTAATGCTGGATGTCGTGATTGCAGCGAGTATCACCACCATTTCATGTTGTATGTGTTCTTTGTCTAAGAGCTTCATATCTGACCACATGCTTGCATTTACCAGAAAGTTATACGGTTTGACTTTTTTTCTTGTGTCCAGTTCTTTCGCCATCTCAATGCACATCTCACAGTATCTGTTTATCCTGAATAACATATTCATACTCTGTTACGTCCCTAATGCATACTAAATATTTTTTGATAGGGTCATTTCTCAGAAATAGCCCATATATTGATTTTAAGTACAGGGGGTCCTTGTTTTACGACACAGTACCATTCCTACGACAGTGATGTAACCCGAACACACCCTAGTCTAAGCCTTACCTATCCTAACACAGTTGTAAAATTATAATCTGGAACATAAAAACACAACTAAGCCACAGAAAACGGAAAAGGACATAAATATGCGTTTAATATAATGTTCGTCGCTGAACTCCCAAACTCGTACGCCACGCTACTGCGCGCATGAGCATCGTGACTCGAAACGTCGTATGTCGAGCTGTACGTAACCCAAGGACCTCCTGTATTGCAAATATGTGCAGCATGTATACATAGTATTATAAATGTATATTTTAAGAATTTGATGGATACACTGAAACTGAGACTAATAGTAAATCACTTACTCTTCCATGCTGCGAAGGACAAAAAAGCCCTGCTTTAACCAGAGCAGATGTTGCTGGTAAGTAAGTACACAGAGATTGAATGTCAGCTTTTATACTACATTCAGAGAAATCATTCAGGTCTCAATGCTATGATCAATGGCTAGTCTTCCATAGCACTGGAATTGGGTGAGTTTTTGCCAGTCTAGCCAGTCTTCCCTTGGTGGGCACACCTCACTGTCAGGCTGCTGTCAGTAGCATTTTCCTGGCTTCCTCATTCTCGTCCTGTTGGTCATGTAAGTTGCGTGAGAAAGGGAGTATGCTCTTGCATGCGAGAATAGTACTGGGATTTGGCTGCACGTTTGGCCAGATGGCTAGGCCTGGCAGTACTGTGTTTGACCCTCCGTTGACCAGGAAGAAGTGAGTCAGGGAGGAAAGGAGGAGGAGGGTGGAGGAGATTGCCGTGGGATGAGAGCTCTGCAACAATTTCTGCATATAGTGGCTCTTCAAAACTTCAAAGACTTTCTCAGGCCTCCAGATGGCTCGGAAAGTTATACACTTGAGAAATGTGGCTTTACAGGGATGCAGTCAAAATATGAAGGAACGGGGTTAGATAGCAAGAGGGTGCTGAAGCTAAATCCACGTATGGTATTAGCAGAGTAATGAAAAAAATGTTTATTTTGTTTTGAGGATGATGGAGGGTGCTTTTGAGTGTAAGCATGTTTCCTGCTGTTTTTCAGGACGAGGCCAGTCTACTGGAGCTCCAAGCAGTTCAAGGCCGGTGGGTAAACTTATCATAACTTATTGATGATGCAGGAATTGAGGAGTTGAGAACTTTTAGCCAGACCAGAAGATTCTACCTCAATAAATCTGTCTAAAGTCATAAAAAATATTGTTGCAGAATATCCCCCCTAGAGCAGGGGTTATCAGCGTGCCACCACATTCCAGACCACCGCCCCCTGCTCACCCCGGAGCTCCCAGGCCCATAGCTGAGGTTCACCCGGGAGCCCCCCGGCCCACTCTTGATAACCACCCTGGAGCCCCGAGACCTGTCCCAGAAGCACAAAACAAACCAGCAGAACTCCCTCTGGGTATGTGAACAATCACAGCTAACAGAAAAGGCTACTAAACTGCAAAATATTACAGATAAAGCTGTTAGTCTCTTTTTATCTGGCCTAATATTCTGACAATATCCTGTTGTTAAACTGGCTGCATCTAGCTATAAACTATTTCTAAACTAAAATCACACCTTTCATTTAAGGGTATAAAGTTACCTGTCTTGCCTGTAATAAATAAAGCTTCTAAAAAAGAAAACAAATATATTTCTTTACTTGCTTCCAGCATATTGTGTATATTGAGACTTTGTTAGCTGTTTTTAAACCACCACAGTGGATTGGCACAGCTTTATTTTTCTCTTTTTCATCATCATCGTCACATCACGTTTAAAAGTGCTCCAACTCTCTATGTTCAGTCCAGTTAAAGTTTAATGGGATCGGTAAAGAACTTTCTAAGGTCCGTTTTCTGCTATTGATGCTTTTGATTCCTGTTTTAAGGCCTTTCTAATCTTTGTCTTTGTCCTAGGAGTCTTTGGTCTACAAGTATATCACTTGTACAGAAAAAAAAAAAAAAATCTTCCTTAAGGAAGGATGTCCACTGCCGGGAGATTAACAGGTCTGTGTTCTTTCATGCCCTACAGCACCTCCTCCCTCACTGTCCGGAGCCATGAGGCCTCAGATGGTCTCTCCAGTGCAGCCTCAGGCCACTTCTCCCATTCGGCCACCAGTACAGGCCCAGCTGCCCCCACCCATGGTACCCAGTCTGCCCCCACCCATGGTGCCTACACTTCCCCTACCTATGGTGCCAACAGTGGCAGCCCCTCTGCAGCCTCAGCCAACTGCTGCAAGCACCGGAGCAGCCATGTCACCTCAACCTGGCCTGGCGTCCCCCAAACCACCGCCCCGTAGCCGCTCCTCACATGCCCTGCCACCAGAGGCTGCTCCTCCTCCTGCTCCTGAGTCTCAGGTTAGTCCTGTCCTTTGTATAATGCAATTCACATGTCTGTCATATGCCTTAATAAAAGACTAGTAGTGACTGGGATCTAAAGTTCTTTGCAGTATCTGAGCTGTTTGATGGCGTAAATGGTGAGATGTGTGTTTAACTCTAGGCCATGTGTGAAGCAGACAGGAAGGAGCCACTCTGCACTGCAGTTTATTGAGGATGTACTGTATATAGTTAAGTGTATTAGAGGAGGTGATTATCAATATAAATGAAAATGGATCTTCTTAATGAAGCACAGCCACAATAACATGAATGCAGTGATGCTTATATGCACATTTTTAGTGTCTTAAAATAGATAACTATTAAAATAGTTTTACTTTTGTTAATTAGAAAGTAGAGAAAGATCACCCGAGAGAAGTTTAGGCAAAAGTGACTCGCTGACAAGAGCCGGATTTCCCATCATTACTGTCTGGAGTTTTTGAGTGGTTCTGCTATGAAAGACGTTTCCGAGTTGTGTATACTGCATTGTACAGAGCTTTTACATTTCTAAGTGAAACTACGACAGTCTTTAGGTCTTGCTTTTTTTGACTCCTCTGTTGTTGCCAACACCACTCATAGTTCATACATTCATCTTCAGTAACCGCGTTATCCTGGTTAGGGTTGCAGTGGATCCGGAGCCTATCCTGGGAACACACTGCAGGCGGGAATGCACCCCGAAGGGTTCTCCAGTCCATCGCAGGGCAACGTGCACACAACACATTCACACCCTCATTCACAACTAGCATAGCTGATCCATTTTTTTGCAAAGTGGTAGGAAACCCAGATACACAGATACATGTGTGTGTGCAACCAGTCAGAAATCTAGATCACAGAGGAAAGAGAAAAAGCACACAACTCTTTCTAAAAAGAAGAGAGCATGATCCAGTCCCATTTTTAAGGGTTGCAAATTCGCGTTAAATTTAAAAGTCTTTTTAGACATGAAGCTTTTTTTGGCTTACTATTATCTAAGCAAGTAGCCTATATGACTGTTTTTTGTTTTTATTCAGAAGAAAAAGGACAGTATTAACAGTGTTTAGATGAATTATTTATATGATAACTGCCAGAAAGTAGTTTGGAGCAAAGCCCTGTGTGTTGCAAAATAAACAGCGATGGCCATGTTTTAGTGTTTTCTGCATTCTTGCTTTTCTGCAATGAGAAAGGACTTGGGGAAGATGCTATGTAAATTAAGCTAATGCATTTTTACATGTTTAATCAAATTAAATAAAAACACAGAGATTAATAAGCGCTTTTGCTCTGAGATACAGATGAGCCATTGGTACCCCCGGCTGTTTTACACTGACATTTTATCTCTATTTTCTGTTGGCGTCCCAGCTTTTCTTATCTTTACCCTTACTATTTCTGTGATTCTGTGATTTCCTGCTTTGACGGGTATGTGTATGTGTGTTTATCTTTCTCTCTCTCAAGCAGGAGCAATCCTCAGGTTGAAAGGTATTTAATGTTAGTTCTGGCCTCAGCATCATGCTCACAGAACCATAGTCCTCTCTCCCAATGTACACTCATGCATTGTAGTGACCCCCATGTTCCAGTTGATTTTTGCCCTTTTTCATGGTTCAGTTGGCTGTTGTGAATTCCATTATATAGGTGGTTTATTATTTCTGGTAGTATTTCTGTGTTTGGGGAACAAAACTTAACTTGAACCTCATAGCAATGTGTAATTGTAAAAGAACTACTGGTATATTATCAGTTACGTAGGTTAAACAATGAGTTTTACAAATGGTTCAAGGAAAGTTTTTGTCATTACTCACCAGCTTTTGTCTGTCATCGGTTTGAGTTGTCATTTTGAACATCTCCTTAGTGCAGACTTTAAACTGAAGCTTATGGATATATTACAGCAACTTAATCCATAATTCATAGTACATGAGGCTCTACTTTTTATTGCACAAAAGGAAGATCTCACAGACTAAATAATGAAACTAAATGTAATATAGATGTATTGCTTATATTTATATCAATACTTCAGTCAGCTATGTTCATTTTGAGATTTTTGCATTAATTAATTAAGCCTACGTTTTCCTGCTGAAGGTCAGTCTTGATTGGTTCTGTTGGTGTGTGTTTTCTCTTCAGACGAATGGAACAAATGGAATCCGAAGAGAAGCACAACTGGAAATGGGCAACTTTGACGTACTCAGCTCTCATCTGTTATCCTCCACTTCCTGGTTAAACAGCCAATCCCTGTCTAGGAGTTCTTCACTTCACAGCTCCTTCCACTCATCCACCAGTTCTCGGTCTCTGAATTCCACTCCAGTTCCCCTGTTCCCCCAGTCTAACCTAGCGCTGACCCTTGACCCCACGCCATCTTTGCTGGCCCCACCCCCTCCTTCTCGCAGCCGCTCACAAGAAACCCTCCCCGTCTCCTCTAATCCCTTTTCGTCTGATGTCCAACCTAGACCCAACAGCACCAACCCATTTACTGGCACCATGGCAGCATCACAGCATCGCTCACGCACACCTGACTTTGACGCCAAGCCAGACCTGCACAGAGCCGCATCCGCTCTCAGTCACAGCTCAACTCTGCCTTCCTCCTTCTCCAGACCACCTCCACCAGCTTTAGCTCCACCTCCACCCAAAGTCCAGCAGTGGGTGACCTTTGATGAGGATTCAGACTTTCAGAGGTCAGGAAAAGCTAAAGCTTCAACTGCGATGATGAAACCTCCACTGCTTCCTTTGTCCGCTAGCGCTAAGTTGCAGCAGCCCCAAAGCAGCTTCTCCACCTCTGGGTTTGACTTTCACAGTAACTGGGCTTCCCCCATCACACCGGCATTGCCAACACTGCCCCCTCCTGTGCCAGGCAGGACTAACGCTAATGCAGCCCCAAGAAACCCCCTGATCCCAGAGTTCATGGAAAGATAATACTATATATTGTAATGTTCTGCTGACGTTGAAGTGTGTGCGTGTGTGGAAAACTAGAGAAATTACTTATTTATGTGCGTGGTTTGTACACCAGTGTGCTGTTCAAGTCTCAAGTCAACTCTCCCTAAACCGGATAAATCAGTAAGTCAACCCAGAGCGGGCCTAGATTAAATATGAGCGCTCTGTCTGTACACACATTCAGAAATACATGTACATACGCAGCTGTGTGTGAAATTCTGTGCAATATTTTATTTTTCTTCAGTCAGATGCTTATGCATAGTTGCTTTTATGCATTTTTTTACCACTTCATTTTTGGTTCTGCAGCATTTAAAGTGATTGCAAGCTGCAAAAAATGTCTTTCTTGAATACGCAGTGTGTCATTTAGATCACCGGATGGAGAGAGCTGTTAGACCTTTTAATATGGCCTCTGATTCTAACCCTTTATGATTTTGCTCTCATCATGAATGTATGTTCAGTCTGTTTTATGTTTATTGTCTGTATTTTTCCCAAAAGTGGTATAAAAGTGGTGCATATCTTTCATTACTGTGTAACACTGATTTTTTTCTCTAATTACACAGACCTGATTTTCCATATCTCTGGACCAACATGCGCAAATATACAAGTTGTGGATATATGTATTACATAGCCTTCAGTGTGGTTTAAAAAATGTACAGTAGTCAAAAATTTGTGTGTGTATGTATATGTATATATATATATATATATATACACACATATATTATATTTGCTTGTAATATGTACCTGCCATACTGGTATTGCACTGAAATGCTCTTCTCCTTTAGGTCTTCAAATGTACTTTGAAGCCAGAGTTTTGAGTTTTCAGGTTTGAGAAAGCATATCTGTTTCCTGGCATGAGTGCTGTGCCCTATCCCCTCTGCCCTCAGCCGAGTGTGTATTCCCTTGCTTCTGTTTCACATAATCCAAAGCGTTCAACAGAACCTCTGTGCATTAAATGAATGTGCTTATTTTACTGAGTGCTGGTGTTCGTCTGTGATGCCAACGTGTGCGACCTTGACCATACCAGAACGCTATGTGTACTTTAATCTCACATTTTTTTTCAGTTCACAGTGAGTTGGTACTTCACTTCTTCAATTTCTTTGCTTCTTTCTGTTCTTTGTGTGAGGAAATCATATGTGGTATCTTGGCGAGTGCTCTCCCTCTGCATATATGCACTGTGTACATCTGTGCTGATGGAGTGAGGAGGGTTTTTTTGTTTTGTTTTTTTTGTGGTTGTTTGAAAGGCTTACCTAGCAGGTTGGCTGTGTGCATCCAATCTCCTGGTTCAGAATGAATCAAGCAGGGCCTTTAAGCATGTTAAAACATGCACAGTAGGAACATGTATCAGTTACATGTTCCTTATCTGATTAGCATTTGTCGTATTGATACTCAGTGTTGTTGGTTTCCTCCACTGTGCAAATCGTGTCATCATTAGTTTGGAAGTCATATTACTTTCTGTGCATTCCATACTGTATTGCTGGTTTGATCTGGTGATTTGCGCTTGATATTTTCTTGGCCTTTGGGCATTAATATCTTACTTTGTGCAGTGTTTTGTTACAACACATTCATTCTTTGTTGAAGTGTTGGTGTTAGTACTGCTCTATTTGCAGAGTTCACATTACAGTTATTCTTTAGTTACACAACTGTATAACTGAATGATTTTATAATGGCTACATTTAAATCATCTTAAGAGGGCATTCTGTGGATAGAACAGTGGCAGTTTGACCAGACAAAGGGTACGCTTGACAAGCAGGCCACCTCATTTTATAGTGTCATGTTTTTGACACTTTTGACAGTTTCACGTTTGTGTGTGAGCGTGTGTGAAATGTCATGACATGTCATTTCCTTTTGATATGACCCTGTATACATGCTGTCCCTTGCATTTGGAGGGCTTAATGACCAGACATAAAGTCATGCAGGTACAGCCGGTAGGCTACAGAAACTGTACCTTTACAACAGATGTTTGCACATTTTACTCTCTTTTCTTTCAACTTTTTTTATTTATTTATTTTTTTTTTTATAAGGATGAGCCATTGCAAAACTTGAATATTTCGCTCGCTTGAGGCAAGCTAAGAATAATCAGATGCCTGTTATTGCATCAATCCTAAATTGAACCCCCTCCAAAATGAGACTGGATGGGAAATTGTTTAGCTTCCTTTTATTTCAACTGTCGGAAATAATGTAACCACTGGAAAATAATAGCATTACATGTACTGTTCAGTTGTATTCAACTAATAATCAAATCAAATCAAATCATGCAAATATTTAACTATTAACTGGTTTTGTGATGGTGACGTTTAAAACTTTAGCTGTGTAGAGATCCTTGTGTTGTTATCTGTAACTATAGGTATACACGCAAACCATGACTGCAGTTTAGTACTTAGTATTCAACCTGTGAGTTTAAGTTCATATCAAATTGCACAAATGTATGGAGTAATTGATGTTGTACGTATGCAATAATAAATGTAAATGTATTAATCTAAATGTATTAGTAGTCTTTGCGATTTTATTCAGTACAACGCTGTATTGTGTGTGTGTGTGATGTCTGGAACAGAGATTCTCAAGATCTCTAGAGCTGCGGTACTCAAAAAGGTGTCCAGAGACCCCCAGCGTTAATGAAGGATCGCCAATGGGTTAGATTAGAAATAAATAATAAGTAAAATAATAATGATGATGATGATGATGATAATGATAATAATAATATTACAGTGGTGGAAATCACAGACCAAACTGTGATTTACTGTGAGTTTGCAATTATCAAACTGGTTATATTTATGATTGATTGTTTTTTATGATTAACTGGTCACTTGAATGAGATCAAATGAGTTACTTCAGTTAAATCAAGTAAAAGCAAGTAGGCCTTGATCTTCTATTTATTTTTTAATTCTGGAAAATAAATTAATACAGGTAGGAAATTCAAGAACATGAACACTATAAGTGCAAGAAATAAAATATTATTGTACCCAGTTAAATAATGAGCCTAATATTTGAAGTTTCTTTACGTACTTAAAATAAATCACAGTAGGAACGATGGCTTCATTTACCGTAAATGCAGAAAAGTTAGAACTTGCTCTTGCATTTACTCTGAATGAATGTTCGAGAGCGTTTATACCACAACATACGGCTATCGACGTTGCTATGACGTCGCGCAAACCGGAAGTTGTCAGTCTGCGCGAGCGTACGTGCGTGCGTGTGTAGACTAAGAATATGTAAGTATGCAATGTGCGTGTTTTGGTTAATATAGCTATATTATATGTATGCTATATATAAAAAACATGTTACTTATACATATTTGCACATGTTCCTGAATTGTGTCAACACTTTAAACTGTAGCTCTTGTTATCACTGCTAAATTAGAACAGTTAAAGAATTTTCTAGTAGCGGGACCGAAGTGTTGTAGGTACCATGGCAACACAAACAAACGGCGCGCGCTGTAATGCTAGCTAGTCTTATTTCACTTCTTGGCTATGCAGCTGATTTGCAGTCTTTTCCAGATTAGCACATTAGAAATGGTCCAGCTTCACGTTAAACGCGGCGATGAGAGCCAGTTTCTGTTTAACACCACCGTGGATATTTCCATTGAGACGCTCCTTCAGCAGGTCACTCAGATCTATAATGGCAGGCTGAAGGTGGACAGGATTTGCTCAGGTAAGTCTACACTGTTTCATACAATTGGAGATGGACATTTCTGATAAATTATATGTGACTACATGACTACTTTGACCAATAATTCCCAATCATGTATTTTGTTGTTGTCACTGCTATTTCACACACTTTCCAATTCTTAGCCAGTGAATAGGCCCTTCCTGGGCAACGGTAATGTGTACAGACCAGAGTGACTCTATGACCAGGAATTGGAAATACGAAAAGTTAGCCCTATTGGGGTGAGAGTAATGTAGTGAATCTGTACTTCATGTGTGTGCCTCTCCAGAGATTCCTGAACTTTCAGATCATGGCATCATGCTTCCCCCCAACATGCAAGGCCTGACAGAAGAACAGATCACAGATTTGAAGTTAAGAGATGAATGGCAAGACAAGTGCATCCCCATCGGCGGGGCAGAGTTCAAAAAGGACACAATTGGACGTAGGAATGGACACGGTAAACACCCTGTGCTACTTACAAGTCTTTTCTGCATTTAAATCCAACAGATGCAATACATTTTTGGTCTAAAATGTATTAATTTTCACATGCTTCAGCACCCAATGAAAAAATGAAGAATGTTTTGAAGAGAACTATGGAAGAAACCAAAGCATTGATCTCAAAAGTAAGTTTGGGACTTAATGCTTTCTTAGCTTCAACGGTTATACTGTGTCTAAACTGTAAATTTTATTTTACTTCCAGAAACAAGTGCAGGCGAACGTGTGTGTCACCATGGACATGGTAAAGGAGGCTCTGGACCAGCTACAAGGAGCAGTGATGATCGTTTACCCAATGGGCCTGCCACCTCATGATCCCATCAGAATGGAGCTTGAAAATCAGGAAGATCTTGCACAAACACAGGTTATTAGACAAATTTTTGAATTTGGATTTTTTTAAAGGAAAAGTTACCCAATTGTTTGCTTACCAATCCTGAATTGATCTTATTTGTATTTGCACTTATCTAATTAGGTATCAAAAAGCATGCATGTGGTAGCAACTACACAAAATTTTACAGCTCTTTTTACTCCTGTTTTTCTGGATCCATTTTTTTCATATGCAATGTCAACCTAACTGTAGTAATGTGTATTATACTTCCTTCGTTCATCTGTGAAACATTTCTTTAGTAATACACAGTTTGTAGATAAATGGTGTGCAGTTTGTTGCTAAATTGGTGGTGATTTGACTTGATTATATACAGGATTTCCCTTAGCTAATAAAAATGAATGAAAAAAATAAATTCTAACATGATGCATGTCCTGCAGGCTTCTCTACAGGTGATCCCAGAGAAAGAAGCTCAGCTATGGTGGGCGTCAAAAGAGTTGCAACGGGACAAAAAACTACAAGATTACATTGGAAAAAATGAGAAAACCAAGATAGTTTTGAAGATCCAGAAGGTGAGCACTGCCCATCTTTCCGCTTAGGCCAGATGTATTACCTTCTCATTTTGCCTATTGATTTTATTACATGTGGTCATTTCATATGGTATCGCATAACTGTGTTTTCTAAGTGAATGTGTTCATTTGAACAAAAAGCCTCAGAATTGATATTTATGACTTGCTCTTTACTTCAGAGAGGCCAGGGGCCACCATCACGGGAGCCTCTGGCCAGTGAGGAGGAGCACAAACAGATGATGATGCACTATTACAGGAGGCAAGAGAAACTCAAGGTAAAACTCTTGAAGAATTTATTCTGTTTTCTTGAAGTTCAGTCTGAATATTTCTTTAAACCTCTGTCCAACTCCATAATCACAATCTGACATAAAGTGTCATCATCTTTCTTATATGATTGAGCACTGTTCTGAGAACTGTTTTTTTTTTTTTTTGGGTGTTCTTTGCAGAAGCTGGATGAAGCAGATGATGATGATTCCTATTTGCAGTCAGAGTGGTCAGACAGGCAGGCTTTAAAGAAACAATTTCAAGGACTTACAAATATCAAATGGGGCCCAAGATAAATGGACCCTACTGCCTTTATCTCAGAGACGGTTTTGCAAATATTGAAGCCTTGTCTGCATACCTGTAGTGTACAAAATGTATAATCTTCAAAATTCTCCTTTTTAAAATAGATTCTTGAGTTTGTAAACACTGTTTGTCCTGACTGACTGTCATTCAATATAAATTGGCATGTATAGATACAAATTGAACATCTCTGAGCCCCATCAAAAACATGGAGAAAGAAGGATGCAACACCTTTCCTGTCTTTGTCTGTGATCCTTCCACTGGCTTCACTGAAAGCCAGTTTTGTTTACAGGCTGGAAGTTACATCACAGGCCTTGGGCATACAGAGGTCATCCAAGGAGTATAAGCAGAAGTAAAACAGCATCAGTTCCTGTAGGCTAAAGGAATGACTAACGGTGATGCTCAGTGATGTTTGGTTATCGGTTTTTAAGCTGATAACTATTACAAAGTTTAAAAGTGTGAAATAAAGGGTCATGTCTAATAAAGTATGGCTCTTATGTGGACTTAATATTTATTAAAGAAGTGTCTTTTGTTCTATATTAAATTACTCTTATTTTAATAATAAAGGCATACAATGAATTGTGGAAGAGGCACAAGTAATAAATCTGTTTGTTTAATGACCACACAGTGATCAGGCCAACTGAGGATTCCTTTAACCTTCTACATTCTGATTTCAACATGTTCACATGTATTCATCCTTTTATGAAGCAAAACAGCCAGTGTGCATCAGTGCAGCTTGCAGGAAGTGCCATTGAGGTATGCATTCATCCTGATTTCCTGGATGATCATGTCTCTTCGTTCGAGCCTCTCGATCAGTTCCGCTGCCTCGGTCGTGTACATTGCCTCCTCCCAACAATACACCTTCCTGCCTACCTCTGACATCACTGAGCTATCCATTAAAGGCTCAGACTCTTCTTCGTCACTGTCTTCATCATCCACATCTTCGTCTTTTGGTTCCACAGTGACCGTCTTCTTGTTTAGACAGCTGATGTCTTCAATATGCCTGGTGCAGGTTATCCTCATAGACATGGCCAGCAATACAAGGATCAGTCCTAGACACACACTTGTGACGAAGAACAGGCCAGCCTTTTCAGGATGCTCTACAGAGTAAAGCACATTAATTTTAACAATACTCAGGACTGCTTAATGGTTTTAGATTAAATTGTCTTCTAAAAGAATAAAGGTAATTGTAATATTTTGAACTAGGAAACCCAGACTTGCTCTACCTTTAATGTATCCATATGCCATGAGAGAGTTGCTCACGAGGACGCCACTTTTATCTGGCAATCTGGACTCTCTGACATCTGGATGTTTCCCTGTGAATACAAAGTGAAAAGAAAATCACAGATTCATTTCCATGATCACGTGAATTGAATTCACAAATGATTTAACTACATGTCCTTACGACCTATGGTGGTCTCCTGGGGAATCATGGTAGTTTGGAAAAAGCTGGGGTCAGCCTCTTTGAGTAAACTCGGTGGAACTGTCAGTACAATGGGGGGAAAAAGCAAAGTGTTATTCATCAACCGATAAACCATATGGCTACACATGGTGTATTCGAACTTTTCGTTCAGTTTTCATCTTTAAAAAATTGTAAAACAAGCTTCCATTTTCTTCAGTAAAATTTGCAAAACATTAAATAAGTTACTCTATAATGATGGAAGAAAACCAGAGCAAGGTTAAATTACTTTGTTTTTTAAATGAAATTAAATATCCGCTGTTCAAAGAGCACAAGGTGAACTGTTAACAACTCTCACAGTTCCGCCTGACGAATCACTCTGGCAAGGAAATACACCATCTCCAGAGGCTGATGAGTAATCCTATTCTCCTTTTAAAGTGACTGATGCCAATCAGAAACATAAGCTTGGTATTTTAACCAATTGGTGGAAGTCCTACAGGAAGCACATGAAGTCTCCTAATGGTATGTGCTTTCTCTGCCTCTATTCCTGAACAACGTGCATTTTTATTTTTGTCATTGTGTTTCGGGAAGAAAATGTAAAGATAAGCAAAAAACAAAAACAAAAAACCCAAGATGGCGTTCATGCAACTTCACTTTCCCACACTCAAACAATGAACATATAGAGGAACTCCAAAATTAAATCAAGGCATGTATAGGCTTTACATATATTAAATTTTTTACTATGTATAGGTTACACCCATACCACATGAGTAGACAACACTGAGGTACTTCTTTGTTTCAGGCGTGCAGGGATTTCTGAATTGTTGATCATTAATGATAAAAAGACACCGCTGCTTTCCATAGCACAAGTTTTTTACTGTGTCTAGGGCTCCATGATACAAGCACTCTGTTAAACAAAAATCAACATAAGCACAGTTAAAACACAATTATGCTGAACATATAAGAGCATGGATAAGTATTATTAACCTTTATG
Organism: Notoglanidium macrostoma; assembly: GCA_030068235.1. NCBI lineage: Eukaryota > Metazoa > Chordata > Actinopteri > Siluriformes > Auchenoglanididae > Notoglanidium > Notoglanidium macrostoma. Next base: position 7,874,190 of record JAQQZR010000009.1, on the reverse strand, counting down.
TTATGTTTGGGCCATTATAAGATTATTGTCTAGACAGTTTTGTCCTGAAGACGAAATCAAAATGATTCTCCCAACAAGAGGGTCATCAAACATTTTTTTTGTGTCTGGTCCCATACATATTGTTCATACACTCATTTAAGAATAATGCAAGTTTATAATAAGGTTAACATAAAAGTAAAAGGGTCTGGGTCAACAGGGCATCCCTAAGGGTTTATGGGGTCTAATATCTTTGGTTGATTGAGCCTGTATGTTAAAAATAGGAGCAATGCATTAAGCTGTTTGAATTTAGACTTCCTGATAAACTCACCAAAGGGAGGTGGTTGCTCTTCTTCTGAAAGACAAGCTGCTTTCTCTCCCAGTTCCCGCCCATACACGGCCGAGTAGATGTTCAGCAACTTTGGGTATTTACAGTGAAGCAGCATTTGCTCTCCCTCACATCTTGTTCTGTTTTTATTTTCCGCTGATAGGAAGAAGAGCACAGCTGGATTAATAAAAGGAAAAAAATGTAAAAAAAAAATAAAAAAAAAATACACTCACCAGCTACGTTACTAAGAACACTTGTAAACCTGATCATTAATGCAAGTATCCAATCAGTGGCAGAAGTAAAATCATGCAGATACAAGTCTAAAGCTTTACTTATTATTCAGATCAGAGATCAAATTGGAGGAAATAGATGAGCTCAGTCACTAGTTGTTGGTGCCAGATGGGTTGGTAACAGTACACCTGTATTTACACAAGAGTACATAATTGCAAATACACAACAGAGTGAGATGAATGTGAGACAATAAATACACAGAATATACACAGCACGTAATTTCACAGAACAGTGACTACACTGAACAAATAAATTCACAGTTCAATTACTCAACAAAACATGTTAGGAACAAAAAAAAAGAAATAGAAAGTCTCATATATAGAAAGTGTCTAATGCAGCGGTGTAAGGTGCAGGTGTGCAGGGGTATGGAGTCATACTGGGTTATGGTATTGAGTAATGTAACTGCCTCAGGGAAAAACTGTTGTGGAGCCTGGTGTTGGTGGCAAGTATGTTCTGGTACCTCCTAAAAAGGGTGAGGAGTCCATGCAAGGGGTGGGAGGGGTTGTCCGTAAGTTTGGTGGCTTTGTGGGTATAGCAGTTATTGTACGAGGTGAGTAGAATGACCCAGATTATCTTTTCAGTTGTTCTCACAATTCACTGTAGGGTCTTGTGGTCATAAACTCTGCAGTTCCCATACCAAATGGTGAGACAGCTGGTTTGGATTCTCTCTATCGTCCCTACACAGAAGGAGGTGAGGATGAGAAGGGAAAGGTTTTTGGCCTCCATAGGAGGATTTGGAGGAACTACTGGACCGTCTTCACTAGGCAGGTGGCATTGAGAGTCCAGGATAGGTCCTCGGTCATGTGCACAACAAGAGTTTTTGACTCTCACCACAGTTGTTCCATTAATGTGCAATGGTCAGTGATTCACTCGGGTTCTTCTGAAGTCAACAATCACCTCTTTTGAATGATCAACATTGAGAGAAAGACTGTTGTCTCTACACCATTCTGCAAGCTGGTTCACCTCCTGCCTGTTTGGAGACTGATTTGAACTGTCAAATCATATCACAGTCATGAGGCAGCACGGTGGTAAACAGTATTGGACTGAGCACAGAGCCCTGGGGAGTGCAGGTGTGACCAATCCTGATGGACTGAGGTCTCCTGGTCAAAAAGTCCAGGCTCTAGATGCAAAGAAAGGTTGTCAAGCCCAGCAGACTCAGATTTCTCATCAGTAGGTGTGGGACGATTGTGTGAAATGCTGAACTGAAGCCTATGAACAGCATTCTTACATAATTATCTTTTTTTCTTTATTTTTTGGGTCAAAGAAAGGTGGATGGTAGCAGATATGGTGTATTCTGTTGAGTGGTTTGGACGGTAGGCATACCGAAATGAGTCCAGTGTGGTGGAAAGTCTGCTCTTTATTTGTTTTCATGACTAGTTACTCAAAGCAGTTCGTAATGATAGATGTGAGTGCAACAAACCAGTGCTAAAAAATTATGTGGTTACCATGTGTAAAAATCATTCAGTGCATCTGGAAGTGAAGCATCACCATCATAGTCATGTGATAGAGCTTTGCCATCCCTGATGGCCTGGATGCCTTGCCATATATGCAATGTGTACTTGGTGTTAAGGAAGTAACCGTGGATTTTTTGTGCAGATCAATTTCACCTCTCTGCAGATCCTGGAGATTGGCCGTTGCTGCCTTGTCATCAGATCTGAAAACAGTTTCTTAGGTCATTATTAGAAAGCAGTGAGCAGCACATTTTCAGAAGAAAACACCTTGTTGGTGAGAGAGGTCAGAGGAGAATGACCTGTCTGCTCAAGCTGACAGGAAGGCAGGAATAACTCAAATAATGAGTCTTTACTCCCATGGTAAGTAGGAAAGTATCTCAGAACAAAAATGTTGAATTTGATCTCTTGGGGGCTACAACAGCAGATGGCTACATTGGTTTCCACTTAGACAAGAATAGGAATCTGAGTCTACAGTGAACACAGGTTCACTGCAACTGGACAGAGAAGATTGAAAAAAGACCAGGAGATGGTTTTCAAATCTTAAACTGTCCACTATTGGTGAACCTCTGCCCCCCGTAGCCTCAGATTCCTATTCTTCGCCGACTGAAGAGGAACATGAAGTAGACTCCTGCTGTTGTAGCCCATCCGACTCAAGATTTAACATCTTGCATTGGGAAATGATTTTCTACTCAACATGGTTGTAAGGAGTGTCATTTGAGTTGTTGCAGCCTTCCTATCAGCGCGAATCAGCCATTCTCCTCCAACCTCTTTCATCAGCAAAGTGTTTCTGCCATAACTGGATGTTTTTTGTGCCATTGTGTGAAACTTTTAGAGACTGTTGTGCATGAAAATCCCAGGAGATCAGCAGTTGTTGAAATACTCAAGCCAGCTTGACACGCACCAACAACTATGCTGAAGTCAAAGTGACAGAGATCACATTTTTCCCCATCCTGATGTCTGGTATGAACATTTTTTTTGCCTTGAGCTGCTGATATATGATTAGCTGATTGCTTAATTGCATTAATAAGCAGGTGTACAAGTGTTCCTATTAAAGTAATTGGTGAGTGTATATAATGCTACTCACTGGGTTTGCAGCTGTATGACACATGAAGGTGTTTGATGGTTCCAGGACAGAGGTCACTGCCAAACAGACGGTAATTAACCAATACTTGACAGTTTCTCTGGCCTTGGCATTCTGATAACATCTTCTGTTTTAGGAAAGAAACATTAAACTGTAGTATTTTAGTGCTATCTGCCTAACACTTCGGAGCTCAGTGTTTACTGCAGTCTTCATTTTTGCTCTATCCAGGCTTCCAACATATCTAAAAGCCTTTCTGTGTCCTATACTAATGATTCTCACAGTGGGATGAGGTCTGTGATGCCTACTTAGAGAGTCTGTGAATTTATTATTTTTAATGATGTGTAGATGGAAATCATTATTAACTGGTTATATAATAATAATTATTAACCTGCTCCATTTATACTATGGTACATATGCCAAAAAAAATTATTATTGTATTACACTCATAACATTAATCTCTGTCATAAGACTGTCTGTATTTTTTTTTTCTTTGTCTAGATGGCTTGGGCATTCTGTGAGCTGGAACTGAGCAAAAAATGTGTTAAGGTGTGTTTTTCTTCCACGCTGTATCTATATGGACAAACCTAAATTGGGTTATTGCTTCTCAAACACAATATCAAGCTTTAACAGATAATAACAAGAAAAATGAGATGACCATGGGGTTTTCCGTTCCAGCAGGGTGCTGATACATAGGTGTAGTGTTCATGTAAATAGTGTTTTCTAAAACAGTGCTTCAGAATGTCAGATTTTTGTTCATTTTTCCACAAATGAACGTTTTAATAATAATAGTGCGCAACATTGTTCATATCACACACTGAGAGTTAACTGAGCACAATGAAAGTTAATTCACAGCTTTTTTTGAACTCTTACAAAGTTAGCACTACTGGTACTGAGAATACACAAACTGTGTATATGTGTGTTAGTATTTATTCAGCTTTAGAACCATTGGCATAAATTAACACCACAGAATAATTTAATCCCTGTAGATGTAGATGTACATGATTGAAAGCTCTCACCTGCAGTGCTGTAGGTGCATTGCAGTGTGTGAGAGGTGCGTGAGGCCGGTAGAAGGCAGACTGCACAGAGATGGTGGAGTGGCGCGGGCATGAAAGCAGCAGAAGCTCACCATCACGGGCAAGTGCTGAGTGACTGATGATGATCCTGAATAAATAAGCTGGGCAACAGAGACAAATGGGAAGTGGAGATTGTACTTTAATTTTTGTGCATAGAAAGTTTAGCACATGAGGTTTTAGAGTTGTATTTCACCTCTCTTATCCGGCAGTGAATATCACCTGGACACCTTCTTGTATGTACGCATGCACACAAGTGCTGAGATCTTCCAGTCAGAAAAGTCAGAAAAATTAAAGGGCCGGCTCACCCTTCCAAGAATCCAGTGCGTTGTTATTGTTTTGAAAGCACTTGACTGCTACCTGTTAGCAGGCTCTTCAAAAAGCCATCTCAAACTTTTTCATGTCATAAAAGGAAAGTTTGAACAAAATATACCTTATCCTTTCTTTCCTTTTCCACGGATGGTTCAGGTCCATTACATATGGAATAAACATACAAAAATGTACTGGATTGGTCAAACGCAGAGGCCAGGACATGGGACAGCTTTCAAACAATCTTGTTTACACATGCCACCAAGTGTTTGGTTGGGACAGTCCAACCCTGAATTACCCCTGCAAAATCTGCTAAAGTTATTCTTTGGATCTGCCACCAAAGAAGGACTGGCGGCATCAGTGAATCTGCACAATGCATATTTCCTTGTTCATTTCTAACTGCAGTTCTCTAAGACCATGAGTGCTCGAGGTATATTCAGATGACACTTTTGCCTTTACCTCCCCAAACCAGGGAATAATACATCTGAGAAAGGCCTCTACATGTAGTACCAGATCCTGTTGATGATGAACTGCTCTGTGGGAAGTGGCAGCTCAAGGGGTAAGATGTTGATCAAAAGGTTGTGAGTTCAAATCCTGCCACTGCTGGGTCCTTGAGCAAGGCCCTTAACTGCTCAGTTGATTAAATGAGGAAAAATGCAAGTTGCTCTGGATAAGGGCGTCTACCAAATGCTGTAAATCAGAATAACACTCGCACAACCTTTGGTTTACAACTGCTTACTTAGCATAAACCTGGACCACATGTTAAGTTACATATCATTGTAGTAGCAGTGCACACAGCCTATTAGATTATTTGTTTATTTAAAAACCTAGAATATTAGGGAGCTAATTTATAATTATGTGGTTATTTTCACCTGAATTCTCACCTGTCCTTAACAATCTAGGAAGTCTTCATTTCATGTGGGATCATCGGGTGAAGTGGTGCATTTAATATTTTTTCCCACTGTGTTATTAAATCATTTATAAAACTAACTTTTTTAGATCAAAATCTCAATTGGCCGGGTGTATTTACTGTAAGTGTGGCTATGGTGGCTGTCAAAATGTATTCTCAGTGATTATACTCTTAAACTTATGTGACCTAATAATCATAACTTTGGGGTAGGTATTGAATGGACATCTCCAGCTTATAAAACAACAGAATAATTTCACAAGTTTGTCTCATGTGATGCTATTAGAAATGCTTTAACCACTTCATCCAACTAGAACTATAGTGTATGCGGGATAAAGTGGGTCCCCTATTACACTTATCCTGTAATGTTGGCCTAAATACGAAAAAAAATAATAATACGAAAGATGTCTGAAATGATTAATTTAAACAAAAATAGAGTCGGTGTCAAGTGCTTGCTTTAATTAGGCTATTAAATGTCACATATGAAGTGTCACCTTTCAAGCACCGCACCTGTAGGGTTTCTTTAAGTCTGCACATTTCATCATATCATGACTTTTTAAAAATTGTTAAATATTCCCTTATCATGTGTATAATAATTAATAATGAACAGACCATGTAAGAGTTAATTCCACAGCGTAGGGGCTGATTTCCATGCTGAAAGGGTTAACTCACCAGCGGGGATTTTTGCAGGGTGGGATTCCTAACTTAACTCATGACTCATCCTTTATAATCACTTTATCTCGGCTAGTTATTCTTCCTTCCCCATAAATAACCTGATCATCTTATAAACAGCTAGCCGTCATGTCTCCCCCTTAATCAGTGCAGTTATCATCATTTTCAGCGTGAAGCAGCCAATAGCCTACTAACTTGAGAAGTCGGAGAGTCCGTGCATTTCTTCACTCCACAGGAGGAGAACAGTGTAGAGAATGTGAACGCTCCAGCCGCCGGCGGCTCTGTGGGAAGTGCAGCCGCTCACAGCCTCCGCCGGGATCATGTTCATGTTAATCACTGCTCGGACTTTCTGTTAAAGCTCCATTAAAGATATCCAGGAGGGGTTTTCCAAGAATTCCAATATTAAAAAGAAAGCACGCCTAGGCTTGGCTCATGGCTTTTCTATCAGTCTCACAATGCCTTTCACAGCTGCCCGGTATTTCAGCTGGGGTAATTTCTGGCTCGTTTCAGACGCGGTGTTTTAGGAAGTTCAGACAAACCGTGAGCTCGCAGGCAGAACATCCGCGGATGACAGGAGAGGCATGTTTCAGAGTAACACAGTCCCAGTGAGAGAAAATAACAAGTGCGCAACAAGTGAAACGTGTCCTGTAAAGGTCGTTCCCCAGAGAATCAGGTGCTTCTCATGCCTTTTCCGTCAGAGATGAGTTCTGCTGTGAGTTTTCATCGAAGGTACCGGAACTCCTGTCACGCTCCAGCGTTTAAAAGAATAACATAACTCTGGGTTGAGTACTGGAGGGGGCGTGGCACTGAGTGCTTCCCGTGATTATAGGCTAAAGTGGAGTAGGATCATTTGCATAAAGCAACTTGGTGGCTTAGCAAACCCCGCCCCCACTCCATATATTCTAGAAATCCTTAAAAAAAGGTGCCAACCAGTGGAATGAAGTCTTTCAGTTGACATATTGCTAAGGATAGCATGATGGTGCAGTGGTTAGCACTGTCGCCTCACAGCAAGAGGGGCCTGGGTTCGATCCCCGGATTCCCATTCTGTGTGGAGTTTGCATTTTCTCCCCATGGGTTTCGTCTGGGGACTCCGGTTTCCTCCCACAGTCCAAAGACATGCATATTAGGTCAACTGGCTACTCTAGATTGCCCATAGGGGTGAGCGTGTGTGTTTGTCTGTGTTGGCCCTGTGGTGGACTGGTGACCTGCCCAGGGTGTGCCCCGCCTCTCGCCCGAAGATGCTGGGATTGGCTCCAGCTTCCCCCGCGACCCAGACGGATACAGCGGTATAGGTAATGGATGGATGGGCATATTGATATTTTCTTTTGCTTTATAGAAAAGACCTAGTGATGCCATTTCCCCCATTTTTCATTCATTTATTCATTTTCAGTTACTGATCCATCCTTGTCAGGGTTGCAGTGAATCCTGGGTGCGAGACTGTAATACATCCTGAATGGGATGCCAAGCACGCTCATTTACACAGAGTACCAAGTCCATCTACCTGCATGTTATTGGGAGGTGGGAGGAAACCTGATGACTCAGATTGAGACCCTGTGTTTGCTGCTTGCAGCACGTTCATGTCAGTTTTGATTATTAGTTCATAAGCAATACTGACTCCCACCTAGTGCACAATGCATTTAAACAAGTTCTATGTTCATGTCAACAAACTGTGTTGTGTCAGACAACATAATGCATTAAAGCCATAAAATATACCACATGTAATTCAATACCTATCTGGCATTTCAGGCCAATACTGGCACAATATATACTAATACACCATGTCTAATCGATGCATCCCTGTTATATAGGCTATATTATTTCAATTTTTAATGCGGTGATGCAGTGGTTAGCATTGTTGCCTCACAGCAAGAAGGATCTGGGTTTGAAAGTGGTGGCTAACTGGGGCCTATATGTCTGAAGTTTGTTCTCTCCATGCTCTCCCTCTGTTTGTGTGGGGGTCCTTCAGTTTCCTCCAACAGTCCCAAGACAGGCAGATTAGGTCAAGGGGCTACTCTAAATTACCCATAGGTGTGAATATGTTTTTGTCACTGTGTTAGCCCTGTGATTTATTTTTGCACTAGTAGATTTCTTCACATTCTCTGAATCTTTTGACAATATTATGGATTATAGATGGTGAAATACATAAATTTCTAGCAATTGTATGTTTGAGAAACTGAAATGTTGAGAAATTGTATGTTGGTGAACCTCGCCCCATCTTTTCTTGTGATTGACGATGTCCTTTTTATACCCAGTCATGATCCTATCACATACAACCAATTAATCTGTTTACCTGTGGTATGTTCAAAACATTTTTTTTTTTTTTTTTTAACATTTCACAACCTTTCCAGTCTTTTGATAATGTTACTTAAGTACTCTTTTTTTGCACAGATTCTCTGTAGGCTAAAAATAACATTCACTGCTGGATTAAGCTGGTTATGCACTTAATCCATGAATCCGTTATAAAATAAATAAAATAAAAATGCATAGTTTACTTGTGGTTTGAAAACCTTCTTTGCTTTGCCCAAGTAGCACTATTAATTTTACATACAATTTGCTGTTGGTAATTTAGGGCTTTAACTTTTTTTTACAAAATAATTATTAATAATCAGTAATATGTATTTTTTACTGAGACATCACATTTCCAGATATTTTAGTAATCTATGCAGTAAATTGTAAATAGTATTGTAATAATAGTAAAGTAACACTAATAGTAAAGGAACTTAGAGTAGTAATTACAGTAGTAATAGTAAATTAGTAAATGGTTAATATAAATATAGTTTTTATTTGTGATAAATATCCATTCTTACATTACAATGAATAAACACTGAAAGTGACAAGTTTCTTTATTTGAAAACAGCAAAACATACCTAATATGAAAAGAAAGCACTCAGAAACTGCAAAATCTTTCATGTCACCAAATACGTAAATCACGACAAATATGATGTAACTTTGTAATATTGAAAAAAAATGCCATAGTGCTGTAAACTATTTTTGCTGTACATGCATATTATTTCCCAGACTTTATGAACTTCCACCAAAATTGGGCAGCTTCCAAAATCAAGCAGTGACGGTGCTGCTAGCCCTACTAGTGCCACTAGCCCGACCTGCTAGCACCGCTACCCAGCCAGGTTAGTGCCACTAACACCAAGCACAACAATAACAATGGTGAACTATATCATTTCTTTTTCTTCTTCATCTTTGGATTAGTCAGACTAGATGCTACACTAGATGTGTTTTTTTTTTAAATTGGCAGACACAAAATTTTAGTTAGACTTGTTGGTCATGATAATCCCACCCCCAGCCCCTGACGTAATCAGTTCTTGCGTCTATATCAGTGTTGGTGCCATTCTGGAACCATTTTCCTGGCCAAGAGTCAGTTCTTTGGCTGTCAAAACACAAAGAACTGGTTCAAGGTCAGGCACCGCCTCCAAACTGGCCCTGGGGCTGCCTTGGTGGAAAAGGGGTAACAGAGTACAGAGAAATAAACAAATAGTCATGTGATTTTGTGGTGTAGGTGCAAACTGTCATTTCGCTGGCGGGGGCATTACCTAGATGGCTGCTGAGTTGCAACTCTAATCCTAACCCCGGGTCTCACAGCTGACAAGACACACCCAATTTATAACATGACACACCCACTTCAGGACCAACACACCCTCTGAGACAACTTGTTTTAACACCCAGAATTACTGCCAGCAGCCCCTAAACCAAAGCCTAAACCTAACCCTAACACTAACTTAACTCGAGGTCTAATAAGGCTGGCATAATGTGCAAAAATGGGGTCTCCACGAAGTGGGCGTGTTGTGTAGGTGTGTCGTATAAGTACTGTGGGTCCACAGTTAGTCCTATTTGACAAGACTTACCTATAAGGGATACAGGTGTTAAAAAGAACCCTGAAGGGATGTTAGGAGGGGTGACACAGAACTTCAACTCAAACTTTTTTGCGATACACAAGGAGCATTACTTATGTCTAGACTTACACAGTATCAACGTAAGAGATAACAAAAGGCTCAAATAGTTTTTTTTTTTTTTTTTTTTATGTTTTCTACCATTCAGTGTTGTTTTCTTACAACTTTCAGTAATTTCGCTGGTGTCATCCAGAGCAGCAGGTGGCGCCGAGCTGATGTGACGCTCACCACTGAGGTACAGAGGAAGAAGAATAAAAATCCGCGCGCGCAGAGTCAGTCATTTCTGACTCGTTTTGTAAACAAACCATATTTGCACTTGTACAATGGCGCGGAAAATCGACCACGCTGGCCATAAAGATGACACGTACCTGATTTCGGAGGGTCTGTCTGCGGCTGACAGCAGCAATAAAGTGGAAGATGATGGGGAAGGAGACAGCGACGCGCCTGCTATGTTTCTGTGCGGAAAATGCAGGCTGCCTTTCGGAGACTCGCTCTCATGGGCCGGGAGCGACGACGAGCAGAACCAGATCCTGCTGAAGCGTACGATAATCATTCCTTTATTCATATAACCAGTGGACAGATTCACATTACACGCTGGAGAGTTTCACGGAGTTTGAAGGTTGTTGAACGAGCTAATTTCACCCCACTTTGTAACAACAGTTTTTAATTTCCCTACTGACTTTGGAAATGTAGCCAATGGCACCTACATCCTGCTAACAAACAGGCTGAGCTCAGCAAACTGATCTATTCATTTAGCCAGTAGAAAGTTTCTCAATTACTACTACTAACGAAACATAGTAGACATGGCGTTTTTAAGAAAATAACACAACAGTTAAATTCAATCTATTGCACTTATTTAAGTAATACGGAAGCTGGAAATCCTACAAGCTGGCAAAGATGATATTCTGTTTGGCATTAATCAGCCCAAGCTGGAGTTTTCAGCAGGGAATCAATGTTCACTTACTACATGGGGTATTTGACACTCACTAGTCACCACTGGAGTAGTCTACATCTACTACCCACTTTGTGTCTCCACTCCTGGGTCATCTAAGAGTTCAACCTAACGTGTAGTGGAACCGATGGACATCACCTGTACGCCGCAGATGTGGTGGAAAAAGATTACGCTTAAATAATCTTGGAATGTTAAAAAAGCTGGAGCTTATTAACCTCAGCTGAAATTTTCCATTATAAGTGTGTTTGTCTCAACCTGACACTTGTTTTCTATTTTCAGGTGTTAATGATAACATCGTGATTGGCAAAGAACCTTTTGTCTATGGCACAAGTGAAGAACGGAAATGGTAAGGTATCTGATGTTTTCAGTCCTCTTGAACTGTCTGGTGGTAGTAGGTCGAGGCAACAAGGTATCAAGTTATAGTGCTCAACCTGTTAAACCTAGTAATTCGAGACAGTAGAATTCAAAAACTTCATTCCCATTGTCATTCCTTTTATTTCAGCCTTGCTGTAAATCTCATCTGTCGTGGTTGCAGCTTCAAACTTGGACATATGTACATGTCCACTCCAAAGTCACTGGACTACAAAAGGTCCATTTTCTGTCTCATGGTTGAAAATATTGAGAGGTAAATGGAAACTTTCCAGCTTGGTCCAACAGATCAAGTCATTCTTGCAGACATTTCCATTTGGCTAATAGTAGAATATTTCCTCTAAAAAGAAAATACACTACAGCACAGGTTCCTGGCCTTGGTCCTGGAGTACACCCTTTAGATTAGTTGAATCCGGTGAGTTACAGCAGGGATGTATGTGCAAGAATGTGTAAGAGAGGGGGTTCTCCAGGACCAGGGATGGGAGTCTGTGCAGTACAACAGAGTAAACATTTCACAATGTAGCACCTTGTAAATGCAGTAACATGTGATAAATATGTGGAATGAAAAAAAAAATGCAACATTGTATTCTTTAGAAATGGTCTCATGTACAGCAGACATTTAGGGGAAAAATTGATCTTCTGTCTCTTAACCTAAACTAAACCTAAGCTGTTACTATTTTGTGTAGTTATGTTTTAGGCTCTCCTGACCAGCAGGTGGCAGCAGTGGACAGAGAAGAAAGGCCTGTGACTCTAGAGTACATGGACAATGTTGAGCAACAGATTACCAAGGTAAACCTGTAGACCGAACACTTAAATATAAAAATTTTATATATATATATATATATATATGTGTATAATTATATAATTTTGGGGCAATTTCTATTTATTGTATAGCAATATATATATTAAATAAAAAATTATAATCAGTGGATAGTTAAAAAAAAATAAACAAAAAACTAGATCTGCAGATGTAAACAAGTTAAATTCTCTTATTCAGAATTTATAGATTTACAGAATTTTTCAGAGGTTATATTGAGAATTCTCACTTTTCTCAGTTCGTCAGTGTGTAGAAAGGTTTAGGCTGTTTTGAAAACAAAGTTGCTACATGAGAGACCATTAGAACTACAACTCACACCAGAGCAGAAATTACACCTTGACTGTAGAGTTTACAAGAAAATTTGTTTTTGTAGTGGATATGTCACAGACTTGAACAACATTGTTCAATAGAGAGAAGAAGTAAGCATAAGTCAGTTTCTTTCTTTTTTTCTCTTTTTTTCTTTTTTTTTTTCTTTTTTTTTTTCTTTTTTTTTTTTATAATATTTTTAATGCTTAAGTGATCTGCCTAACAAAAAAAATAATTCCAGCATTACAGCACACTCAGTGTGAATGTCTGACCACAAATGTGCTCTTTTTCTGTTGTGGAGCAGTAGATGGCGCTCTTTCTGGCTAGAGAAAAGTTCTTTGTTAGCAGCCAAACAAAGAGCTGTTAGGACCTGTTCAAAAATGAAGCAGGCACAGTGATGGCACATAATCACATTTATTGCATTATTTCATATTACCATTTAATCAATTTAAAAGCAAAGTGCAAAAAAGTGTCGGGGGGGGGGGGGGAGTTTTCCTTTTGATTTTACAATATTATAACTGCACAATTAAACATGTTTCCCTTAATGGCTGTCAGGAGCAATTAATGTGAACATTCCTTTAGTTATTTACTTTGTGTGTGTGTTTTTATTGGGATTTAGTAAGCTCTTTAATATGAACAGCTTCCATTTTATGCTTTTATTCCCTCATTAGCCTAAAGTGTAGATTGGGGAACAGCAAAGCATTAGACTGTTATTCACTGTTTTATTCTGTCTCTTTTGTCTTGCAGATAAAATCTCTAGCAGTGACAATAGGACAGCGGCTCTTGGAGATCGAGGTTGACCTCCAGTCCAAGTCTGAGACGACTTAATGATGAGATCTGACTTAGCCTGGAATTTGTTCTTCAGGTGTTTGTCTTCAATTCCTTCACAAGGCTTTACTACAGTACTCCATGTTGTTGTTTGCACTCAAAATCTGTTTGTTCAAAATCTGGAAAGTCACATGACATAACTGTCCACCAATAACACACACCACATTGTTATTAGTATTTTTATATATATTTTTTTGCTGCTGTTTTCCTCTTTATGCTTTCTGTTTTCATTTATTTGCATGTGGATGTTTCAGATGAGCTCGTATTTTGTAATCCTGTGTATTAAGTAAAAACAAAATGTTACTGGATTGTTTTTGTTTTTTCACTTCCATCTGTTTGCCAGATTTTTGGGAATAAAACCCGAAGACCCCTCCCCACACACACCTCTACTCATCCCAGTTTTCATAATTTCACTAATCCTTAATCAAAGGTGTGGCAAAGTCTTTTGTTTACAGTTCCTGTCTAATGTGCCTAGCAACACTTTATGCCAGAAAGGAGAGTGCTGGAGCAGCATAACAACAGCGGCACGGATGTTGAAATCAATCTGCACAGACCAACCAGTGGCCTGTATCCAAGGCCTGGCTACCATGGAAACAGGGTGCTACGCTGCATGCCTGTTACCACGGTGCTGACCGTTTCCTGGATTCAGAGCCAGCCAGCCAGCTCGTTCGCTCGCCTGTCTGTCATCCAGAGGGGTGGAGCCACTGCTTCTCTAATCCCAAGGGTGTTTTTCTTTCTCCTCTTCAAATGTTCCCTCTTCTCCCCCTCCTCCCTTCCTGAGTCTCTCCCTCTCTCTCTCTCCCCTTTCCAAAATAGAAAAAAAGACCTGCCAGATTAGGAAAGGTAAAAATAATCAGGCAGAATGTCTTCGATGGCAATATGATCTCATTTCACATCAGGCATTGTTCCTCCAGCAGCTACAATATGTGTTTTTGAGACCTCTGTCCAGATGTTGTGGTGAAGCCTTTTGTTCTGGGATTTTTTCTTCCAGTCTCATTATTCTGCCCAGCACGCCACACAGTCATTTTGATTAATGTGCTTGGCCCTACGTCTGGGCGCTGCGTCCTGCTGAAGGTGAACTGCTGATGCTTGGCTCTTTTTTAGTGCGATCGATGGAGACTGATCACCTCCCCGCTCACATACGTCCTCTCACTCCTTCACCTCAAGAACCAAATGCACTCAGGCATGGACATGTTGCATGGTGATAAATAATATAGACAGGCTGGTGGAGGAAGGTAACTTCTCTTGTAAAGCAACCAGAGAGCAACATAGCTGTTGCACATAGGAATAGGACCTGTAACTGAAACAGCTCTCCAATCTTTTTTGTCAAATGTCAGGGTTTGTTCCTGAATTTCATCTCAAGGCTAATGAAGTCATTTGGCATTCACTTTTACCCAGAAATGAATAATGGTAGAGTCGCAGTGCTGGTCTTATTTATTTTCTCATGTTTAATACATTATTGCTCTGAGCATCACCTTTTTAAAAAAAAAATATTTTTAATGCTTTTTTAAAATATTGGAGTTTGCCAGGGTTTTTTTTTTTTTCAGCTAATAATGGTCTGGAGATTTGAAAATGTTTCTAACAAAGCTTCATGGCTTTAACATGAATTGTCAGCAATCATCACACGCATCTCGTAACATGCATAAAATTATATTAGTGGATCACATTGGAAGATAAAATCCAGTCTGATACCAATCCAGCCATTTAGGTCAAATGATGATACTTGGATACTCAGATTAGTGTCATTGAAGATACCAAAGTTTTGCAGAAAGCTGACCATCACACCCATATGTAGATTTTGAATATCCCATTCCAGATTTATTCTCTCTTTTGCTGTTATAATAACCTCCACTCTTTTGGGAAGGCTTCCCACTAGATGTCGGAGCTTGAGATCAGGCACTGATGTTGAGTGAGAAGGACTGAACTTTAGTCAGCATTCCAGTTCATCCCAAAGATGTTCAGTGGAGTTGAGGTCAGGAGGGTGTGCAGGCCACTCAGGTTCTTCCTCACCACTCTTGGCAAACCATGTCTTCATGGATTTCCTTTTGTGCACAGGTGTATTGTCATACTGGAACATGTTTGGGCCTCTTATTTCCAGTGAAGGGAATTCTTAATGTCATTGCATACAAAGGCATTCTAGACAAAACTCTGATGAAGGCCCACATATGGGTGTGATGGTCAGGTGTCCATAAACTTTCATCCATATAGTGTATCTCAAAATATAAAATATTTAATAATTGTCATCTGAAGTAGAAGCTCATTCCACAATCAGATTCTTTGTCATGTTTTCAAAGAAACTCTTACTTATCTCAGCTGGAAAATCCCTTCATAAACAAGATTAGTGGCAGTTGGTTTCTAAGCCTGAACAGATTGAGTAGGAAGAGTGGCCTGAAGAGCATAGCCATGCCCACAGCCAGGACAAGCTTCCAACTGTTTTAACACCTAGGCTGCAGAGTTTAAGATAGGAGAATCACAAACCATCATCTACCAGTGCCTGGTGTCGTTTATCCCCCCCCCCCTTGGAAAAAGACTTTTTTTCCAAGATGATTCGTGATGAAGGCTCCCGAGTGGCACAACAGAAACCTGTTCCTATCATCTGCCTTGGATGAAGCACGTGATAGCCTTCACCTTCCCTTGTTGGTAGCTGTCATGTGATAGGGGAGAGCTGTCTTGTGGGTGGGAACTGGCTATGACTAAACCAGGGAGAGAAAAAAAGATTCTTAATGTGTGTGTTTGGGGAGGCATCCAGTTTTGGTGGTTGGGTGTGAATGGAAACAAATTGGATTAAAAGTCCACCATGTAGGATTGAACCAACTGAATGCCTCTCCCTTACCACTCTCTTTCTAAGAGTGTATGAGAACATACAGTGGTTAGGTGCCTGTTACGTACTTCCAAGTAATTACTTTCACACTCCCTTGCTTTTTCTCATACTAAATTATATGTATCATCCTCCATTTTTCAAAATTGGGATTCTCATACTTGCTAGCCAGCACCAGCACATGCTGATTTCTTCTTCCTTGTCCTCATTTCTTCTTCTTTGTCGTCCTTCCAGTACTTCCTTCTGGATTCACACCGCTGCTTGTGAAAATGTGAAACATGGAAGGTGCTCTCTAGAGGTTTGTCTGTTCTGGGCTACTGTTGTGGCTGTAACATGTACTGTAACATGGCAGCTCCGGAGAGGTGGACGCCCGGTCTGTGTAGATATAAAGGGCTCATTCTAAGCTTATGAAAACACTCCGATTAGTAGTAACTCTCAAAAACTCTGAAAACAAAGATTGGTCAGTATCATGGTTTAGGGGACGGCTACAAATAGCTATCTCAGAGGTTTAAAATGTCAGTTTCTACTGTATGGAATGTAATCAGGAAATGGAAGGCCACAGGCACAGTTGCTGTTAAACCCAGGTCTGGCAGGCCAAGAAAAATACAGGAGTAGCATATGCGGAGGATTGTGAGAATGCACACTTTCTGCGCTCACGCCACAAACAGAGTCGCTTATTGCATGCAAAAGCTCATTTAGACAAGCCAGATTCATTTCGGAACAAGGTGCTTTGGACTGATGAGACAAAAATTGAGTTATTTGGTCACAGCAAAAAGCGCTTTGCATGGCGGAAGAAGAACACCACATTCCAAGAAAAACATCTGCTACCTACTGTCAAATTTGGTGGAGGTTCCATCATGCTGTGGGACTGGGGATGAATTCAACCCAATATCAACAAACTCTTCAGGATAATGTTCAAGCATCAGTCACAAAGTTGAAGTTACACAGGGTTTGGATATTCCAACAAGACGATGACCCAAAACACAGGTCGAAATCTACAAAGGCATTCATGCAGAGGGAGAAGTACAATGTTCTGGAATGGCAGTCACAGTCCCCCGACTTGAATATCACCGAAAATCTATGGGATGATTTGAAGAATGCTGTCCATGCTCGGCAGCCATCAAATTGAACTGAACTGGAGATATTTTGTATGGAAGAATGGTCTAAAATACCTCCATCCAGGAGCCAACCACTCATCAAAGGCTACAGGAGGCGTCTAGAGCCTGTTATATTTGCAGAAGGAGGCTCAACTAAGTATTAATGTAATATATCTGCTGGGGTGCCAAATATATGCACCTGTCTTATTTTGTTATGATGCATATTGCATATTTTCTGTTAATCCAATAAACTTAATGTCAACAAAGCAAGTGCTGGCAACATAAATCAAAATGAATTTGCCACATGAATTTTCCTGCGTATTGGCATTAGATAGGGAGGACACATGATCACAAGTGGGATAATTACTTTGCTTTGTGCTGAGTTCATCACTCAGTGAATGTTAATACAAATGGGTGCAAAAAAACATGACAGAAACTATAAGTGAAAGATGGCATATTTTGCTCACAGCAGCGTTACCAGACTGGTCACTCAGATTCAGGGTGTCTTGACTAGATCAATAACGATAAGCCTGTATTCTTATTAAGGTCGATAAAAGTTTTTAATGCTCAGATATTTTGCACTCTGTCCTATGTTGTGCAAGGATGAGTCCACAATTGGGTTGTAATTTGTGTCCCCCTGATACTAATGTTACAAATATGTAAAAGGTGAAATACATTTTGAAAATCCATAAAGGGTCATTTACAACAACTGATGTGCATGTTCCAGATAAATAAGATACAAATAGCTTTATACCGATCAACAGCACTTAGGCAACAGCAATTTTTTTCATATTCTCAGTATATGTTTTTTGTCCATTTAACATGTCATACTTAGAAAAATCATTTTCTATGAGTCATTCAGTCATTATACAGTATATTTACATTTTATCCCCACAACATTCACTCAAACACTTTCAGCCCTATGAAATCTTTGGAATAGTCCACAAGTCACATGTTCAACAGGATGTTGCATCATCCAGATTGCCTGAAGATCACGGGAATAAGAAAGATCTAATTTTCCCGAGGTCATCCATGATAGCCAAATTAAAAATTGAAAGTAAATTATTAACTTAAAATATTAAGCATTCATTAGAATGTCCTTAATGTAATTCTACACTAAAAACCTGAACCCTGTTACATTCTTGGTCAGCAAAGAAAAAAATTATTCCCTAAGAGGGATTAATACACTTTTGAATGGTTAAATGTTATTTTCTTTGAGTAAATGTTGAAAAAATGGCAAGAAATAAAAAAGTTGAATTTTTAAGTTATAATTGGCACCCTAATTGTGGAATCTCGCAGCTCTGGAATATTTGCCCACCTGTCCACAGCTTGGCCACTCTGATTCATCCAGGATTGATTGCGTGAACACACATACCATTTATCAGGGGTGTAGAAAGTATATACACATACGGTGTGTGCATATGCTGGGTATTTGAGGTGCTGTTGCACAGCTGACTGGATTAAATGACGCCTGTGTAGTTGTTCAGCTGTCACTTATGTCACAGGTGTCCCATGAGAAAAGTGGTCAGCACAAAAATTCCCCACTTCATGTTACAGGCACATGAAAAAAACATTGGCCAGGGAAGCATTGGCCAGGAAAGGACTTAAAAGGCTTTACTTCCTGAGGAGCCTGAAAAAGCACAACTTCCACAACGGCTGTTAGTCTACTTTTACAACAGGAGTGCCCAAGAGTCCATTATCACAACAACATGGTACTTTAGCAGCACCTCTGAGGACAGGAAGGCTCTGCTGCACATAATCAAAACATCGCTGGCTTATGGCTTCCAACATTGGAAGAAATTTACAGAACCTGCTGCAGCCGCAATGCTATGAACTTCTGCAGGGATCCGTCCTACCCCGGTCACAGACTCTTAACCCCGCTGCAATCAGGCAAGCTCTCCAGAGCCCTTCATGTACATGCTACTAGACTACAGAACAGCTTCTACCCCAGAGCTGTCTCAGTGCTGAACTCACAATACTCACTCCCACACTTAAAACAGCACCACCCCTGAGAAGTCTCCAGACCTTAGCATAGGACTACTCACATTACAACACTGGTATACACTACAGTGTCTTCGCAGGACCTGCACTTTACACATACTATTACACACACTGGACATTATTACACTCTGCACTGACCTGTAGTTTACACACATTATTACACACACTGGAACTGATCTGGACCTCAGCCCACTCTGCCCACATCATTGTTATGATTGTATTGCACTTCTTTTCAACTACACTGCATCCACTATGACCACTGCTAAGACCTTTTTTTAAGACCTTATTTACCTACCACACCTCAAGTGCAACAATCATACCTCTGCACTGTGACCACCACCTTATTTATTACTGCAACTGCATACCTTTATTTACTCACTGTCTCCAACTATCAGTGCAGTAACTATTTATCCTTTGTCCCTTACACTGTGCAATACCTGCATATTGTGCATTAGCCCCTTCCAATTTTGTTTTTGTTCTTGTTACCAATTTTTCTTAATTTCTTATAGTTTACTAGTTCTATATTATTTTTTTGTATTGTTTAATTACCTATTGTTTATTGTATTGTTTACTTGGCTTCTATGGGCTTGCTTAAAACGATATCTTGTTGTACCTGTCCAATTACAAAAAGGTTATCTTTTACCCATGTTCTTAGTATGTGAGGTAATAAAACATGCAAGAATATTTTCAGTCAAATCAGATTTATTGTGTAAGAAGTCATAAAAGCAGTGTGTGTTTAGTGCAAAAGGAAAATGGAGCACAAATACTCGTTTTTAAAATATAAATATTAAAAATCTTTTTTACAGCATAAAAATCTCTTCTCACTTAAACACAACTTGTTATAAAGTTTACAAAATGTCCTCAGAATTTAAAAGACTTTAGACCTCACGTTCATTGCTCACTGTAACAAAAACACGTCCAACAACCTACAAATCATTGGAACAATGTCTTTTCGCATGCAAAGAGGAGTTCCATGTTAGAAAAAGTTAATTAACAAACAGTTCATTGCCTTCTGTTCAAGTAAACACTTTGAAAGCTTTTTACCCCAACTACAGTAATGTGCAATGAGTGAAGGTATCAATGTACTCACAACATAAAAGACACATTGAGTGCATATTTACAAGTGGTTCTCACATCACAGGGTCAGAACTGTTCAATGAACAGAATTAGAGCATGTAGATGATTAACACTGGGTACAAAATGATTGCACTATTGCACGGTCTACTACGTCACGCCACATGATGGGTTACAACATGATGAACCCGACTCCCTCCCCACAAATGAATATTTATTTAGAGTGAGAACACACAGTCTACACAATGTAACAATACTTCTGAGTGGCCCTATTTTGACCAAAGGGCTTTAACACATGGTATTTAAGGCTATACAAAGTTCAACAATCTCTTTCAATTTAAGCAAGAAAAGCTAGAGGTGACAGTAATTCACAGCAAGGCTAAGGGGAGATTTTCTTTTCTGTGAAGTACACCTGAGTGTCTGTAACTTGTAAGTTGGAAATGCAGCAACAACTTCACTCATGCCGCTAAGTAATAAAAACAATCTCAGAATGATTTGCTTCACAGGTGCTCTGAGGTACATGGTGAACTGGCAGTGATGCAGCATCTTCTATTGAAAAAATATGTGATTTAATGAAAGTCTTTATATGATCCTCAAATGGTGTTAACAGTAAAATTAAAATATCACAATTAGCATTCTAGTTTGTGACCAACGTGCCACGTTAGAGGTAATTAATAACACAGTGCTCAGAGTTGGGGTGTGCCCAGGCATGTACTGGCATCCATCTGTGCATATCAAGGACAGCTCGCTCCCCAGAGGATTCAAGTTTGATTACCCCACCACATCGGAAGCCCTGGTGCTTCAAACGGAATAAAAATCAGTGGTAGTTAATATCAGTTTAATGCATACAGTTTCTGTTTTAAAAGGTGTATTTACTTCAGAACATGACAGTACTTAAGATCTAGTGGTGAAACAGCAAACACTGCATTTAGTCTCTTTTTTTTTTTTTTAACTTCATAAGATAGTTCAAATGAGCTTTTGTTATCAGCACAGAGTCTTGAGCGCCCCAGAGGCACACAATAGTGTCTGCATGTGGTATGGCGTCGGCGACTCTACCTCTACAGCCGGTTCCGGCCTGAACAGAGGTGCTGGAAAGGCAAAAGGTTGAACTTTCTTCTTCAAGATCTGTCCAATGCCCATTGAAGGGAACTTAGCACGGTGCTGTGGGCTGCTTGGCTCCTCATTGCTGCTGCCACTGCTACTCCCACTGCTGCCCCCATTGCTGTGCCCACTGTTGCCTCCACTGCTGCTTCCATTGCTGTGTGCACCGTTTCCCCCATTGCTGCGCCCACTGCTGCTCCCATTGCTGTGCCCGCTTTTGCCTCCACTGCTGCTCCCATTGCTGTGCCCACTTTTGCCTCCACTGCTGCTCCCATTGCTGTGCCCACTTTTGCCTCCACTGCTGCCCCCATTGCTCTGCCCACTTTTGCCTCCACTGCTGCCCCCATTGCTCTGCCCACTTTTGCCTCCACTGCTGCCTCCATTGTTGTGCCCACTTTTGCCTCCACTGCTGCCCCCATTGCTGCGCTCACTGTTGCCCCCATTGCTGCCCCCATTATTGCGTCCACTGCTGCTTGACTCAGGTTTGCTGTGCCACTCTGTGCTGGGGGGACTGTTCTTGGGCTGGGGTTTTACAGTGACCACTGGGACACTGGGGATGGTGGCCTTTTTGAGGTAGGAGCTGTCTGGCTGGTGGAAAGCAGAAACGTGTCTTGGTGGTGAGAGAGCTCCATTGGTGAGCTTGTACCAGGGTGATGGTGGATCATCTTTGCTAGGCTCTTTGCTTGCTGATGCCCAGGAATGTGCACCCAGAGATGAGGGAGGCCGTGCAGGCACATCCATGGCTCTTGGGCCATCTTTCTTAGGTGGCTGGGCATCAAGGTGCCGCCCTCCTTGAGATGTTTGTGGAAACAGAGGGTGGATTTCTAGGTATTCTAAGGAGGAGGAGGCAATGCAGCCACCCTGTCGTGAGTAAGCGTCCTTCAAGCCAGTCATTGCTTTAAGAAGCCCTGAGAGAGAGAGAGAGAGAGAGAGAGAGAGAGAGACTCTTAAAACTGGCTAAGCGTATAAATATGATAATTTTATCCCAGGACAGAGATTTATCCAGAATAAAATGACAGCTGGAATCAGCTGGACAATAAATATCCTAATATCCAACTTTAAGCCAAAGACTAGTTCACTGAAAGAAATTAACAGGAACAGTGTTGATGTTTTTCATAATGCTACTCACATTCACATTCTTATACCACATTTTGTGCCTCAAGTACTGTGGACTGACAGCATGAGGCACTTTTTAAGCTATTGAAATCACTGTTGGTAACCATCTCAGGTGCTCACCTGTTTTCGGTTTCTTTTCTTTGGCGGGACCTTTGCTCACAGCCAAATAGACTGGTGTCTGCTTTGGGGGAATGGTTATCTTCTCAATGTGTTTCCTCCACTGTGTCTGGAATAGCTCACTCTTTTTCTCCTTTTCCATTGTGTACTGCTTTTCCTGTGGAGAAATAAATATATATAATATTTAGTTACATTCCATTCAGGAAATGCACCATTTGATCCCCTTGACCATCTATGACACATGTTTGGATGAAGGGTACAAAGTGAATCTGTATTAACCTCTTCAATCTGATTAGACGCGAGTCTACATTGTACCTGATAATGAACAGAAAGTATTGAATAATATTCTTGTGTTCAGCAAAATGGTAAATTAGTGCTCAACATCTCTAAACAGCTAATCATTGTGCCACTGAGCATCACACTCACCCGGTACTCTTTGGAGAGTCTTTTCATTTTCTTGTTAAGGAGGAAGTAGACAGCAAGAGTGTGGCAGGCTCGGTTAGTGAGCACAGCACTAAGGACTTCACTGTGCTTGTAGCCCATTCTTTCGGTCATATGAAGAAGAACTGTGTGGTTGATCTCCTCAATATGGATCCTGTCAACAGGAACATCAGAGCATACATAAGAAAACAGATTGGTTGACCCAGTTGTGTGGTATAAATCATAAAAAAGGGCTTTTTTTGCTTCTTTTACCTGTTTAAGTAAGGGATTCCAGTGTGTGGGTTGCCCAACTGTAGCCATGAATCACCCATAACTTGGTGGATGTTAGGTCTCTTGGCAGGGTCTGGTTCCAAAAGGCTCTTCAGTAAACTAACTGCAGCTGTAGGCAAAAACAATAAACTGTCTGAGTTTATTAAATTAAATTTGGTTCAATGATAGTCTTGACTGTCGTATTCTCAACTTCATTAAATCACAGACACTGAAATCAGCAAATCTATAGTTGACCTTCAATGAACTCCTCGGCAGAGCTCTAGAGAATATATACAAAGAACTATAGAGAACCATGTGTTCCAGTCTCTATAAATAAAATGCATTAAGGAAACACGACACCTCTCTCATAACCGGGATAAAACCACGCTGTCCCAACTGTAGGTGTTAATATCCAATTAACCCAGTACCTTCCACCTAGTGTGTTACATAAGAAGATTGATGAGAAGACGCATATGCGTCCACGACAATATATTTGTTACATAACGAGGATCATCTACTTTCAGGACTATATTATAATGTTTAACCTATTTCTTTAAGATAGTAAAAACGATGCGGGCATTTTGCTGGCATGGTTTGGGTCCATTTGTCCCCTCAGAGGGGACTAACAGTTACTTCAAATGAACTCAAGCTTATTCTGATTAATCACCTTTATCCTATGATGAAACATTTCTATCCCAAAGGAAGTGATTGACAGCTCAATACATGGTTTAATGACTACAAAAATGATGTAAAGCATACACTGAGGCTTTCAAATCAACAACTCTAAACCAAAATCTTATAGGAACACTTACAGGAAATTTTGGGCCAGTGTTAGACAGTGCTCTCCACCACCATCATCAAAACAGAGGGAATATCTTTTTGGAAGAATAATGTTCATCCCTCTAGAACAACTGCAGAATCTGCTAGGGGCTCATTGGAGGTGCTTACTAAGATACCTTACATTCCACCTTACTAAGATATTCTATAGTCTTTTACTCAGTCTATTCTTTACTATAATGTTCAATTTCTCTATAGATAAAGTTGTGTGGAAATGCCCATCTCTGTTCTGTTCACAACCCATTAGTCACACACAGTTTGTGAATTTCTCGAGGCATTTCCTATTTGCTGTAGACAAAATCTGTGGCACGGTAAACTAGTTTTACCTCTTCAGCCTCAGAAGTGCTTTACATGCTGATAAAGCTAATGAACTTGTCCGGAAGTGCTGATTTCAGTGTGTTCTACGTGATAATTGCAAGTTTATTTGTACCTGAGGAGAGTGAAGAGGGCAGAGGATTCATGTCCTTGTCCACCATTCTCTGGTGCAATGCTTTGAGGTTGAAAGGCTCCACCGTGAAAGGAAGGGTGCCAGTGAGCATGGCATACATGTTGACTCCGCTGCAATAGAACAAAAACACATTCGTGCAGGTTATGAGGATAGCCTAGTCTGTAAACATTACCTCTTATGTTCTGGTCAGATCAAAATAAACATGTAATGATAATGAAATATCTTTATTTTCCACAGTTTATGTGCTTAGAACAATGGGTCTAATTAATACAGAACAATATTTTTTCCAAAATCAAATCTTTGTCAGATTATGTCCAGGCTATCTGGGTGAAACAGAACTGCTACAGTTGAAACATTTCCATGAATATGGAATGAACATTTTCGTCCCGGTCACAAGATCTCCATTCCAGTTTTGACATAAATCTTGAGGACAGGTGTTTCTTTCCACAAGATTGCTTTAACTGAGATGAAGATGTGTCGAGTACTGTGAAAGCTGTCTTTATATTTGCACTGCTATAAAATCAAAAGAGATGACTTGGCTCAATGTGGCATAAACTGAAATCATGTAGAGCAGGTTATGTGAACTCACATTGACCAGACATCTACTTTGGGCCCGTACTTCTTCCTTGAGAGCAGCTCAGGGGCAGCATAGGCTGGGCTGCCACACTGTGTGCTAAAAGGGTCAGAATATCCCAGGATTCCTGCACAGTTGCTAAGGCCAAAATCTGAGTAAAAGCAAAGGGCAAGAGAAGAATTTTAAATAGGCTGAACATTGCTTGAGTTTACAGACTTATGCTGCTTAAGTTAGTGCCATAGAAAAAAAGCAATCATGATTGTCTTTAGCAACTCTCTCCCAGCTGAGGGGGGTTTATAGCTGTCTAACACTAAGCCTGTCTGTTGCACTCAGCTGTTAGCTAGCAACTCTGTATGCTGAGGCAGTTTTCACAGAGGTGAGAGGTTGTTTGCTTTTAATGAGATAATGATTGTTCCATCAGTCCTCACCACATGCCAATGAGGAGCATTTAATTGTGCTACGAGTTTAGATTAGGACTGGGTTGATGTTGCATTGTAAAAAGTCATGTCACTGGAACTGGGTTTGGTTAAGAATAATATTAATCACATGCACTGGAAAACAGTATTTAACAAAAGATTGAAGAGACTTTTCTTGCTTACCTATGAGCTTTATGTTGTCTTGTTCATCTAGCAAAAGATTTTCAATCTTTAAGTCTCTGTAGAAAGGAAGCAAATTAATGTTGTTGCTTTGCAGAGTGCTATTGAGTAAATGCGACTATCTAAACTTGAGCTGAAGCTACTCAAGAGAAGATCATACTCGTACTAATCATAAAAATTTTAATCACACATTGTGCAGTTTTTGACATTTGTGTCTCACCTGTGTACTACCCCAGCCCTGTGCAGATGCTCCACAGCCATGACTAGCTGGCGGACATATTTCTGCGCCTCCCTCTCATCGAGTCGCTTCTTCTCATAGATGTGGTTCATTAAGTTTCCTCCTGGGCAAAGCTCCATCACAAGATAGTAACTGTTTTCAGTCTCCAGGATGTCTAACAGCTGCGTGATGTTGGGATGGCGAATCATCTGCTGGATCTGACCCTCTCTGCGCAGGTTTTTGGTAACATACGAGTCCTTTTTGGCCTTTCGTTTGTCGATCACTTTCACTGCCACCTAGAAAACAGACAGAAGACTTATACAATAAAACAACTGAATATTTGAATCAGAACTGTTTATTATTTATTTACCAGAAAACAACAACAAAACCACCACCACCTTTAATGCAAAAAAAAAAAATCAATGCATTGGGGGTGGGGTGGGGGGTGGCTTTTGTTCTTGGACAAATGACTAGCATAACAGCCAAGTTCCCGAGCCCTTTACACCGCGTCCAACCAGAGGTTGGGACACCAAATGGCTTGTTAATGCCATCCATTTGTCACGACAGACACCATAAACCACTAATGCTGAATAAACACTGAAGCTAGCAGAGTGGTGACCAATGTATTTCTGTATGTATGCTGAAGGTCTGCACAATTAACACTCTATGACTCAACATAATAAAATCACTTGTAAGAATAGCTCAACCCTTCAGGGACAAGACGGCTTCTATCTGAACATCCAAATTCTTTCACATGACAGGAAACCTATTTGGACTCAAACAATAGTGTCTGGAATGAACCTTTAAAAAAAGTCATAAGAAATAGTCCACAAGAATATATTATGGTATTATTTAGTATACCTGTTGCTGATAAACCACAAATTATGTAAATGAAGCCCAGATTAATTGTTCATAATTAACAATTCATTTTGTTATTTCATTGACATTTCTTTCTCATCTTAGCCACATTTCCAAAGTTTACATTCGTCTCTGAGGATTTATCCAGTAAAACAGTGAAAAGAGCCCGAGATATTTGTTTCACTGCTGATCAAAGTGCTCATCTCCATATTTGCAAATGAAGTGGTTTCAGAAGGTGGTCTGCCATGCCATGGCAAATCATCAGACAAAGGAGCTTGTGAGCAAACAGGTCATACATGACCAATTGAGCAAATAATTACACCAATTAGACTAACAGAAGGGCTAGAGAGATGTAAAGAAAGACCTTAAAAGCCTTACTGCTACAGACCCAAAACAGTCACCTAAATGCAAATGTAACAACACTTGTCTCCAATGATCAGCTCATTCTCACCAAATAGGGTTTTGGGGGGTTGATGGGAAGCAGGAGGGGGAGGGGACCCCGGAATTCAAGGCTAACATGTTTATCTTCCCCACAGACAAAGGATGAAAATGGGTTAGACATGATCAAAACACACAGGAGAAGCATGTGCTGTGTTCACATTACCCCACCCAAGCCCTCCGGTGACGTCATGTGAGCAAGGGCGAATGAAGAGAAGGGAGAACGAGGCACGCTCGCTCCTGGATGAGATTTCTGGTGTTTGCATCATCAACGGGAGAGACGTTTTTTGTCCCCACAGCAACAGTGAAAGGCGACTGTTGGAGGGCTGAAATAACCCTTAATGCAGTGAGAAGGATTTTGAGGCCACTTTCTCAAAAATCAAGCCACTTTCTCTCAAACATGTCAAACAACACATTGTGCAAAACGAGGAACTGAACAAAGGCAGACAGTAGGTGATACATACACCTTCCTGCTACACCAGAGAAGAGACTTCTATAAAATTAATGATATAATAACAATGCTGAAAGGACATAATGCATTAGTATTCTCATAATATTGTCACTTTATACTATGCAAGAAAAAAAAAAAGGTTGCAACAATTTTTATACCCATTATAAAAGCCATTATTTCGACCACTGCCCATGTCAGCTCGAACATGTTTATTAATCCCAGGGTGTACGTTCACTACTACACGATTCACAGTGAACCTGCTGAAGCAACAAAACATGACTTCAAATCTATGATATCTTTCTGGGCTAATCTAAGATTAATATACACACCTAAATCTCAATAATCCCAGTGGAGTACTTTCATTACTGAACACTACATAGGTGCTCATGTGTGTGTTAAACTGGAGGCTCCTGTGCAAACCTGAGCTGGACTGTAATTCAAATGCAACTGGAGAAAGCTCTTATTTTTTTTTAGAATGTGAATGCAAATGGAATGCCAAGCTTGCTATTTATTTATTTATTTTACTTGAACACTGATCCACGAGGGATCCTGCTGGCTTTCAGACAGAGACGCATGTGTACTAGCAGAAGGATATATTAATTGAACAGCTTTGCTGTACCCTCTCTGCCATTATGACTTGTTAGTGTTACTCTGTGAGAGGGTTAAAACTTTACAACATAATATGCACACTTTAGATTTCTGACTTGTCAGCCTATTTACATTTCAGCAGCTACAATGACAGCTTTTCCATCTCAACAACTCATAGTTCAGCTTACAATAATCACAAACAGCGTGCAGCTTCGTATTTTGAATTGAAACACACTGCTGCATCGTTCAAACAACATTTTAACTATTTTAATACGGATTAAAGTCACAGTTACAGTAAAATCACCTTCTCTCCGGTGAGCGCGTGCAGCCCCTCACGCACTTTGGCGAAAGAGCCCTCTCCCAGCTTTCTGCCAATGAGGTAATTTCCAACTCTTTTGGTGTGGTAGAAGTTGCGAAGGATGTCCCCTGACGGACCACTGGACAAAGATGGAGGTGGGATGTTGTCCGTACCGACAGACGCTGAGGTTTTCAGCTCGAAGAGTCGGTCCATGTTCATGTCTGTTCCAGCCTCAGGCATCTCGGCGCCTCGCGCTCAGGTCAGTTTGGTGTGACGGAATGATAGCTCGAGTTTGTCTCGTTACAGGGACACCTCTCTCTTTAAGTGTGCTAAACTCGGTCCAGCTTTGTCTGAACGGGACATCTGAAACCAGGACCCGTGTCTACTAAACCCTTAACGGAAATGAACGCTTCACAAGTCACTTCACACTGGAGGCGGAAAACACTGCGGTGTGAGCGCGTTATCTATCTAACGACTTAATTATTACTCTCTGTGACCTCAATTATCATATACGTCACCATAAGACCAAAGCTGCACCGCTCCCAATATCCTGCTCAGTCTACAACCCATTTAACTGTTGAACGCCTCACGCGCAGGTTTAAGTGAGTTTCCCGGTATAGGGTGGGGGCGTTTCCTATTTGCTA
The DNA here is from genome assembly GCA_030068235.1 of Notoglanidium macrostoma. Lineage (NCBI taxonomy): Eukaryota > Metazoa > Chordata > Actinopteri > Siluriformes > Auchenoglanididae > Notoglanidium > Notoglanidium macrostoma. Next base: position 7,844,965 of record JAQQZR010000009.1, on the reverse strand, counting down.
TAGACTGGTTTCTCAGTCGCTAGGTTGAAATCTTGTCCAATCAGAAGCCGCGGCACGAGGTGCTTAGCGTCCACCCCGTCTAGTTGTAAATAAGCCCCGCCCCTCGCCGGTGCACGCCTAGACAACAAAGAGCACGTTTCGAGGACAGTCCTTGATGGACTATTCATCAGATTTAGACTAGATGGTGATAGTTAACCACTCAACACGGGCATTTAATAATACAAACGTATTATTAACTTATCACATAAATTAAATACAGGGGGAAAAAATCACAGTATACCTGAACTGTGACAGTGATGTCACGATTTTAGCACGACATGCATTTATCCCTGTCACAGAGCAGACACAAAAAGAAAATCATGCGGTTTGATTTATAATCTGTAACAGTAGCTTATAAATAAGCTATTAAATGTAAACTAATTCTGACACTGACAAACAAGGCTAATCATTATAATGTCCTATTATTCACTTTACTTTAAAGTATATGCAGTGTTATTATTAATCAGGAAAAACTCTTGATACATAAATATAAAATCTGTATGATATTATCATGATCAGTTCGAAAGTCCTTTAGAAGACATAAATCTTAATCAGAGAGTGTTTGGCACTGAATGTAGTAATACCTAAAAATGGAATGAGGTGAGGTCATTGTCAACAGAGTAAACATTACCACGTGCTTATAACGGTCTGTAATTTCTAACAGAACAATGGGAAATTAAGATCACTGGGACATCTAGTGATGGCAGGAGGTAATGCAGTCATCTGCTTTTGTTAGTGTTGACACAGCTAGGTTCAAAGTATATACAAATGTCAAACCAATATACAGAGAATGAATGTAACAGTAACCAAACATAGATCTTCTACTAGGTAGACTTGGTAGGTCAATTATCAGGTGAGTTTTGAGGAATTGTACAGGGATTGGTTAAGTGCCAAGCTACCAGGCTGTACAAACATCCTACAGATTTTAGACATAAATGACATAAATGATACCATAGCATATGCAAATTACCACAATATATACATATGTATACATATAGTGGTGCTTGAACGTTTGTGAACCATTTATAATTTTCTATATTTCTGCATAAATATGGCCTAAAGCATCATGAAATTTTGACACAAGTCCTAAAAGTAGATAAAGAGAACTCAATTAAACAAATGAGGTAGAAATATTATACTTGATCATTTATTTATTGAGAAAAATAATCCAATATTACATATCTGTGAGTGGCAAAAGTATGTGAAACTCTAGGATTAGCAGTTAATTTGAAGGTGAAAAAGAAATGTGGTTTTTTTTATCAATGGGATGGAAATCAGCTGTGAGTGGGCACCCTGTTTTATTTAAACAACAGGGAGCTATCAATGCCTGATATCCACAACAAATGTTTGTGGAAGTGTATCATAGCATGAATAGATTTCTGAGTACCTCAGAAAAAAAGTTGTTGGTGCTCAAGAGGCTGGAAAAGGTTACAAAACATTCTCTAAAGTGTTTGGACTCCACCAATCCACAGTCAGACAGGTTGTGTACAAATGGAGCAAATTCAAAACCATTGTTACCCACTCCAGGAGTGGTCAACCAATAAAGATCACTCCAAAAGCAAGTTGTGTAATAATCCGTGAGGTCTCAAAGGAACCCAGGTTAACTTCTAAGCAACTAAAGGCTTCGTACATTTACATTTACATTTACAGCATTTGGCAGACGCCCTTATCCAGAGCGACTTACATAAGTGCTTTGAAGTCACCATCATTAAATATATTCTGATACTGGCTCATTAGGACATGAGCTTAGAATACCATCACACTAAAAACTGTTGGCAAGTAATAGAGGGTTGTTTTTTTTTTTGTTTGTTTGTTTTTTTAAACATTAAAGTGAAGAATAAAAGCTAGTCCAAGTACTTCCGAAAGAGGTACTTCTCTCACATAGTTAGGTTAGCATTCATGAGTGCACCATCAGGAGAACAACAATGGTGTGCATGACAGGGTTGCAAGGGGAAAGCTACTGCTCTCCAAAAAGAGCATTGCAGCCAGTCTACAGAATTCTAAAGAAAAGCCAGAAGGCTATTTGAAATATGGTTTGTGGATGGATGAGACCAAAATATAACTTTTTGGTTTAAATGAGAAGCGTTATGTTTGGAGAAAGGAAAACACTGCATTCTAGCATAAAAACCTTAACACCTCTGTTAAACATGAAACATAGTAGTATCATATTTTGGGCCTGTTTTGCTGCATCTGGACAGCTTGCCATCTTTGATGGAACAATAAATTTAATTAAACAAGTGAATTCTTACGGAAAATGTTAGGACATCTGTCTGTGGACTGAATCTCAAGAGAAAGTGGGTCATACAGCAAGACAATGACCCTAATCACACCAAAGAATGATTAAAGAAGAATAAAATTTATTTTTTGGAATGGCCAAGTCAAAGTCCTGACTCCAATAGAAATGTTTCGTGAGCAGATCATGCAAGGAAACCCACCAACATCCCAGAGTTTAAGCTGTTCTATACAGAGCAATGGGATAAAATTCCTCCAAGCCAATGTGCAGGACTGATCCATGTAGTATTGGATCATTTTCCTCAATAAACAAATGACCAAATATATTTTTGGTCATAAAAAGTAATATACTTTACATTTAGAACTTGTGTGAAAATCTGATGATGGTTTAGGTATATATAGGTATAGTTCTAGGTATTCCTAGAACTGCACAATTCTGGACAGAGAGCTCAGTTGTTGTACTCGGGATTTGTTGGAGCCACTCTCCAACTTTGGGAGTCACAGCCCCTAATGCTCCTTTAACCACGGGAACCACTTTGGACTTTACCTTCCAACTTGTTCCAGTTGATATACGTATGTATATATATCAGTCATTCCGGCATTTGGGTTGGTCATTAGGTACAATACTTAGTTTGGTTTTCCACAAGTTTTGAGCATAGCCATTGTAATCAAAGATGCATCACCAGCTGAGGTTGTTGTACAAGGCACAACAGAAGTAAACAGTAGTTGCACGATGACATATTGTATTGATTACCTGTGAACTTTTATTATATGTTACTGCAGATATTTGTCTGATCTATCCTTTTCCATTGCATTCTCCATTACTGCACTCTGCTTCTTCTCCAAACTAGACACCCACTGATCTTGTCATGGTTGCACAGATAAAACAACTATTTTTTGGGTCTAGCTGGGAACCAACTTTTCAGGTTCCGAACCAAATTATTTTGCTGAAAAGATCATAATGGTTCAAAATTTGGTGCAAAATCCAGAATGGAACCAAATGGAACCCTGTTAGTGGAAAAGGTGTATGAGAAACCAAAAATAAACAAGATGGTGCCATGTTTCCTTTTCATTTTTGGCCAGAAATCAGCCTCATGTACTGAAGTCTGTTGGCCCCCTTTGCCCCCTTTGGCTCAACCAGATTCATGCCAGACTTTATGCAAATGGTCTTTTCTGGTTGAATTTGGCATAAACTCCACCCACATACCACTTGGCAATGCAGGAACTAACCAGAAGACCCAAATGTAAGCAAGACTTGGCCTAGACTTTTGTTTGTTATCTGTGGTCCGGTTTTCTGTCTGTGAGGATTTTCACAGTTAGAGAAAAATAAATGAAAGCAAAGCACTTTTAGTTCTACTATTGTGTTACCTTTGTAGCACATTGTGCTTTAATAAGTGAGCAACAGGTAATATTGTTGCTATGGTTACCATTGTGCAATTTAGAATTTATTTACTGTAACAAAGCTTAGATCATTGAGCTTATTAACATCTCTACTTGTTTTCAAACATTTTAATCCATCTTTCAGTGTGAACAAACCATACAAATGTATCTCCATGCTCCATAATCAACTGTTAATTTTACAAGGGTTACATATAGAGACTATTAATCTATAATACAGACTTTACAAGATCTGCTATATATTATTAAAGCCCATCTATATTTTGTTAATGCTGATTTACCATAGCCTGCATCTACAGTGGGATGCGAAAGTTTGGGCAACCTTGTTAATCTTCATGATTTTCCTGTATAAATCGTTGGTTGTGACGATA
>JAQQZR010000009.1:7804154-7840825 GCA_030068235.1 Notoglanidium macrostoma | reverse complement strand
TTTGTGAAGCTGCTTTGAGACAATGTCTGTTGTTAAAAGCGCTATACAAATAAAATTGAATTGAATTGAATTGAACCTTAAGCTTTCTAAGCTATTATGCTAGTCTGCTAGTTAGCTAGTTAAAGTTAAAGATAAATTAATGTAGTTAAAGTATTCACTGTGTTCCTTATTCTGATTGTCATGTGCAGGTGTTGTGCTCTAAAACTCCCCCTTGCCATGGATGGCCCCCCTTGACGTAATCTGTATTTTAGGTAGTAGACGAGGGGTGGGGTGATGTCATGGCTTCACAACTTGCAAAGTAATGTTTGTTAACTGTGCTGTAAATACGGGCTTACAGTAAGACTTTTGATTACTTTTGGAGTTTGACTGGATAGCATATCATTTCCAGGTGAGACATAAATGAAAAGAAGACAGAATAGCAAAAGATTTTCAGCAGAATGAATTCAACGTCTCAAAAATAGCAGGTGCATCCCTTCTCCTGACTGAAGGTGACTGTACTTACACAAAGGAGCGCTGTCGAAAACAAAAGCATTACTATTGGGTTTAAAAAAAAAGTTGTTACTGTCACATTTGCAACGTTTTACAGGAAGTTGTTAATCTTAACTTAAGGTTTGATAGTAAAATTCCATAATAAATGAGTGATGTGAGTTTTTTTTGGTCAGCTTAAGGCAAAAAAATTACAAAAGGGGATTCTATGGCAGGGGGACATTTTAGAGCAGAACACAGGTACAGACAGGCATAATGCAGTTGCGGATCAGTACTTTAATATAAAACTCCCAGACAGACTAATCCAAATCAGTAATCCAAGAGCAAGGACAAAATACAAGCAAAGGATCAACAGAGCAGCAAACAACTATTCCAGGGTGAAATCCAAAGTATCTGAAACCAGAGAACTGAACAGACTCAATTGCCAGAATGACAAACACATAAATCTAAGGTATAGCAGAAACAGACACAAGGATTGATACTATTGTTTCACAGAGAGTAAGTGTGTATGAGTGAGTATATGAAGAGTCTATAGTGTGGTGACTGATTAGATGCTGGTGTGACTGAGAGTGTGAGCGAGTAGCAGGTGGCCATGATGTCAGGTTGCTCATGGGAAGTGTAGTTTGTTGCAGAGTCAGTGGGTGTGGAAGTGACACTGATAGAATTGGTATTTATGGTATATCTACAGTGCATTTATGGACAGTGAATTGAAGCTTTAAAAGAAACCTTGACTCATTGGAAATATATGAATTTCCAGATGTATTTTTTAAATATAGAATAGCCCAGTTCAGGCGAGAGGTCAGAATGAGTTGACTCACTGCATTGTCTTCAGCAATGAGATGTAAATTTCTACACTATGACTTACAAAAGTTGTGGCTCTTGAACTGTCAAAATTTATCATATTTTTATTGCCAGTCAGTCATCATTAGAGTAAACCCAATGGTGAAAAATTCGCAAGGTGAATACAGCATTCTGGGAAGCAGCACATTTGCAACACATTGGAATTTGTTTAATTTGTGCTTAATTGTAAAATATCATATAGAAAATATTACTGTATTAAGTGTTATCCAGTGAAATGAGTGATTAAAGAGGAGTTGAAACATTTGTGCAGGCAGTGCATGCATGTTGCCTTCTGATTAGGGGCTGAGCCCCCTTAAAGATTAGATCCTAGAATCGCCCCTGCCCTCAAATTACTTTTCTTAATTCATTCTTCTTCAGTAACCACTCCGGGTCAGGTTCATGGTGGATCTGGAGTCTTTCCCAGGAACACTGGGAACAAGGCTAGTACACTCACACCCACACATTCATTCACATTCAGGTGTTTCTTATCCACTTACTGAATGTTTTGGGAGGTGGGAGAAAAATGGAGAACCCAGAAGAACCTAATATCGATATGGAGAGAACATGAGAAGGAGCAACAACACTACCTGCTGTGCTTCTCTTGTGAAACTACACTAAACTGCATTATACATAGTCATTATTTAATTTCAAACTCATTTGCACCAATAATGACACTGCTGTGATTTGACTGAGCCTATGCTGATATTCAGTATAACTACACGGTTGTAAGTTTACTGAACTTACTAAACAAGAAATGAATATTGAGTAAATGACATTTCAGATACGAGATTGACAAATGTTCTGTTTAATTTTGCTCTGCTTGAGGAAATAGATCCCCAAGAAGCCACACTCAGTCACAGCAAGCCAGCTAGCTTGCTAGCTAGCTCACATTGATTTGTACATTCCCAGAAAAGACGTCTCCAGTGAAATTGGCATCCCTTATTCCTTTTTATCTTCATCTGATCAAAAGTTAAATTCTTGAAAAGTATAATTTGCCATGTATGCTGATAATGCTGCTAACACTACTGTAGTAATGGTTTCACAATAGGTATTGTAATTTCATGTAGGGAACACGGAGCAAGATGAACAGTAAAAAAAATCTTTCACCAACTTCAACACAATACCTATGCTAGCATACATATAGGCTACTTAGGTTCAAGGTTAACGTTGTCATCAACAACTGCGTACAAGAATTAGTGGGATGAAACAGCATTCCTCCATAATCAAAGTGCATATACAACAACAACGTTACATTATATAATTGTAAATGGTACCTAAGGTGCAGACAGCGGACATTACACATTAGACACAAGACAAGCTATACAGTCTGATTGCACATAGTGTGTATGGTGTGACATACTTAGCAGGCTAAATTATTAAGCAAACATTAAGTTGGAAGTTTCCACAAATGTATGCACAGCACTTTCCTGGGTATAAATGACAGTATCCGGGGTGATTATCAAATAGAAAATCCATACTATAACTGTACATAACCAAGCTATATTTACTGTGAAAGAAGACGTTTTTTTCAAGCTCAGTTCTACTGGCCCCTCCCACTCATTTTTTTTCTATCCATGGATTCTCACTGGACTGAATTTTGGGCTACATTTTACCAATGAACCAAATAATACATGCACACACACATACGCATACACTGCTGTGCAAAAAAAAAGTCACACACTCTAATATTTCGTTGGACCGCCTTTAGCTTTGATTATGGCACACATTGGCTGTGGCATCATTTCGATGAGCTTCTGCAATGTCACAACATTTATTTCCGTCCAGAGATGCATTTTTCGCCAAGTTCTTGTAGCAATGATGGGACAGTCAGACAGCTGTGCAAATTCTTCTCCAGATTCTCAATGGGGTTAAAGTCTGGACTCTGTGGTGGCCAATCCATGTGTGAAAATGATGTCTCATGCTCCCTGAACCACTCTTTCACAATTTGAGCCCGATGAATCCTGGCATTGTCATCTTGGAATATGCCTGTGCCATCAGGGAAGAAGAAATTCACTGATGGAATAACCTGGTCATACAGTATATTCAGGTACTCAGCTGACTCGTTCTTTGGGCACATAATGTTGCTGAACCTAGACCTGACCAACTGCAGCAACTCCCAGATCATAGCACTGCCCCCACAGGCTTGTACGGTAGGCAATAGGCTTGATGGCCTACATCACTTCATTCGCCTCTCTTCTTACCCTGATGCACCCATCACTATGGAACAGGGTACATCTGGACTCATCAGACCACATGACCTTCTTCCAGAGTCCAATCTTTATGCTCCCTAGCAAATTGAAGCCTTTTTTCCAATTAGCCTCACTGACCAGTGGTTTCCTAAAGGCTACACAACTGTTTAGTCCAAATCCCTTCTGTTCCTTCGCATTGTGCATGTGGAAATGCTCTTAGTGTCACTGTTGAACATAGCTGTGAGTTCAGCTGTTGATTTTTTGTTTTTTTACCATTTGATTTCATCAAATGTTTCAGTGATCGCCGATCACGATCATTCAATATTTTTTTCTGACTACATTTCTCCCGCGAAGATGATGGTTCCCCACTATCCTTCCGGTTTTTAATAATGCGTTGGACAGTTCTTAAACCAATTTTAGTAGTTTCAGCAATCTAGAAATGAGAAGCTACACACTGCATCAGTTAGGGTTAAATAACTTGTTGCCAGCTGAAACATAATCATCCATGCAGTAATTATCCAATGGGAGGCTCTTACCTATTTGCTTTGTTAAATCCAGGTGGTGACCTTTTTTTTGGACAGGCAGTGTATTATATAGTTTCCGCTATGAATATTTGGTTCTGGTCATGGTGTCTGAGACTGATTTAGTTTACTGTACAAATGAATCTAATTTCGGTAATATGTTAATTGCTACTGCCGAAATTACCACTGATTACTACTACCAAAAATATTACTTTATGACATGGCTGCTAACAATATTTATCCTTGTTTATTTAAATTCTAATTTAAATGTAAACAATGTATTTGAAGAAGCACCCAAACTTTACCGTGCAACACAAATTCTCAAATGTATGAATTTTCTGTTTCTTTTCAGCTTCACAAAGATCATATATCTCAGTGCCTTCTTTTAGGAAGAAACTTTTAAGGGTACACTATTTCGCCATTGTATTCCGAACTGTTCTCTTTACCTACTTACTTACTTACTTACTTACTTACTTACTTACTTTATATATATATATATATATAGTATATATATAAAATCATATAATCTTCCACATCTGTTCCAGTCTTTCCTTCAGGCCTTGGTACTTCTCGATCTTCTCATGCTCCTTCTTGCTGGTGTTGCTGTCAGCTGGGATTGCCACATCTATCACTACTGATATTTTCTGCTCCTTATCAACCACCACTATGTCTGGTTGGTTGGCCAGCAGCTGCTTATCTGTCTCAAACTTGAAGTCCCGTAGGATCTTAGCCCTGTTGTTCTCAACCACTTTCGGTGGTGTCTCCCGTCGGGACTTCTAGCCCATACTTGGTGCAAATGTTTCTGTACACTATCCCCGCCACTTGGTTATGCCTTTCAGTGTATGCTGTCCCTGCCTGCATCTTGCACCCAGCTACTATGTGATGGACAGTCTCAGGGGCATCTTTGACCAGCCTACACCTTGGGTCCTGCCTATTGTGATAGACCCCTGCCTCTACTAATCTGGTGCTTAGGGCCTGTTCTTGTGCTGACATGATCAGAATCTATGTGCTGTTTTTCAGGCCTGCTTTTTCTAGCCACTGACTGGTAGGATTTCCTGATGTCAGTCACTTCCTCTATCTGCTGGTGGTACATTCCATGGAGGGGCTTGGTCTTCCATGATATTTTCCTCTTCCTCCTTGTCATTATCTGTCCTTTGCTATCTTAGACACTCTTTCATCAGTTCATCCTGGGTGGCCATCTTCTTGACGTATGCATGGATGTTCCTTGTTTCTTTCTGAATAGCGGCTCTGACACTCACTAATCCTTATCCCCCTTCTGTCTGTTGTTCATGGAGTCTCAGGGAGCTAGACTTTGGATGGAACGCTCAGAGTTTCCGTGTCTTGACATCAGTGGCGTCTATTTCCTCCTGTGGCCAGTTCACTATTCCAGCTGGGTATCTGATGGTTGGTAGGGCCTATATGTTGATGGCTTGGATCATATTCATACTATTTAGCTGGCTTCTGAGCACCTGTCTGACCCTCTGGAGATATTTGGCTCTAGCTGAACTCTTTGTAAACCTCATCCTGATTCCCATTGGCTTGTAGGATACCAAGGTACTTGTAGCTGTCCTGTATATCTGATATTTTGCCCTCTGGTAACACCACTTCCTCAGTCCTGATCATCTTCCCTCTCTTGGCCAAAACCCATCTGCATTTATCCAGTCTGAATGATTGATTGACTCACTTCAGGTTGTGATGAGGTGGATCAGTGAGTCAATGTCTCGCTCACTCTTAGCATATAGCTTGATGTCATTCATGTACAGGAGGTGTATGAGTGGTTACTTCATTTCTGATCTTGTATCCATATCCACTCTTTTTGATGATGTGGCTGAGTGCAGCTCTGAATACATCCTAGATGGTTCTTTGGGGAACAGGCCATTTATTCTTTTGGCATCTGCTTCCCTGGTGTATCTTTTCAGTAGCCAGAGCTGTGAGTTTTGGCAGCCTGCAAAGCCTCACTTATAGGCATCTAGTTGTACTTCTTCATAATGCAGGACCTTTGGACTTATGACTCCTCTCTGCACTTCTGTGAGCTGAATAATGTGTCTCCAAGCTTCCCTCATCTTGGCCTCTAACCTTCTTCTCCATGGTGGGCACTCTAAATATTTGGTCTTGATTTTGTAACCTGCATGTAGTTGGGCCTCAACCCTCATCTGCAGCTTAGCAGACACTTCATGACTTGTGGTAGACTGTCATTTCCTTCACCTATAGTGTTTCCAAGTTGGGCTTGTAGTCTTTCAAGCTCAAGCTGTGAGAGTAGCTTCCTTCTATTGATTGAGAGCCAAGAGCTGTTTCTCAATCAGAGTGGATGTTGGTCTTCTGGTCATCTGGTGCATATAGCCTCTTTCCTTGGGCTTGCTGTTATAGTAGCATTCCATCAGTTCCAAGTTTTCGGACCTAGTGTGTGTTTCATCATCTAGTGACCCAGGTGTGTTTATTTCTTGTAGCTCACTTTTCTTCCATATATCCTGGTTCCTCCACACCTGAAGCAGACCTTGTTAACCCGGATGAGATCCGAGCCTGTATGGCTTTGTATTTATGGCTCTCGCTCATGTTCTGAGGTAGGCTTGTGCCAGCATTAGGGATCTATGCCTGGGGACCCTTACTGGAAGTTGCCTTGATCAAACCCTGGTCCCCTGATCTAAAGGCAGTGTTGTTACTGCTGTACAATCCAGCTACTATCGAATATATATCTGGATTTATTTACAGAAGCTTTACTACTTTTGTAATTCACTAAAATTGTAATAATTTATTTAATAAATTTTAATTTAGCCAGGGATAAAATAAGGCTACTCAGATCACTAACTAGCAAACATTTCCTATTATTACCCAAGTACTTAATGTTAAGACGGGACATTAATTAAACTATTGATTTCATTACTGTAGTAGCCTCCTGAGACCCAAACCCTAATGTTGTGTGTCTTGTAGTTTCTCCTCACTATTTCTGTTTCTTAGCACCTGATAACTATTGAACTTGATCAGTCTCTTCAAACAGGAAAAAGTTTGGTAAAAGATTAATACCTAATGGTCCTCATATGAGGTCAGTGGGGTTTCATGAGGTTAAAATGCCTTAGTTTACTGCTGTTGATTATTAGCTGCCTTTCAGAAAATACTAATAAGATATGACTTGTAAGCAGGGATTATATTATAATGAATTATCTGTTTTATGCTAGTGCTTTCACATAGCAAGATGTCATTAAACTTACATGGTATACCACTCTCTTTTACAGGTTTCTGCAGAACAACAGCATTCATGCAGTGTCCAGCCGTGCATTCAGTGGCTTATTCAGACTGAGAAAACTGTGAGTCCTTTTTATCCAAGTTCTCCTTTTAAGAACAACCTTGGTGTTGTTTTGTTATAATCTACTTTAATTTTAATTTAATTAAATTTAATTTATTTATATAGCACTTTTAACAGCAGACATTGTCACAAAGCAGCTGTCTCAAGCTGGATAAGACAAGCTTTTGTTCAAAAATGACTACAGATTCCTTCCCTTCCACTCAAATGAGAGTTTCAAACTGTCACGTCGTCTGGGTTTGGCTGGACACACATGCATGTTAGGAGACGGCATCGTAAAAATAATGTGTTTATTAAGACACACAGAGGCAGAGGTACAATAAATGGCAGGCAGAAGAGTAATCCAATATACAGGAATGGGGTCGAGCAATCGGCAAACAGAGTAACACAGGCTAGGCATAAACAATATCCCAAAACACAGAAAACAGAGTCCAAGAAACCATGAATGCAAACATGTGAAATACAAATGGCTCGGCAATATCAACAGGGGACTAGACTAATGCTTCGCAAACTATGAGTGTAACTGCGAGTCCTTTTAAATGTGGCGTGAGTTCTAGAAGATTGGAAGCACCTGCATCCAATCACTGATCATGTGATATGGCTGGGAGTGTGTGCTCATGGGAACTGTAGTCCTTTATCGTTCGCGCCGCAGTGCACGACGGAGATATTTGAGAGCAGAGCGTGCACGGCCGAGTCCACAAAGTGCGTAACCGCGCGTGCAGCGAGGAGCAGATCATGACACAAATCAGAACTGCTCTATTCTGCTCTATATTGCTCTCAGGTTTGCAATCCATGCTATTCCACTCTCTTTATGCATCACTTCATCTATGTGTCAAGTCTCCCACTTTCAAGAGCTGAAGTTGCTAGACAGGCAAAGCCATCTATCAGTTGGAATTCACTGGAAACAGGGGAATTTTTTTCAGAATACCTACATGAGTGCAAAAGTGCAGAAGATATTTGGCCTACGTGCTATGATTTCTAATTCTTAGTGAGGAACTAAAACAAAAAGGCTCACAAAGGTATTCATAACTCAGAAGTATCTACAGACATAAGTGATACTCAGAGAGGTGTGTGAGAATTGTGCTTATGAGGTGGAAGAGGATGCCTCATTTACAGTACGTGAGCTTGGATTAAGGCAGTATTTCAAGGAGAAGTTTGAAGTCGAACACCACTGTTTGACAGTTTAAAATATTCACAGTATGTTATGCTTAAGTTCCTTTTTTTCACAAAAGACACGAGTCATTTGCATATTCTAAATGAGCAGCCAAAAAAGCAACTTAATGTTCATAATGCTACATAACGCTGCTCTTTGGATATATGGATAAAATATTGGCATAACTTTTGGACTTACAGGTAATATGGCTGTAATCCATGGTAAATTGCTTGATTTTACAACTCCAAATTATGCCTCTTTCTATCCTATCAGCTAACTTCTACACTATCCTGATAATTCCTCATATCTGTTAGTGTTTACATGTTTGTATCATGGTGAATGAAATATGATTTACTTTGGTTTATTGTGATATTGCGTTCTACCCAATGCCTTATCATACTATGCATTATTATAATCTAATTTGTTTCCATGTCGTATATCTGCAAAACACTCTCTTACAGAGATGTGTCATTCCTGAATGCTGGATGTGGAGTTATTGAAATGAAAGTATATTATCTCATTCATTACCATGCACTGACTCATTGTCCTGACAGCTTCTGAAATTTTACAATCCCAGTCCTAACAAACTGTGGTGTAATGATTAAAGTATGCTGTCAGTGGGTGAGAGAATGCACTGAATATTATATGCCTAACTCTGACTGAGTCCTGAGTTAAAAACTCACTAAATAAGGTTTGGGAAATAATAGTTTTGACAGCAGAGAGAAGAGACTAAGTGGCGGACCATCAGATCATTTTCTTTTAGATTTCATGGAGTGGATTCTTTGCTTGTTTCCTTGCCAAGTACTAATGATGTACCATATTTCTCTGACCCAAAATTAATCCTCCCAAAACAAATAACATAGGAACCTGAGCTGTTACTAATTCTGTAAAACCCATTGTAAAGTTTCTGTAGTTTTAGACAAGACACTACATATCACACATAATCAAGTATCCATGTTTTCAAAACGTTGGCTTGACAGTCTGCTACTCAGTTTTAGAACCATTGTTACACAACTTTGTCATACTTCCTTTTGTTTCAGTCAGCCAGGCTTTTTCCTTTGGCTCTAGTGGAGGCTGTTATCAAAGTCATCATGAGGTTTCCTACCGTGTCATGGCGCACCTTGCTAGACAACAATAGGCACCACAAATATTTTGAATACCTTGAAACAGAGAGTCACTCATACTGTTAATACTGCTTCCTCTTAAGGATGAGAATCACTCGGAGTTGATACTGTTAGTTAGGCTGTTGAGAATAAAAATCTCTTTTTTTTTTGTCAAGAATATGTATCATACAACATCCTGATGGTGCTGTCTGATACCAATTTAGCTACCTGATTTAGCTACTGAGGTTGAGAATTATTAATTGTGCTCATTTTGTACTCTGCTGAGGATACTGTCTATTCAGGCACCCGAGTGGTGCATCTACACTCTGACTATTGTGAAAAGTGGCTTTCATGTAAAAGAAAATAGTGATATCAACAAAAGCTGCTTGTCACCTTTCAAAGTAATAAACTATCTATCTGCATATGAAATTTGAAACACTCAATAATTCAAGACTGTGACCTCAGAACTTGTTTGGAGCCTTCCAGAATGTAACATTCCCAAATATTTGGGACATCACCAACCAAATACTTCTACCATCAAAAAATCATGTTCTGACAAAGAATAATCTATTTTGGTACGTCTGTCCTTTCATTTAACTGAGTAGTCATTGGTATGCAGTGGCTAAATATTTGGGACAGTAAAACTTAAATTAATTTAGTAAAAAAAAGAGAGAAAATTACCCTATTTTGCCATGTGAACAAATCAGCTAATGCTGTATTCTATTAAATGGGAGGGTTACTCAAACTCACAACAAGGCATATGTGGTGCGATGACAACATTCACTCTGTAAAATCTGGCTTTCTGTAAGTGAAACAGACTTCTGCTATCTAATAGGTAAAACATTGGCTTGTGGACTTTCCAATTCCTGGCTGTAGGCTTACTGCAAGCCAGTGCATTTACAATGCTGATTGCATTGGCCTGGTAGGCACACAGCATAAGATTTTTTGTCCCCCTGATGGTGTCACAGCTTTCATTTCAAAGTCATTGATATGCTGAATGATAGCTGTCATTTCCCTGATTGCAAGTAGAACACTTAAAGGCATTCCTTGATGGAGAAAACTTGCACTGAACCAATGATTTTGATAATGATTTGTATATTTTTTTGGCATGTGGAATTTTAGCCGAGCTCTTGGCTTGCATTTATTTGGTCCGCACTTTTCAGCACACTTTCAAAAAACTCAGCCAAACCAGGACAACAACAGAAAACAGGTCTGTCCCAGACACAGCTTCTGCTCCGTCATGTTCAAGTTCATGCCTCATGGAGTGTGTGTGTGTGTGTGTGTGTGTGTGTGTTTGTGTGTATGTGTGTGTGTGTGTGTGTGTGTGCGTGTGCGTGCTTGCCTGCATGTCTCGCGAGCTCTGCCAACTACACCACTCTCTTTCTCGCCAGTTACAAGAGTCACTAAAATGTAAAGAGACACTGATAAGTAGACTATCAGTAATAAGACACAAATGAGAATCATCATGCATTACCTGCTTGTTTGACCTGCCTCCTTTCCATCCACAGTTTATGCCTGACCATGACACCCCCACAAATTGAATTTTATGCCTATGAACTGCACAGACTGCACCGGTGTCTAATGACTTTTCCTGTAATTGACTTTCAATTCTAGAGGTTCCACATGAGAGCTCAGAAGCTCTCTTGTCTGGCCCATCAATTGCGACTGTCCACACAGCAGTCATCAATCCAGATGGGGGCATAGAGGTATAGCAGGGCTATAGGAACATGTTTCCTACTGGGGATTCTGCAATTTTATGCAGCATTCATGTGAGTGTGCTATGATGCTAAGAATTTGGAAATTGTGTTTGGTACAATAATTGTGCCATGTGTTTGGTAAAAAGCTGCTGCTGAGGTGGGCATTTGTGGCAGGTTGTCCTCAGAGTTGGCTGGTTCATCATCTTGCAGGAGGTGTCGGCAATTCCTGATGTCAAGTCCAGTCAAGTCAAGTGGCTTTTATTGTCATTTCAACCATATACATGTAATACAGTGTACAGTGAGACGAGACAGCGTTTCTTCAGGACCAAGGTGCTACATACAAGCTTTTAATGCTGGGGGGAATGTGCACTCCGATAATAAATACTGAGACGTTGGAAAGTATTTTGGTTGTTAGGGGCCGGCTCGCTGCACGTCCGCTTCCTCACACACCTCTCTCGGCACACCGCTTCTCAGCACACCGCTTCTCGGCACACCGCTTTCTGCACACCGCTCTCTCGGCACACCGCTTCTAGGCACACCGCTCTCTCGGCACACCGCTTTCTGCACACCGCTCTCTCGGCACACCGCTTTCTGCACACCGCTTCTCGGCACACCGCTTCTAGGCACACCGCTCTCTCGGCACACCGCTTTCTGCACACCGCTTCTAGGCACACCGCTCTCTCGGCACACCGCTTCTTGGCACACTGCTCTCGGCACACTGCTTTTCAACACACCCCTCCCGGCACATCACTCTCGGCGAACCCACCCCCTGGCCGCCGGCATCAGGCCACACCAAAAACTGGAGGCCTGGTCTCCATAGCAACCCGAGGACGCAAAGCATTTCCAATAGGTCTTTCTTGCAGGTCGGTTTTTTAAGTATTTCTTTATATCCAATAATGTTTCTCGCGGGTAGACACGAACATCGTTCACTTGGTGTCCATGTGCCAATTTATGATTACTGTGGTGCTTTTCATATCAGGGAGGTAGTCCATCTCAATCCAGCCTGAGTAAGAGTCCACAAGCACTAAATGCATTTTGGCATGCCATGCAAAAATGTCAGCTGCACTGAATGACCACAGTAGGCCTGGGATTTCATGGAGGTACAGTGGTTCCTTTGTGTGGTGAGACGTGAAACATCTCCCTCTCAATATCTGTGTACATTGAAGGCCAGTACATGGTCTCCCTAGTTCTGCATTTAGTGGCTTCAATACCAGGATGGCCCTGGTGCAGCTGTCCAACATAGAACTTTTGCAGTGTGAAGTGTATTCTATTATTAGAGTTTGTCCAAAGAGCAGGAGTCAATCCTCAAAAATTAATTCTTCCCTCATTGAAAAGCAAGAACACAGAGCATTGGCAATTCCCTTGAGGTGTTTGGCCAACAGTGCAGAATAATGTCAGAGAGCTGTTGGCACATGACATCGCTCTCCACAGCATTTCTAATTTCATCTGTGTGACATGAGGTGAGCACTTGAACTATCACTTCCAAAAGGTCATCAGTAAGTGGGGACTCAGTCGGTGGTAGGCATGCATGTGATAAAGCATCAGCAACAAAAAGTTCCTTTTCACATTTATATATCACATCCAGGCTGTAACAATGTAATTTCAACATCATACCCTACAGGTGTGGCAACACATTGTTAAGCGGTCTCCCCAATTGTTATTGAGGTTTGGTGGTCGATTTCAGTTATGATGTCCATAGATGAAATCATGGAACTTCTTTGTTGCAATGACTAGTGACAACATTTCAATCCATGCATACCTTGACCTAGTGGGTGTGGGTGTATCAGTTGTCTCAGGAGCATCAGCAGTTAGCAGGTGTCTGACGTAGTGGACACAACTGAATCTGAATTTGCGTTTACTGGGATTGAGCTTCAAATTGATGGTATGAATTCTGTAGAATACCCATCTCAGACAATCATAATTTTCTTGCTGTGTATATTCCCAGATTAAAATATCGTTTACTACAATCCTGCAGGGTTGTCCAGTGAACATTTGCCCCAACACATTAGGTCACAGCACTAGTCAATGAAATTTGGCATAATTGTATTTATTTTCTTGGCTGCAGTCATTTGATCAAGCTCTGGCGTAGCTCTTTTCTTTCATGGCTATTGGAACCTTGCGGGGTGCACATACTGTTGGGTCAGTGTCATCAAGCTTCATGTGGTATACAACTGGCAATTTGCCTATAGTTCTGCTATCAAAGAGGTCATTCTGAATATTCCCATAACTCTGGTGGTTCTTGTTGCAGAATGTGGATGTTGGGTCCTGTTGCAACACTG
Source organism: Notoglanidium macrostoma (assembly GCA_030068235.1). Classification (NCBI taxonomy): domain Eukaryota; kingdom Metazoa; phylum Chordata; class Actinopteri; order Siluriformes; family Auchenoglanididae; genus Notoglanidium; species Notoglanidium macrostoma. The sequence goes on along the minus strand of JAQQZR010000009.1, from coordinate 7,827,259 downwards.
TCTTGTAGTCTCAGCAATGGTTATACATCCCTACTGGCCACATTAAATTTGAATTACCCAGACAGACATTGTAATATTGCTGTGCCCTCTGTGTTAATTGTCTCACTGCTATATGCCAAAAGATTGACACTTTCACATGAATTTACAGTAATTGTGTGGCCTGCATGTACCTGCATGCAACATGTGTTTGGACATTATATTGCAATCCTATGAACATTTCTCCCTTCTTAATGGACAAATCACCTGGATCACAATAACAAGTATCATCCAAAGCATTGTCTGGTTGCATATTCAATTTTTAATGCATTCACTCTAGCTGGCTGTCTTTTTCTGTATTGACACTGGGCTTTGGCACTATACTGGTGTGAATCTGCAGCATTTAGCAAAATGATTAAGTTTGCTACAATTATTGCATTGTTTGTTAAGCATTTACTGTTGTCAAGAGAATGGTGTTCATTGCAGTTGCCACAGCAAGTTTTCTGAATAGCACACACACCTACTTTTTATTTTTGCGCTTCCTTGTATCTCTTCCCTTATGGTTCATGGAGTATAAAAGTGCTAATCGCCTATTCAAGGATGAGATTCTTTTCATGGAGTAGCTGCTTGTGGATGAAATCACTTTCTTTCTTTTTTTTAACCTTAATCTAGTCATGACCAATTCTCACCCATACAGCTCTCACCCATATCACGTGACAGCTACCAACCAGGGAGGGTGAATGCTATCACATGCTTCCTCCAAGGCATATAAAGCTAGCCAACCACATCTTTTTGAAGAGCTCCACATGTAACGCGGGTCAGCATAACACACTCAAAGGAAAGTGCTATCCACCCACTTCTGTATGTATGAGCTCACAGACACTCATGATTGGCTAGCATTGTTGTAAATGGCCAGTGTATATATGACAAGTGACAGGTATATGAGTCACGACACACACATGGCATTGATCTGAATTAAGTAACATTTTTATGAGAAAATAGCAGTCATTTCCATCACTGTGTACAAAATGCCATCTTCATTTGATAACTAGCAAAACAGTCGTGGCTAACTCCAAATACCTTCTGCATAGCAACACCACCATCAATCATGTCTAAAAAAAAATAAAACCCAAATCATCTGGCAAGATCCTGTTCCCTGACATCATAGCCTGTCTTAAAATTACAGGGCACATTTTACAAATATCCTGAAACTGTCTGAAAAAATTATGACTGAAACATTGACAAAAATTAGACTTAAATCAACTAAATAAATCCATGCTCCACTAATTGAATCCTGACCACAACAAAATAAAACAAGATTAAAATGTGAGTAAATTGTAACTACAATTTTCAGTAAGTTAATAAGACTTTAAAATCCTTGTCAAAATGAATACTGTAATTGACAGGGAAGAGTACACCACCCCTCCCTCTCTGAGAGCACAGGCCATGGATGGCTGCAGCATCATTGGGATTCGATCTAGCAAGCTCCAGAGCTTACTTTGCCGCACATGACGCAATCTTATCAGTTCATCACAGAGTGATGTCCATAATTCAATTCAGTTTTAAACATATGAATATATAAATTTATCCCTAATGAGCAAGCCAGAGGCAGCAGTGGCAAGGAAAAACTCCCTGAGATGATAAGAGGAAGAAACCTTGAACGGAATCAGACTCAAAAGGGAACCCATCCTCATCTGGGTGACATCAGATAGATTGAGGCAAAACTTCATACAGTCAACCCTTGTGTGTGACTTGCTCGGCTATGGAGCTATGCTTGCTGATGTTAACAGTGCACTGCTCAATATACCCACTTGGAATCCTACAGGCCAATGGGAATCATACTCAAGTTACAAGATCAACCACAGCCAAATATCTCCAGAGGGTCAGACAGGTGCTCAGAAGCCAGCTAAATGGTAGGAATAAGATCCAAGCCATCAACATGTATGCCCTACCGACCATCAGATACCCAACTGGAATAGGGAACTGGCCACAAGAGGAAATAGATGCCACTGATGTCAAGACAAAGAAACTTCTCACGATGCAAGGAGGGTTCCATCCGAAGTCCATCTCCCTGAGAGTCTACGATGAACGGACAGAAGGAGGGTGAGGATTATTGAGTTTCAGAGCCACTTTCCAGAATGAAGCAAGGAACATCCATGAACACAGCAAGAAGCTGGCTCCCCCAGGACAAACTGATGAAATAGTGCCTCAGGCAGCAGAAGATAGCGGATGGGGAGGAGGAAGAGAAAACATCATGGAAGACCAAGCCCCTCCATGGAATGTACCACCAGCAGATAGAAGAAGTGGCTGACATCAGGAAATCCTACCAGTGGCTAGAAAAAGCAGGCCCAAGAAACAGCACAGAGACTCTTATAATGGCAGCACAAGAACAGGCCCTAAGCACCAGATCTGTAAAGGCAAGGGTCTACCACAGTAGGCAGGACCCAAAGACAGGCTGTGCAAAGACACCCCAGAGATTGTCCAGCACATAGTAGCTGGGGGCAAGATCTAGGCAGGGACAGCATACACTGAAAGGCATAACCAAATGGAGGGGATAGTGTACAGAAAAATCTGCACCAAATATGGGCTAGAAGTTCTCAAGTCCCTATGGGAGACACCACCGAAAGTGGTTGAGAACAACGGAGCTAAGATCCTATAGCTAGTTCCTATATCTGTCTTCAGGTTCCAGACAGATAAGCAGCTGCTGGCCAACCAACCAGACATAGTGGTGGTTGATAAGGAGCAAAAAACAGCAGTAGTGATAGATGTGTCAATCTCAGCTGATAGTAACATCAGGAAGAAGGAGCATGAGGAGATCGAGAAGTACCAAGGCCTGAAGGAACAACTGGATCAGATGTGGAAGGTCCAAAGTGGTTCCAGTGGCATTACGGGCTGTGACTCCCAAACTTGGAGAGTGACTCTAACAGATTCCAGGTACAACAACTGAGGTCTCTGTCCAGAAACGTGCAGTTCTAGGAACAGCTAAGATCATGCACAGAACCTTCAAACTCCCAGGCCTCAGGTAGAGGACCCAAGGTTGAGGAAGACGTGTGTGTGCGTGTGTGTGTGCGTGTGTGTGTGCGTGTGTGTGGTGAAGACAGACAGACAGACTAAATTCACTTTAGTTTTAACATGAAGTCTACTTTATTGAAGTTATCATCTGTTCACTGATAGAGACTTGAGTGCAAAACTGCTAATGTAGTTCTAAAATTATCATGGCAATTATAGGCCTAAGCCATCTTAGCAAAACTGTTCATATCAACTGCAGTCCAAAGCCATCTTCACAATTTCTGAGTGTATCTTTAGGCTGTTTATATGTAGCCATCCTCAGCAGGAGTGAATAAATCCACCCAGAAGTAGGGCATCAGGATGAATCAGGCAGATCCAGAAAGCAGAAGGGGTCAGAATCACTGGTATCTCAGGAGTAGCATGTGTGGCTCAACAGAGAGTTTTAATAATGACATTTGTGCAGAGAAGCATAAGTCATCAAACTTTTTCAGTAAAACCTCCAGATCTGTGACTTTTTCCTTCTTTGTAGATGAATGATTCAGATTTTCTAACAGCGTTACGGCTGATGAGGTTTAGGAGAGTGTATGTTTGTACTTTCTTTGATTTATCCAACAGCCTCAGATTGGAATAGATTCTCCATTCCTTCTTAAATTTCTGCAACTTATCAGTAATGTTGTCATCAATAATAAAGTGGTCAATGCGATGAAGCCCTTGAGCTACTATTATCCTACTTCTGAACCCATGTAAAGTGTCTATAAACGTTATAGCAGATCTGTGGAATTTCACGCACTCAAACTATGTCCAACTGAGTTTGTAATCTGTGCACGTCATTGCCTGTAATTTAAAGTGACAGCATTACATCCCTACAAGTATTATGGGATACTGTGTCTGTAGTCTAAAATGCTGGTGCCATCATATACATCAGCTAATTAGTAAATGCAATGAATTGACATGGATTATTTATTTATCAACATATTTACTTATAATTCATTGAAGTAAATTAATATACAATTGGATAAAAAGTATAAGAGCACTAGTGAAAATGTTATTTTTTTCATTAATTTGTCATTTAAAACAGCAGTTTTCGTTACATATTATTGACAATAACTTTAAAAGTGAAAAGTAGAATCTAAAATATTTACAAGTCCCTTTTTTGCTTTAATGACAGTGTGTACTCAAGCTAGCATGGATTCCACAAGTTTGTGCAAAACCTTATTATCCATTTTAGATAAAATCCATTAGCGTGTCATCTGAACACATTCAATAGAAGAGCTCAAGCATGAGCTTTTTGACCTTTTGTACAAAACAGTTAACATGGTCAATATGACAAATTTGCTTACATTTATTTAGGGACCTAGAAATAGTGCAGAATCTTGAAAATTAAATATTCAAGATACTGAACAATTTCAAATGAAATTTTAAAGCCTTCTGTTCATTTTCAATTTTAAATGTAAAAAACAATCCCAAGTATTCAATATGGTCTAAGACTTTTGGCCCTCAGTGTGTATACATAAAGTCAACTTTTATAGGATAGCAGGCTAAAGATAACCTCAGTCAAAATGCATTACAAAAAAAAGAACAGAGTATGTTGTGGTCTGCAACAGTATTTGAAAATCTTCCTCTCATACTCAATTCTCGGGTGATGACAATCTTTCTTTCTTTCTTTTTTTTTAATGATGTGTTTCATATTTTGCACCAATGGTTTAGGTAAAAGAACTAAGCTTTGATTATTGAGAAACTTGTGCCAGTGTGGTATAGTAAGCATGTAAGCATTTGTGGAAAAACTGTACTACAACTAAAATCCACTTTGTGTTGTTTTCTTGATGGTTCCATGTGGCCTTTTTTTCTATACAGGTTCCTTAGTCACAACTACATCACGTCCTTGGACCCTGATGTATTCAGAGATCTCCATAAATTGCAGTGGCTGTGAGTACAGCACACACTTCATAGACATGACATTTTAAGATACATATACTCATCAAAACGGATAACAGACAATAGTGGATAGATCAATAGCTTCATTTCCACTCTATTATATTTCACTCTAATATTATATAAATCACATTACATTGTTCTGCAGAGTTCACTAAAGTTTCCACAAATGTATAGACTTTCAACACTAGTGTTATGAAGTTAAATTACACCAAAATACTGCTGAATTCTGAAATCAGAATGTATTGATTAATTTTCTATGACAGCAGCCCAGACAGTAGTTCTAGCTTTAATAATTTTAATAAGATTGAGCACCCCTGGTAAAATGACATATTTCGTTGATTTCTGAAATGAAATTCATTAAACACAATCAAATGTTTAGATTTATAAAATATAAAGTAACTATGCAGTAACATTTGCAGAATTTAAAGAAAAAAAGTTGTGGTTATGTTTACTTCTTTTCACTTCACAAATTAAAATATGAACTGCTTCAACATATACCAAGAACTGCAAAGATGGTTGGACTGCTGTTGACAAGGGAGGTTCTGCTACAATGGCATAGGACTCAAATCAGCACTAACAATCTTGCACTCAAAACTTGACCCTATTACTAAAGTGTGTTAGTTGTAATTGCACAACTATGCATAGATGAAGATCAGATCACATTTTATGATAAATTAATGCAGAAAACCATGAACATCCAAAAACTTCACATACTTTTTCTTGCCACTGTATGTTTTTAATTTAAAATGTAAAATTTATGTATTGGAGTATCAGCACTTTGTAACAGTCACTAAGTTTTCTACAATTGGAAAATCTCAGTAACATGATAAGGTAATTTTTTGTTTTATGAGCTTCAAGAGAGAGCGGTTGGTGAGGGAACAACTACTCATAGTTACTATAATGTAAGTGAAAATAGAAAATAAGTGGTTTAAAAATCACACTGTGTTATTCATTAATAAAATAAAAATACAATAGTTATCAAATCACTGAGGTACAGGAAGAATAAAACACTTTATGATATGCTGGAATGGGAAAATAACCCATGTCAGATGGTACCAGCCCTCCAGTTTACTACTGCACTATATTACATCGCCCTGGTGTGGAATATTTTCCTATAACAGCACACCCTTTGTTGTATTCATTACTTATTATTATTAATAAATATCCACAGCCAAGCAGTTAAGCATTTTGGGTCAAGTTTCTTATACATTGAGGCTTACACACTATATTATACAAGAAACATTTTTCATAAACTACAGCCTTTAAAAGAGTTCTTTAGGGTTCTTGAAGGTTTCAAAGCTTCTAAAAAGCTCTCTCTATAGGGACACACTCTGTTATAGGTTTCTACATAGTATTGTTAGGGGTTCCCACAGGGGAACACCAACCATAATGGTTCTAACTTTACTAAAATTGTGTTTACAGACAACGTGGTAATGTTGCTCATGTCTTAAAACTTTGCTTCTCAGAGTGCTGGACCACAATCCCCTGAAGAGCTTCTCTCATGATATTTTCATTGGTCTCAAGTCGTTAATATTTCTGTGAGTAATCACCTCTCGATAAGTACTAATCACCATCTAGGATTACTCAGCTGTAATGCTGTATTGATTTGTGTTGACTGTGTGAAAGGTCTATTTCAGAATATCTTTTATGATAATTTCTTTGTAATTCTGTAAGTAAACACAGAAGATTTTCATTACATTACCGCATTTCATTTGTTGGGTTGCTGAAATGTAGCCTCACAGTGCTTCGATATATCATTGTTGATTATTGCGCCATTGCCAGCTCATTAAAAAAATACCCTTTTAATCATCTGTACTTATTAAATTTAGATGATTAATTCCACTGGATATAAAACCTGATTGAATAGTATAAGTTGATTGGGAATTGTACCGCTCCATCAGACACCACTATAGTTCTTTTTTTATAGTCACCTTATATATATGGGTCTGTGGTAGCTCAGTGGTTAAGACATAGGACTAGTGCTTGGAAGATCATGAGTTCAAATCCCAGCACTGCCAAGCTGCAACTGCTGGGCCCTTGAGCAAGGCCCTTAACCTTCACTGCTCACTTGTATAAAATAAGATGTGTGTAAGTTGCTCTGGATAAGGGCATCTGCCAAATGATGTAAATATATTTGATATTTTTTCCCTGTAAACCCCCCAAACAAAAAACAAACAATTCTCAAACTACTGCAGCAGGCCAATTCACATGGCTTTTATTGCTAACCAACTGGCTAATAGAATGAAATAAAATAGAACTGCATGAATTGTTTTATTTTATTTTGATTTATTAGAACCAGCCATCCCCAAGAGGAATAATGCACAATCCAACTCCCCTTCCCATGTCTGTTAGTTAGTGCATTCTGCTTTCTGCTTGCAACTCTCTGCTTACAACTACTGCTGCTGGCTAGATACCCTCATAGGGGGTGAAAATCAGAACTGAGTGCATAAGTCTCCCCTGCCTGTATAGAGCCTGTCTACTACCAAGACTTCTGCAGTGCCTCCTCATGGCCACACATGGTATCTGGGTACGTTGCAGTTAACTTAACTTGCAAGCTTAACTGCAGTTGATCTCCAAGCAGCAGTGGGCCCCAGAGATGCTGCATTCAGGCCCACCTCCATGTGGATACCCCCTGATGCCCATTAACCACTGTCCCAATTATGGGTAAATTCTATTCAGGGCAAGTCTATTAAGGCTAAATGTAGGGGATCACACTGAGTCAGAAATGCAACTTGCTGGCAGTGCACAGTAGCTGGGATTTAACAGTCCAAGAACCTGGCAGCGTCCTACAAAGCTGGGTGACTGGTCATCCTGGGTCCACCCATGCCACTGAGTTTTTACCTTATCATGGCAAAGATCGTGCTGCTGGGGATATGGTACCCCTCACGGCACTTTAAAAACTTCCTTGTGCAGGTATCCACCTCTGACCATTGTGAACAATACCTGGACCTGAAGCCTTTGTCCATGGGGTGTCTGGCGGTGGGAGCAGGTATGAATGGACTGGGAGCTCCTAGTTTAAAGTGTCAGTGGTACAAGGTATTTGATTGCTAAAAGCTGGGAGCTGGGCTGGGATTAGAAGCTGTTTTTGCCACACCCTTGTTAAACTGAGCAGCCATATTTAGGGACCCCACTGCTCACCCCAACTGAGAAAGGCCTAAAATATGGCCTAAAAACTGCCCAGTTGACTCTCTCCTGGATAGGTTTCCGTACCTGTTGGGTTCTCAGTGTTTATACACCAATCCTGCCATTAGAGGGTGAAGCCAAGGACTGCTTCTACCAGTCCCTGGACAAGGCTATTTGCCATATCCCCCAGAGTGACAAAATCCTCTTGCTTGGGGATTTCAATGCCTGAGTGGGACAGAACAACAGTATATGGAGTGGAGTGCTTGGCGTACATGGTATTCTCCAAACTAAAGCAAATGGCATGAGATTACTTACTATCTATCCTGAGCACAAACAGACCATAACCAACACCTTGTTCCAGCAGAAGGCTAAATATAAGACATCATGGATTCATCACCCTTGCACCAAACACTGGCTCCTGATTGATTATATTACAGGGAGACACAGTGACACCAGAAATGTTCTCATCATCCATGCCATGAGAGGTGCTGAATGGGAACAGACCACCATATGGTAATGACTGAGGTCCACATGAAAATGCAAGGGTCCACCAGGAGGCAACTAGATTGCACCCACCTGGGAAGCATTTATCCAAGAAACAAGTTCTGTTGCTCCCTGGCTGCGAAACTAGGGGAGCTGAAGCTCTCTCTGAATTCTGAGAGCACCATAAGTGCTTGGCTCTGTATAAGGCAGCAGCCCAGACCATCAGCTATAAGAGCAAGAACCTCCAAGACTGGTTTGATGACAACTCGGACACCATCCATAACTTGCTGAAGAACATGCACAAAACACAGTGGGCAACCCTACACAACCCCTCATCCAGCACCACTAAGCAACAATGGCAGAAAGATCAATGGGAAGTAGAGAGGACTATTTGGACCATACAAAACAAGTGGTGGACAAAAAAGCCACAGGTAATCCAGTCATTTGCCGATAACAGTGACATTCTTTACAATGCTGTCAAAACTATTTACAGTCCAAAAATCGCATCACTTCCTTGAAAATAGCAGATTGTCTAACAGTCTTGAAGGACCAGAATAGCATCCTGATGAGGTTTAACATTTTGTAACCCTACTTAATCAGGGCTCTGATGCAGACCCCACCATTCTGGACGAACTACCTGAACTACATCCTATCCACAACCTCAGCCAGCCATCTGTTACCTTAAAAACAAGCCCCCTGTTATTGACAAAATACCTGTAGTGCTGCTAAAGCAGGGAGGATATTTTTGTAGAAGAACTTTACATCAGTGTATCACCAAGATCTGGGCTGATGAAAATATTCAACAGCAATAGAGAGACTCAACTATTGTGACCATTTACAAGAAGAATGGTGACAAGGCCATCTGTGGCAACAATAGGTAAGGTCCTGGCTAAGGTGATGCTTCAGAAGCTGATCAATAACATCACAGATTCAATGCAGCGTAAATCACAGTGCAGGTTTAGGAAGAACATGAGCACGGTCGATGTGATATTCACAGCTTGACAGCTTCAGGACAAGTGCCAGGTACAACAGAAGGACCTTTTTATGTTTTTTGTTGACCACTCCAAAGCCTTTGACACTGTCCAGAGAGAACTTTTGTGGGACGACCTCCTCAGGTTTTGATGCCCCAACACATTTGTCAACATCCTCCACCAGTTTTATGATGAAATGACTGATCAGGAGACCATAAGAGGACAAGAGTCTGTCCCTGTGCATACAAGGGTTAGGCAGGGGTGTGTGCTAGTACCAGTGCTCTTTAATATCTTCTTCCTGTCTGTCACCCAGCCTCTCCACAAGGAGATTGAGGACAGCAGGGGTGTCCAAGCAATATCAGGGGGCTCCACACAATCACCACACTGAATCAAAACACCAAACATCAACTGAATCCTTGAGCAGGACGATGGGGTTGACTCTCAACACCACGAAAATGGAGGTAATCTACCACAGGAATGCCTATATGCCACCCACACCACAGGTCTTCACTGTTGCTGATGAACAATTGCCAGTAGTTCCATTATTCAGATATCCGGAGAGTATTCTCTTTGAAGACAGCAGTATTGACAATGAGGTCCAGAGCTGAATCCAACAAGTATTAGTCACTTTGGGAGACTCTGGTGCCAGGTCTTGCAAAACAAGAATTATCACATCCACACAAAGGTCTGTGTCTTCCAAGCCATCTGCATTACCACTTCCCTCTATAACTGTGAAGTTTGGGTATCTTACACCCACAACATGAAATTCCTGGGACACTACCATATACACTGCCTTCAGTGCATCCTGGCAATTACCTGGTTTGATTATATGCCTCATTATGAAATACTCAGACAAACCAACTGCAGAAGAATTGAGGTCATGATTACCCAGCACCAGCTACAATGGCAAGGGCATGTTGTAAGGATGCCCAAAACAACCTGTCTTGCAGAGTGCTGTATGACCATCTACATCATGGGCAACAATCTGCTGGAGGGGTGTGTGTGTGTGTGTGTGTGTATCTGTGTCTGTGTCTGTCTGTCTGTCTGTGTCTGTGTGTTGATTATCTAATGTCCCTTGTAAAAACTGGAAATGCTTTTCCACAGGTTCAGATAATGTAACGTCAGTGAAATTGATATTACACTGGCTGCATAGGCACTTTTGCTCTATATTTATTTCTACTCAGTTATACTAACATAAGTAAACCTATAGGAATAACAGTTAACTACTTCTTGCATCACTCACAAATGTGCATACCAACTGTCATCTCAACCTGTACTTTCCCTGCTGGCATATTATTGTCTCTTATATTTTTATGTATCTTCAGTGAACTCATTGCTGAATGGACTTGCTGCAATCTCAGGGTAGACATTAGTGTCCTCATGGATATGTCTCTCACTTGTTTTGCTTCCAATGCTGCTGTTGCTTGAAAACACGCTTTTCAAGCAGTAAACCTTTAGTGTCTTCTTATTTGGTGCTTGTTTAATAGAATACGGAAGGGACTGCATGCATGATCATTATGCAGCTCATTATAACTGTTTTCTTTATTAAGTGCTCCTGGTGTGATGGGTGGGAGTTTTATTTATAGGAAAGTATATTCTACAGGAAAATATGCATAAATTCATATTCTGCAGGAGAATGCGTTTAGTTTTGTTGGATTTTTTTGCTGCAAAGGCTGATATAAATTGGTTTAACATGGTATGTTTCTCTTAGGTCCATGGTGAACACATCCCTGGTACAGCTATCTGAACTAAGCCTCTGTAACTACATGCCTCAGCTCAGCTGGCTGTGAGTACTTTAAGCTGTTCTTCCTGTTTACTACCCACCTTCACCATTCTTATTTTGTAGTAGTTTGTCCTTTACTGACAATATACTCTCACTTTATTAGGAACACCTGTACATCTGCACATTCATGCAGTTATCTAATCAGCCAATCATTTGGCAGCAGCAGCACAATGCATACAGGTCAAGAGCTTCAGTTAATCAAACATCAGAATTAGGAAAAAAGATGATCTCAGTGACTTCAACCATGGCATGGTTGTTGGTGCCAGATAGGCTAGTTTTTGGAGAGTGTATGCTACATATTGTAACAATATACTATGATGCATTGCATACTAAAACATACTGTTAGATTCATTTCAGGTTCAATCTCTATCAGACTTAGCAACCATCCCTCTCTCCGTTCCTCTGTATCCAAATGATTGGAGGATGAGCAAACAGCCACAGAGTCGTGTTTAAACTTAGTCTGAATTTACTACAAAAAATCTAGAGAAATTTATACATAGAGATGCATATGTCAGAGTACATTTCCAAGGCAATGTTAAAACAAAAAGCACATTACATAAAATAAATCATGACAGCTAAGCAGCTTGCATGCGAAAGCACAGGAAGTACAAGATAAACAGGGACAAGTGTTGAATGGTCTTTACAATAGCTTATACTACACGTCGTAATATACACTCTGTCATATAGAACCAAAAAAAGGACAAGTTAAGAGGAAACAGCAGAGAAGCATTTTAAAAGGAGAAAGAAACTAGTAATATAAATTGGAGGGAGCAAGAATTAAACAATTATAGTAATAATATTAAAATAATTTCAAGAACAAGATTTTGATCTTACCCAGACATTATTGCCATTATTTAGAAGATGAACAGACAGATAAAGCCATTTTATCTTTTCACACTCATGCCACTATTGAGTAGGGCTCTTCCAGCATCATAGTTTCAGAGTTAATCATGGTACATGACTAGACAGATACCTAGCCATTGACTTTTTTTTTTTTTTTTTTTTTTAACTCCAATGGTTCTCTTCCATTTTGTGTTTGGCTGCAATTCCCCAAAATTTTGGGTTCAATTTTGCTACCTCTTCTCTAACTCCCACTATTAATCATACAACAACCTCTGTTTCTCTGTACAGTGGACACAACTGCTCTTAAAATCTGATACAAAACATGTAACATTGATAAATCTGCTGCCTCTCCTAGTCTGTTCATAAATTTACTATACATAACAGCTATCAAATGCACAGAAGAGCACGGCTTACACCGGACAACTTATATTAGCACTTATATTGGACAACATAATTCTGTTGTCAAGTTCTGACAACATAAAAGATTTAAAACCATTTTCAAATTCTTCTTCTAAGAAAGAAGTACAATTAGGGGACTTTTGTTTCCTTTTTGTTATATATACACAAAGGTGTCCATTTTGTTTAAAAAGATTTCATAATAATTTTTCCGCTGATTTTCACCAACGACTTGTGCATCGTACCATGAAACCATGATATTTTAGTCTAACATAACAAACTATTAAATATTTCCAATCCAATGTTTTTCTTTCAGGGGACACACTCCATATGACATAATTAATAAAGGAATCAAAAAAAAAAAACACGTAACATTAGCGAACACCCAGAATGCTCTCTTTAATCTGCACATCCCAGTTATGTCTGAATCCTCACATTTGGCTTAAAGACATCAGTAGCACAGTGACATGTTCTCCGAATGTTAAAATTTATATTTTTAGATAGGAGAGAGAAGTGCCTCTTCGCAAATGCAGAAAGTATAATTATATTGCGGGGAGCTTTCTACAACAATTCTATTAAAAGAGCTTGGCAGTCTGAGTGATGGGAACTGGCTCAGACCTAGAGTGTCAGGTGCTTTGTGTTGTTCTACTTGATTTTTGTCAATACATGGAGGGATTTCAGGTTCTCTCCTGACCAACCAGTAGTAATACCAAAACAATGGGTGCAGAAAGCTTCTTATTTGGGAAAGTGGCAAAATGGCATAGAGCTTAATTGATTTGATCAATGGAACATAGTGCAAATCTAAATCAGTCTCACTGACAGTTTGTTCTCAGAACCAGCTGTAGTGAGTCTTAAGGAAAACATAAGTAGATGCAAAGTAAATCCACAAGAACAGAATTTGTTGCTTTCATTTGCTTATGTAACAGCAGCCATTTTATCTAATTAAATTGTTTTATTTCTTACACTGCATTTGTCTAATTTATATTAAGAGGGAGAAAAGTGTGATTTTATGTACACTGAGAGCCAACTTACACAATTGTCCACTTTTTCCTGGATACTTGTAATCAATCTACCAAGACGTTTGGTGTCGATTACGTGTCATGACCCGCTCCGCGGCCAAGTCTCGGCCATGCGCGCTGTGTTTTCTCCATCCCCATCGCGGGAGCATGCACTTCCACATGTAAACGGAGAACACCTAAACCACACGGACTACAGTCCCCATGAGCACCTGCTCCCAGCCATGGGGACTGCCAATGGGAGACAGGTGCATCTAGTTAACGGACTAATTAGCCTTGTTTTAAAAGGACTTTCAAATGCGCTTCGTATTTGCGAAGCATTAGACTAGCCTCCATGTTGTCTGCCGAGCCTTTAAATACCCATGATTGTTTATATACAGTGGTTTTGGTATATTTTCTGTGTTTGACTATCGTTTTTGGATTTCCCCTGTGACTCTGTTTGCCAATCGCTCGACCCCTGCCTGTATTGAGGACTACTCTTTTGCCTGCCGTATATGTACCTCTGCCCAGTGTGTTTAATAAACATCATATTGCTTTAACCTCTGTCTCCCGATCATGCACATGTGTCTCATCATGCCTCGATGGCGTGAGCGCCGTGACATTACCAAGTTAATATGTAAGGAAAGTATTGCTTCCAGTTAAGCATTGTGCAATCTGGGTGTCTAAAATCATTACACACCTGAATGAAACCATGTTGAGTTGTTGCAAAATCTAAAATAGACTTACATTTAGGACTTCTGATACTGTATGACATACGGTTGCCTATAAAACTGAAAAGAAGTATATTTAATAAGCAAAAACAGAAGTAGCAGTCACCTTGAAACCAGAATCATCAGTATTATTCTGTGACCGCATCACACTGAGGTGGTGGGCACAGCTTTCACATTAGAAATAATATGAATTATGATGTAGTTCCAATTTGTATATTTAACAAAAAACATGGGTTTATTCAGCTATTCTATTAATAGCTAAATAATGTCTTTTTAGGGAAGTGTGTAATGATTTAGGTACACAGTGTGCACAGAGAAGTGAAGAATTGCTTGCATGTTGGCAACATGAGCCTCATGGCTTATGTACAAAGGGACATCTGACATAAAACATGTTTTGGCTGAACAAATATATTTGGATTGCACTCATAATAATATAGGTGCCATGATAGGGGCTTTCTTTATAATGACGAACCTTTATAAAAAACTTTTTTTTTCCTGAAGATATTTTGATACATGGATTCATTGCCATTTTTGTTGTTGAGTAAGGAAGCTAAACAATTTTTTCCTAACACAAGGGTTACCATTGCATAGCAAAATGTTTGTGGTGGAAAATAATTCTTCAGTATATTTCTGCCAACAACAAAAATAGTGTTCCCAAAAATGTCCTCACTCTCAAGAACCTCTTTTTGCCTTTTTACAGTCTGTCATTTGACTTTGCAATAGTATTCGGTTCCACGAAAAAAAAAAGTTTATTAATCCTTAACAAATGTCCTGATCACTAAAGTGCCAATAATATGACTAAAGAAAACAAGGTTTAGCCTCAATAAGAATTGAACTATTACATCATCTGCATTCTAACAGCTGTAATTAATATTTTCTTCCTCATTCCCATAGGAAGCATGTGGGATCTGAGTCCCACAGGATGTCCATATAAATGTCAGCCTCTACATCCATGGACATGAAAAATGCAGGTTATATTGTCATTGCTTCTTGGAATTTTAAAAAGAGGATTAAAAAAAACATTTCTCATAAAAAAAAAACCACTTTGAAGTGTACCTAAATTTTCCCAAAACTATGTGGCAAAATGGGTTATAATTTGATGAAACCAAGGTAGAGTCAAGTTTTTGCTGAACAAAAATGTCGCTTCCCAATGCAACAACAACCAAAAGTACAAATCCAAGACAATAGGAATGGCTTCAGAAGAAGAGGATCAGTTTTGAATTGAAAACCGATCAAAAACCTGTGGAATGACTTGAAGAGGGCTGTGCACAGGAGATCTCTTCACAACTTGATAGATCTGGAGCATTTTTGCAAGGAAAGGTGGAATTAAATTGCCAGATCAAGATGTGCTATGCTGGTAGACACTTTCTCAAAAAGACTGTGTGCTGTATTACAAGCAAAAGTTGTTTTTTAACCAAGTAGTAATTAAGGGATATATACACATTTTCACCCCTAAAATGTAAAATTTTTTCATGCATTCTTTACAGTATGAGTTGAGCAAAAGTGGAGCCCTGACTGGTATGTCCAAGACTGAAAGTGCTCAGGTGGCAATTATGTTTGGTTCTTCTTTTGTTCCTTACATCTTCAGGACTGAGTTATAGAAAGAGAGACAGCTATGACCTCATCAGTTCAGAGAGTTCTTGTAAGAGTCTTTTTTTTCTGTGTAGTATTTGGTCAGAGTGACTTTCCCAAGACTTCTAGGAGGATATTCACAATAATGGAGCTGGCTGTTGTTGTTGTTGTTGTTTTTGAGAGAAATTTTTTCAAGGTGACGGGCTAGACTAATAGACTGTGAATTAATCTGAACATCAGTGAGTGTGCATGTGTGCCAGGGGAACACTATCTGCCTCCCATTCTGTTGTTTCCTCATATTAAACCAGATAACCATTTACTTGACGCACTGACTACAGTAGTGATTGGAAAATGGAAACACTCTTGCTTCGGTTGTACTGCTCATTACAGTACTGTGGATTAGGGTGAACGTTAGACAGTAAGAATACTGCAGGAATGATAAGAAATACAGTATCTGGCCAAAAGTGTGCAGACTACTGACCATTACACCCATATGAGCTTGTTGAACTTCTAAAACCATGGACATTAATATAAAATTGGTCCCCCTTTGCTGTTATAATAACCTTCACACTTCTGGGATGGATGTCCACTAGACTATAATTCTATAAAATTATGTGCTTCTAACTTTGTGGCAACAGTTTTCGGAAGATCCACATATGGGTGTGATGATCAGGTGTCCACAAACCTTTGGCCACATAGAATGTAGGCATGATTAAATTTGCAGTTTGAGTATTTGAGCACTTCATATTGTCTGTGCAAAAGTAATCTTTGTGGATCAAACTCTAAATACATTTTGCACTGTATTTATTTAACACAGTTTTCACCATACATTTTACACTTAATTTCTGCTACCAGTCAAGCCATGTATACTTGCAGCTCAATATGCAAATGTTTCTATACTTTGTTTCAAATGTAATTCAAATTACATGTAAAATGTAAAATCAAATTAATTGGAATGGCATTGAATTTGGTTGTCAAAATGCTAGCAGTTAGCTAAGTAACAATGTTGGATTAAATCAAAGATCTAAAACATATAATAATTACATAGCCGAACAGGAACAGTGAATGTTGTAGTTCATGTTCTATACCACTTGTCTATAATCAGGTGATAGAATCCAGAGGGCCTAGTTTTATTTTCATTTGACTGCTTGGAAAGCCTATAAGCAAACAGAGAAGAAAACAAGAAGATATTTGTATGGGAGTTCACCATTCTCAGGCAGTCACAAATCCATTCCAGGAGGTGGAAATTTATTATGACTTTGATTTTTCAGGTTTGTCATTTTCTGTCAGACATTTTCTGTCATACACACATGATATTTTGCATTGTGCTAATGACACTTAATTAGATGAACTGCATGAATTTGCAAATGTACAAGTGTTCCTAATAAAGTGGATGGTGAGTGTATATGGTATATATCAGTCAAACGATACAACAACAAAAAAAATATCCGTAAGTATTTAAGGGGATTCAGCATTCCAACCACAGATGGAACATGCAGTGCCTTTGCACATGAGAATTTAACTGGCTTTTGAAATGTTCTTTCCAAAGACATATCCTCCTCAGTTCCAGCAAAAAAATGTCTCCCAATTATTTTTTTTTCGAAACTTTCCCCATTGTTTTGAAGTCAACAACACCACCCCCCAAACATGTGGTATTATTTAAAAGTACTAAATGTCTTCTTTTAAGACCAAGGGAAGTTAGTTCAGTAGCTTACATGGTGTAATGAGATAAAGAAGTTTACATATGTTATGTAGAGTGGACAAAATTGAACTGCTGGAATGCACGAGGCTATCACTGACCCACTACTTTGAGAAGCATTGCTGCTGACAAGGATGGAAATGAGCTGTTTCACATTGTCAAACTAACTCAGCTGGCAGAAGGAGAAGAATCGGAATTGAGATAGCTTTGCAATCCTGTCCTTGTATAATAATGGCTTTGCTTTAGCTTGAGGATAGTAATCTGCATTGTCTTTTGGTCATCATCATCATGGTAGGCTTGTTTGATCTGTGAGATGCTGTCAATAAAACGCAATGCTGAAAGCCTGAACTGACTGCTAATGATAAATACTAGAAGAGTCATACTCAATAAATACTCAATGTCAATACATCTTATGTCAGACCATAGAATTTTTTTACAAGTGAGTTTTGCTATCAAGTCATCAAAGAAATGAGTCTGGCTCTGTCAGAACTACAACACAGTAAAATGTGGTTCACCGGTATATTGCATTGTTAAATTTCCATTTGTTGTGACTGATTATATGGATGTAATACTAGTGCATGCAAGTGTTTTTTGTTCACTTATGTTCTGATGTTGGATGTATCTCACTTATACTCCACTTCTCTGCTCTCAGGGATTTCGCTGAGAACCACATTGAGGTGCTGACCTACTCCACTCTCATGACATGTAGTGAGCTCACAGTACTGTAAGTTTTTTATTACTTTGGTATATTGTTATATTTAGCAATATCTGAAATTGCTCAGTACCATGCTTAAGGTTTACTGGTGTTATTGTGTTAATATATGGTCATATTATACTCACCATCCACTGTAATAGGGACACCTGTACAACTGCTCATTTATGCAGTTATCAAATTAGCCATTCCAAGCCATAGAGTTCACATAGAATGGTGAAAAAAAAAAAAAATCATTAAGTGAGCGACAGTACTGTGGGTGGAAACACCTTGTTGATAAGAGAGGTCAGAGGAAAATGCCCAGATTGGTTTGAGCTGCCAGGTAGGATATAATATCTTATATATGCACAAAACATCGAACTTTGAGGTAGATGGGCTACAAGAGCAGAAGACCACATCAGGTTCCTACTATTGTCAATTAAGAACAAAAATCTGAGGCTATCACCCAAGCTAGACAGTTTAAGATTAGAACAAAAAAAAATCCCCCAAAAAATCACCCAGTCTTTTTCTAGTCTTCAACTGTCCAGTTTGGGTGACTCTTGGGCTCAGGAATTGGCTTGGAGCACTGGCTGTCTCTTCAGCCACCAGAAGGGACTGTGGAGCAGTTGCCTCTTTCTTCGCCAATGGAGGGAGCTATGGAATGGTTGTCTCCTTCTCGGCCACTGGAGGGGGCTCTGGATTGATTGCCTCCTTCTCAGCCACTGGTTCGCGGGATATTTCAGGAAGTTCAAGGGAGATCCTGCTCAATGCCTCAGTTTCCTGCTACAGTGTCAACTCTTCATCTCAGCACATGAGATCACTGACCTTGACAGAATAACCCTCTTCCTGGATCTTCTCACTGGGAAAGCATTAACCTGAGCCACAGCTATATGAGAGAGAGGTGGTGAGCCCACATCATCTTTTGAACATTTTATAACCCTGTTTTGACATGTATTCAACCATGCTCCCGAGGGTCAGTGAGAGACTGTTGTCTGTACAGCAAGACCGACTATGCTCTTGAGTTCTGCACACTAGCAGCCGAGAGTGGCTGGAATGAGTCAGCGTTAAAGGCACTGTTTCGTCAGGAGCTCCATGAGAATATCCGGAAGGAAATGGCCTGCAGGGACGACGAAGCCTCCCTGGACTCATTCATCTATCTGGCCATCCGTCTCGACATGCTCACCGATCGACATCCCAGAAGGACATTGCAGTTTGATCATCCCCAATCCGAGCCCATGCAACTCGGAAACACCCATTTGACACCAGCCGAGCACGTCATCACCGAGTGCACTCTCCGAACCACTGCCAAACCCCGCAGACCACCAAAGGGGTTCCAAACTCCACAGTGAGTACACCATCATACATCTCCTTACTTCCACTTGTGATTCCAGTGCAGATCATACATTCAGGTGTGATTTCCACTCTTACAGCCATGATTAACTCAGGTTCGTCCAGAAACTTCCTCGACCACGCCACCACCCTCAAGCTGCACCAACCGCTGCTCAACCTTCACCCTCCTTGCACCCATACCATGGATCGCAGTCTCATAGGAGAGGGCACAATTCATCAGTGTATAGCACCTGTCACATTGCAAATCAGCTTCATGGTCTCGGCGAGAAATTACCATGTGGTCAGACCAGTGCCAACGGGAATGTCTCCCAGGCCCACGTTTATCAATATTTTCCATGACCACAAAAGTCCTGAAACCCAAATGCCATTTCAGGTTCCCCAGGAATATCACAACTTTCTAGATATTTTCATCAAGACCAAAGTGAGTGGTTTACCTCCTCATTGGCCCTATGATTGCACCATTGATCTGCTGCCTGGAACCACTCCACCACGATGCCGTATCTACCCCTTATCACACACAGAGCAACACGCTATTGAGGAGTATGTACAGGAAGCCCTACGACAGGGATACATCGTCCCCTCCATGTCTCCAGCTTTTGTTGGCTTCTTCGTCGAAAAGAAACGAGGAGGTCTCCGACCGTGCATGGAGTATAGAGGGCTGAATAAAATCACTGTAAAATATCCATATCCACTTCCATTGGTACTGGCAGCACTAGAACAACTCCTATCGGTGTGCATATTCACTAAGCTCGATCTGCATAGCGCCTATAACTTGGTGCAGATTCAAGAAGACGATGAGTGGAAAACTGCTTCAGTACAACATCAGGACATTACCATCAAGTTATGCTATATGACTATCCTGTGCGCCATCTGTGTTTCAGTGTCTCATCAATGATGTGCTACAAAAATGCTGGGAAAATTTGTCATTGCATACATTAACAACATTTTGATCGACTATCTTTTATCGATCGAACTTTTTTGTTCAACATGGTGTTTTAATGGACTCTAGTAAAATGAATTCCGTGAAGAACTGGCCAGTACCCAAGATGATCAAAGAGATGCAACGTTTCAGGATTTGTCAACTTCTGCTGCCATTTCATCAGAAATTTCATTGCAGCTCCCCTTACAATCCTCCTTAAGCGAGAAACTTCAGTGAAATCTGCTGGCAATGGGAGCCTTCGCAAAACTGACACCAGCCTTCACTTCCACTCCCATTCTTAAGCATCCAGACTCAGAGAAACAGTTCACACTGGAAGTAGATGCAACCGAGACTGTAGTGGGAGCTATACTGTCACAACACTTCAGAGCAAAACCAAAACTACACCCCGTAGCCTTCTTTTCCTGCAAGCTTACGCTGGCAGAAAGAAATTATGATGTTGGTGATTGAGAGCTCCTAGCCATAAAACTGTCGCTGAAGCAATGGAGACACTGGCTCATAGGGGCTCTTCATCCGTTCATTGTGCTAATGGACCACAAGTATCTGGAGTAGCTACACACTGTCATATCATCCGGGATCCAAAAATACCAAAGGTGATGCCTTATCTCGCATTCACTCAGAGAAAGAAACTCATGACAAACCTGTGACCATTCTGCCTTCCTCCTGCTGGGTCAATGGAATCGAGTGGGACATAGATCACGAGATTGCCAACACGCTTCCCTACCATGTTCCTGTTCACTGTATGTCCACCTGAAAGAATTTACGTTTCGCACCGTCTCCGCAGGAGACTGCTCGCCTGGGCTCACACAACTCCCACCACTGGTCACCCATGGCACACGCATGACCCATGAGGTATGACGAGGTAAACCAACATGTAGCATCATGTTCCACTTGCGCTAAATCAAAAGTACCTCTCACTTTCCAATCTGGCAAGCTCATGCCACTTTCCACACCCCAGTGTCCATAGTCTTCCTGACACATTCTAGGATAGCTAGTAGCTTCTCATTTCTTAAACAACCATGTCGGATGAAACATCCTGTGGTTGTTGAAAAGATGTTAATCTATTTTAGAAGGGTCGAATTATTGGTATACATCAATCAAAGAAAACATCTAAGGAGATTGCTGAAACTACTAAAATTGGGTTAAGAAACACATTATTAAAAACTGGAAGGATAGTGGGGAACCGTCATCTTCGTGGAAGAAAGGTGATCAGAAAAAATTTTGAAAGATTATGTGATCGGCGATCAGTGAAACATTCATGAAATCATATCGTAAAAATCAACAACTGAACTCACGGCTATGTTCAACAGTGACAGTAAGAGCATTTGCACATGCACAATGCAAAGGGACTGGGACTAAACAGCTGTGTAGCCTTAAGAATACCACTGATCAGTGAGGCTAATTGGAAAAAAAGGATTAAATTTGCTATGGAGCATAAAGATTGGACTCTGGAGCAATGGAAAAAGGTCCTGTGGTCAGATGAGTCCAGATTTACCCTGTTCTAGAGTGATGGGTGCATCAGGGTAAGAAGAGAGGCACAAGAAGTGATGCAGCCATCATGCCTAGTGCCTACTCTACAAGCCTGTACGGGCAGTGCTATGATCTGGGAGTTGCTGCAGTTGGCAGGTCTAGGTTCAGCAACATTATGTGCCCAAAGAATGAGGTCAGCTGACTACCTGAATATACTGTATGATCAGGTTATTCCATCAGTGAATTTCTTATTCCCTGATGGCACGGGCATATTCCAAGATGACAATGCCAGGATTCATCAGGCTCAAATTGAGGACGTAAATTTTCCTGTTACGTCCGGTTGTCCGTGTATAACCGCGCTGTCCAGTTGTGCTCATATCGCTCACGATGCATTTTAATGCCAAGTGTAAACAGGGTCTGGGTGATGCACCATCCATGTGTCGGTGCGCAAAACTGAGTGCACATTTAGAATTGAGGTGTGGTAACATGACGTGACAAAAATTTTTTTTTTTTAAAGAAAAATATAAGATATTCTTATACTAACTAAAACATTATTGAATGACTTAGATGGTTTTAAGGCTGGATATAAGAAAATTCTTCGGACGAAGCAGAGACAGGGAAGCAGTAGATGAGGATGAGGAAGGAAAGGTCTGGCTGTAGTTGGTGATAAAAAAGATAGCTAGCTAATAGAACATTACTTGCAAGTCTGTTAAACGTAAATGCCTGAATTATAAACATTTAAGGGTATAGTCGATCAGAGTGGTTTTATTTATTCATTTATTTTTGTTTTATTTTGCTGCAGAGAAGGAGTATGGCAGTGGCAATTATAATGAGCTAACCAATGTAAGCTGGTATAGCACATATTATAGCTCATTTCATATGCAGAATTGTTTCCAAAAAATCACATAGGGGTGGGGGGCCTGTGCCCCAGTAGAGCTTTATGTCTAGCAATGCCTCTGTTCTGGAAGATGAGATCATCTACTTGTTGGGAAGGTTCATTGTCTGGTGCTGGAGGCGAGAATCCATTCTATCAGTCATAACTCAGTCCCATTATCAGTAAATGAAAGAGCAGTGTGTGTGTGTGTGTGTGTGTGTGTGTGTGTGTGTGTGTGTGTGTGTGTGTGTGTGTGTGTGTGTGTGT
>JAQQZR010000009.1:7784432-7795863 GCA_030068235.1 Notoglanidium macrostoma | reverse complement strand
GTGTGTGTGTGTGTGTGTGTGTGTGTGTGTGTGTGTGTGTGTGTGTGTGTGTGTGTGTGTGTGTGTGTGTTCGTGCGCGCGCGCGTGCGTGCGTGTGCTGGGTCATTGTGCCCTGGGGAGAGAATACAAGGTGCTCACTATAGCACTATAGCCTATGTCTGTCAATTTGATAATCTAAAATAAGATTATAACAGATATTTGTGTTCTAAATTTTCATTAGTCATTGCTTATTTTATGATTTTTCCTATTTTTAGATCATTACGTGAAAATAAAATCAAGACTCTTCCTGCAAATACTTTTCAGTTACTTGGAGCACTGGCAGAGCTGTGAGTACTCAAAAGAGTTCCTTGTGGTGACGTTAAAGTAATGCACTTCTGTTTCACATTAGTAATTATGTACATTTTCACCTTATCCAAAATCAGTTATGTATATGGGTTGATTTTCCACAGGCACATTCTTCTACTTATATCATTTCCTTTGTTCCTTTCTTTACCTTTCCTGTATAGGGATTTGTCCTGCAACAGGATTGCAGAACTTCCCAACAATATATTTAACAGCTTAAAATCACTATTGAAACTGTGAGTTCTTTTCTATGTCTCCTTTTGAAGGTCTAGAATTCTGCTAAATTCTTTTATTTAAAAAAAAAACCAAATATATTTTACGTGTTATGGTCGATTTTCGTTTCTTTTCAGAAATATATCCCACAATCCTTTACTTCACATTCATGCTAGTCATTTTGATCACCTGGTCCAGCTTGAGTCGCTGTGAGTAAAAAAAAAACACAAAAGTGGTTTTGGAAAAAAAATGACATCATATTATGTAAAGTGATTATGTTAACTATAAGCACTAATAGTGATATGAAACTGTGTTTTGCAGAGGATTAGAGGACATTGAGATTCCTGATATACAAATGAAGATGTTCCTCCCAATGGGCAAACTGTCTTATATGTACGTGCTCTAGGTCCCCCTATTCTAATGCTGAGTCAGGATTTGCCCAGTGCTTTCTCAATGTATGCTTTGTTAATCAGCCTCAATCTTCTCCTTTCCAGATACTTCAAGGATTTTCACTACTGTTCCTATGCACCGCATGTGCGGAAGTGCAAACCGAACACAGATGGGATTTCATCATTTGAGGACCTATTGGCCAACATGATCCTAAGAGTGTCCGTCTGGGTCATGGCCTTTATCACCTGCTTTGGAAATCTCTTTGTTATTGGAATGCGATCGTGCATTCATGCAGAGAACAACCTGCATGCAGTGTGCATAAAAGTCCTGTGCTGTGGGTTTACATTGCACAAAGGATGCACACAAGCCATCTGTCACTCATCCATTTACTGAAACACACAAACACACACCTAATTGCCGAACAATTTTTGTGGTGATGTCACAAAATCAACTGCCTCACACTCACCATGATCAGATTTAAAGAAATGAGCTATTTATGTGTAAATAACACAACAGAGACAATGGAAAGAACTTTGTTAGAATAACAGTAAAACAATATTTAATGGGAATATTAGCCACAGAGACAAGGGCACCAGTAAGGTAAATCATGGAACGATTCGATGGCTAAAAAAAGATCCTCAAGATCAGATAAATGTATCTTGTGTTAATGACTGGCTGTGTTTTTATCTGTATATGGTTGTGTTTGCAAGTATATGTGATCTCAGTAAGAGGGACATCCTGTGCTGTGATATCTGGTCCGCACAGGTTCAGGCAATATTTTGTTCTGACTTTTTGCAGCATGAAGGTAATTACCAGAGCCATTATCAGCTGTGACTGATAATGTGTGCAGACAGTCACTCATACAAATACGTATATAAATAGTGTTATAAATTCTGATCAACTGAAGCCGCTCAAATGAGTGTAAATATGTCCCCAAGCATAGAAAACAAGTACTTTCATCTTAACCTTTTGCTACTGTACATTTTAAATGAACTAGATTTATAGAACTAGACCTTTACTGACATTCATTCATCTTCTGTAACTGGTCATGGTCAGTTTGAGTGTATCTGAAGACTATGAAATGAAAACACACCTGGGGGTAATTTAGCATAGTGAATCAACTTATTGGCATGTTTTTATGAGGTAGGAGGAAACTGGATAACCTGGAAGAAACCTACATGAACATGGGAAGCACAGAACCTAAAGCTCAGGATCAAACCAGTAACCCTGGATCACACAATCCTCTGAGCCACCAGGCTGTACTTTTATAGACATAATAAGATAATATTTACATATGTATTGACCTTGTGTATAATTTCACTATTAATTGTGATATAAAAGCACAAATAATTTTTTTTTATTAGCTTATATAAAATCTTAGATACTATCATGAATATAGGCATGTTCAACTAACATTTCTGTTGATTAGGCATAAATATAGATATAAAATTATTAAGTGCAATTCTTGAAATTGTACTATTCTTTTGCCAGATCATTTTGCTTCTTTTAATGTTTCCAAAAAATGTAACTAATTATTCTGACAATAGAATAAAAACAATTCAAGCTAGCAATTAGTCTAGAAAAAGGCTTTACTAGCCTTATATTTGTTATATAATTATCTCACAAGAAATATTAGATAGCCTTTGCTTTATTAAAGATATCTTAACTTGCTTAGATATACCAATCTTTTTTCAGTGTTCCTTCAATCTCTGTACCTTTCCTCCTGTTTTCTGCAGGCGCAGACTGTCTGATGGGTGTCTACCTCTTCTTTTTGGGTGTGTTTGACATGAAGTTCCGTGGTGAGTACAACCGGAACGCACTGCTGTGGATGGAGAGCCAGGAATGCCGCACCAT
This sequence comes from Notoglanidium macrostoma, assembly GCA_030068235.1. Classification (NCBI taxonomy): domain Eukaryota; kingdom Metazoa; phylum Chordata; class Actinopteri; order Siluriformes; family Auchenoglanididae; genus Notoglanidium; species Notoglanidium macrostoma. The sequence goes on along the minus strand of JAQQZR010000009.1, from coordinate 7,793,064 downwards.
TGGCTTTCTGGCCATGCTGTCTTCTGAGGTGTCCGTGCTCCTCCTCACTTACCTGACTCTGGAAAAGTTTCTGGTCATCGTGTTCCCCTTCAGTCATCTGCGACCCGGGAAACTGCAGACTGGTGTGGTGCTGTTCTCCATCTGGCTGTTAGGATTACTTATAGCTGCTGTCCCTCTGCTCAGCGACAGCCTATTTGGCAACTACTATGGACGCAATGGAGTCTGCTTCCCCCTGCATTCTGATAGGCTGGAGAAGCCCACCGCTAAGGGTTACTCTACAGGAATATTCCTTGGTGATTTTTTTTGTCTTAATTTTTAAGAAATAAAATTGTGTTGCAGACAGTTGCACACAGATACGGCAGCGTCATTTATTTTACTGTCATTCTGTTCAAATGCATTTAAATACAAATTTGGAGATTTAAAAAAGCCAATGTGGTTCAGATGAAATTTTTATATATTCTAAAATATACATGGAGAACTTTATTCAATGCATATATGAAAATAATATCTCAAAACTGATCACTTGATCAAGTAAAATAAGTAAGAAAGTTTTTCTATAATTATTTATGACATGGTGAGTACAGTGTATCGGAGTGCATTACTGTGGATGGAGAGCCAGGAATGCTGAACCATCTGCTTTCTGGCCATGCTGTCTGACGTCCTCCTGTTGCTATTTTTTTACATTTTATTTTATTTCCCTAATCAATGATTTCTCGGTTTGTTTCCATTTTTTGTATTTTCTTCCTTTTGTATTTTTTGTATTTCCTAAAGATTCATCTTTAGTAACTTCTTTCTAGTGGTCAGGGTTGAAGTAGATCTGGAGCCTACTCCAGGAACTATGGCTGTGAGGCATGTTTTTGGGAGGTGGGAGGAAACTGGAGAACCTGGAGGAAAGCCACATAGAAACAGTGAGAACATATTTAAAAAACCTCCACACGGTAACCCGAGCCCGTGCTTGAACCAGGGAGTTGCAAATGCAACCCGCTGTGCCACCGTGTCACCCCTTATCCTTTAGACTCAGTATTTATTTATGCCCCTGATTTTTTTTTCTGTATTTCCATATGCTAATGAAAGAATAGGGCTAAGAATCAGTCATATGTAACAGCAGTAGTGCCTTTTTTCTTTTGGATAATCGATATTAAAGTGCAGATCCACAGATCAGCTGCATATGCTTACCCTGCTTGCTCTGAAGGTCCTGGTACAGACAACACATACAGTGCTGTACACAAGGCCACAATTCTGTTTTCAATAAATTGTCAGTTGAGTACTTATAGTTAATTATTTGGCGGCTAACAATAATGATGGAAAAATGTACTTCACAGTAATTCCATTTTCAGTCAATCATGTTGCAATACTTATTTCTTTTCTGTGATGATCCTTTTTTCCCCATTGTTATTGTTAATTATTGTTCTTCTTTTCAAATCACACAAGCCTGTGCCTGATCTCACTATTGTTCTTGTGGCCGAGTGAGCAAATCCCCACAGCCACACTCCTTAATCTGAAATGATGTGATGGTCAGAAAGCACATATTGGTGTAATAAATCTGGTAAATGGTGTCTGAAATCTTTTGGTCATATAGTCAATCAAAAGAAAGAAAGGGAATAGACCCTTTGCTTTTTTGCAGTTGTTTCTTGATGCCAATTTGTATGTATATGGCTGTTCGACCTCTGAAGTGGCCTTGTCCACCTTATTTTCCTAGTTTTAGGCCATCAGGTCATCAGATCATCCATGAATATGTTTAAATTAGCAATCTGATTAGCAAGCAAATAGCAATGTGTGATTGTGTATTGTGTGTAGCTTATCACACCTTCCTTTATTAACAGGACTGAACCTGCTGGCTTTCCTAGTCATTGTCTTCTGCTATTCCAGTATGTTCTACTCCATCTACAAGACTAGTATCAATGCCACACACGTGCATAATCGCTTGCACAAAGATGTGGCTGTGGCCAATCGCTTCTTCTTCATTGTGTTCTCTGATGCCCTCTGCTGGATTCCAATATTCCTGGTTAAAACACTTTCCCTTCTGAAGATGGAGATACCAGGCATGTAAACAGACTGCATGCATACCCACAAAAAGCTAATTAGTATGTAATAATGTTTTCTTCTTGTAATGTTTCTCTCTCACAGAAATTTATAAGAATTATCCACAAACCCCTTTAATATGTCTTATTAACAATAAGGTATTAGTTATACAAAACTAACAATCTGAGCCTGAACTGAAAATTAGCAATAATATATGTTAGCATTATTAACAATAAAGGTATATTAATGACTATTTTATATTATTACCACAAACACGTATTGGAATAGATGCACAAAATCACATTCTTTTAGGCAATAGAGGTTATGTGATAACTGTGATTTTAAAAAGTCATATTTATTACTATATTTACAAAGACTAGATATAAATAAAAGGTCAGGCAGAACATGATATTTGTGATTGAATAAAAACATATGCATTTGGTTCTTTAACAAAAAATAATTAGAATTTGCAAAGACAAATTAAATTGTTAATTAAATGTGTTCATGTCACGCAGGCACTATAAATTCTTGGGTAGTGATCTTTATCCTGCCCATCAACAGTGCCCTGAACCCCATCCTCTACACACTGACCACCAGTGTCTTCAGGGAGCAGGTGGAGCTGTTACTGTGCCGCTGGCAATGCAGCTCATCCTTAATGAAAGACCGCAAGAGCCTCAACAGCACCACAATCTACAATCATTCAAGGCATATGTTCTACCATACAAAAAGCAAACTATCCCGGGTCTCCTATCCAGATGAGCATGCTCAATATGGCTGATGGAGTAGAGTAGTGCTAACCTCATCATTAACCCTGTCTGCATTCCATGGGAATTGAAGGAACTGCAGAAAGCACAACAGGGGAATCTTGGTCTGTAAGTGGGTTCTACGTAACAACATGGCTCTAGATTCATTTTCTTGCTCAGGAGGATGAATGCAGTATTTCTGAAAGAGATAATGAAATGTCTTCATTCATATACATATGCATCTTCAAACTAGCACTAAAGAAATTTTATTGAACAGATTGACAACTCCATAATACCAACATCTCCTGTTCACTCAAGAATGGAAAAAGGCATCATTGCAAATGTACAAAACTGAGAAAAGGGGGTCATATTTGTTGTCTCCATCAATGGTAAATGGTACTGGCCAGCTTAAAGAAAAAGAGTAAAAAGCAGAGATACATAAGGAAATGGATGCTCACATGTGGAGTATGTTGTGTGTGATGTCAGTGAAATCACTTGAAATCTCCAACAAATGCCCTTGAGCCACTTAAAGTATTCTTAAATTAGTGTAGGATGTCTTTTACACCTGTGCATTATTTGAGTCAAATTTCTGACAAATCTCTCAGAAACTGTAGAAATCATCTCATTGAATATACTGTATACTTCTTAGGTTGAATTTATAATGATGAACTGATATACTGATGAACACTGTATGAACACCATAGATGTTAGTTCCCCACCCCCACCCTCCCATGGCACACCAAAGGATCTCGGTTGACTATTTACACACCAAGTTAAGGAATTATTTTGCTTATACTGTGTATGAATAAGAGCTTACAATTTACAAGTAACATTTTTATTTAAAAAAAAATTATCTTTTTATTTTTTTTTACCTGCTGTATTGAATAACATGACATAAGACATGTCTAATGTCAAGGTACTAATGACATAAGCACTCACTCATACTCCAATACTTTACAGGTTATTTCTTAATGTAATGAAATGCCAATGTGTTATTCTGTGCTACAATAATATGTTGTACATTTGTATAGGGTTTTTTTTGTTTGTCTTTTGGTATCTCATCAGCCTTTGCATTAAACTCCTCCCACTTGTCAGGTCACTACTGTAAATTGTTTTATATGGCTTGCCAAGGTAAATGATGATTAAAATGAACCAGCTTCTATTAAAATCTATCAGCACATGGGTAAGTAAACATTTTAATAGGTAAAGCATTTCATGAACTTCATTCCTTAATGTCAAAGGAAATTGACTACTTTTTGTACCTGAGAAGCAGAACATAAAATTACCTCCTCACAGCTCCAGTGTCCCAAGGTTTGATCCTGAGCTGAGTACAGTCATTTCATTTGTTTTCCCGGTGTGGATTGGCTATGCTAAATTGCCCCTAGGTGTGAATGTGTGTGCATTGTGCCCTGTGATGGCCTGGTCTCCCATCCAGGGTGTTTTCACAGGTCATTATTTTGAATGGGTGCGTTTTTGATCAGGTCAAATTCATTTTTTAAAGGCATTTTGTTTTACATTTAATTCAAAATAAGATAAGCACCTAAATATAACAAACATTTTTGTAACATGACATGTTGACTTTATTTATTATTTATATTTATTTTTTATTGTTGACTCTATTTCTGCCATTCACACAATTATTTGATATTCACTCAAGTGGATTTACATGCATTTTTACACTATATTGCAAATTAAGTGGCTGTCATTACAGTATGATGGTAACAGGGTTGACAACAATAAACGTGTTTAGGATAAAAATGTTTACATTAATAACCACAATACAGGAAATACACCCTGCTTTTTCCTATTGTAAGCAAGTCATGTGCATTATGTCCATATCTGAGGTCAGTTATTGTTATTTCACTGGTGAGATTTATTCAATTTACAGGTAGCCCGTTCAGAAAAATCTCAAATCTCATCTGTAATCCTTTTGCCATTTCTTAGATAAGTACACATTTCTGCATAGAATTATGCAAGTGCAACTTTTTTTTTATTTTTACAGGTTAAGTAGATGTGTACAACACATTTTCTTTTCACATAAAAATGCAAATATTATGATTTATTTTAAATGTGTCCACATTTATATACAGCCATGGCCAAAAGTTTTGAGAATGACACAAGTACTGGTTCTCACAAAGTTTGCTGCTTCAGTGTTTTTAGATCTTTTTGTCAGATGTTTCTATGGTGTACTGAAATATAAATACAAGCATTTCATAAGCGTCAAAGGATTTTATTGACAATTACATTAGGTTTATGGAAAGAGTCAATATTTGCAGTATTGGCCCTTCTTGTTCAAGACCTCTTCAGTTCGCTCTGGCATGCTGTCAATCACCTTCTGGGCCAAATCCTGACTTATGGCAGCCCATTCTTGCATAATCAATGATTGGAGTTTGTCAGAATTTGTGGGTTTTTGTTTGCCCCTGTAAATCCCTGTAAGTCCAATCCCTGTACCTTCAGAATATCAGTCTGTCCCTGAGGTTTTTCTTGGGGAGAAGTGGTTTCTTTGCTGCCCTTCTTGACACCTGAGTGAGCTCTGCACTGGTGTTGCCCCGATCCCCCAGCTGAATCAACATTAGGAGACGGTCCTGGCTCTTCTTCACAACAATTGAACCTCTCTCCTTGAAGTTCTTGATTATTCGATAAATAGTTGATTTATGTGCAATCTTACTAGCAGCAATATCCTTGCCTGTGAAGCCCTTTGTGTGCAAAGCAATGATGACTGCATGTGTTTCCTTGGAGGTTATCATGGTTAACAGAGGAAGAACAATGATTTCAAGCACCACCCTCCTTTTAAAGCATCCAGTCTGCTATACTAACTCAATCATTATGACAGAGTGATCTCCAGCCTTGTCCTTGTCAACACTCTCACCTGTGTTAATGAGAGAATCACTGAAATGATGTCAGCAGGTGCTTTTGTGGCTGAAATGCAGTGGAAATGTTTTTTGGGGGGGATTAAGTTCATTTTCATGGCACATGAAAATGCGGGGTACACTCTGGGCAGGTCAGTATACAGTATATCATTGTTTATTTTACAGTTTTTTTAATCTTTTTATATCTTTGACTAATTTTACATATAGGGTTAATGCTAAGAGAACATAATAGCATGTGTCATAAATGTTTTTCAAGCAAAGATGCAAAATGTATGAAATTGTTCTATATCTTACATAGATTTGGTAATATGGTTGCTGTTTTTTTAATTGCACAATTATGCACAAAAGAAGATAATAAATATGACTAAATGAAGCTGTAACACTTACTTGCTCTCCACAGTTGAATTCATTCTAAGAAAATTGTTACTTCCTCAGAATCTTTTTTTTTAGACTGAAATTGTACTGGGAAGTTTTCTACAAAGTAACAGAGTTAACTTATGGGGACATATCTATATTTAATAAGCTGTTATATTAATTTATAAGCAAAAATGATTAAATACATTATGAAAAAATCATGACAAATATGGTTTCAGTACTACTGAATTTTTATATATTCATTTTATATATTGGAAAGGAGCTCATAAAAACTGTACTTATTACAGGAAAAAGGAAAAATTGAAATTTATTTTCAGGAAAATAGGAAGGAAAAATTGAAATTTTTATTCAAATATCAATGTTTGAGATTTAAAAGGCTCTGTGTCAGGATAATGACCCTTCAGCCTCACACTCGGTGTCCACTGTGTCTCTGCCCAAGAATAAGCTTTTGAATTAATTACCGTTTTTGGATCCAGCCACTCTTAGACTTCCCCTTGGATTAAATGCCTTTGCATTTCTCATACTGTTGGTAGAAATTTGACTTGACTAGCAAACTCCCTTTTCTTATCTTTTCTTCTTCATCAATTGCAAGAGTACCCTTTTTTACATTTATAAAATAAGCACAATCACTTGCATTACATAACCATCCTTTGACTGAATAAATAGTTATTTAAATAAATATGAATAAATACTCATTTGCATTCCTACAGAAGTGTGCATCTTCCCTAATGATAATCTTTTGTAAAAGGTACACAACACCTGACCATCACACCCATATGTGGGCCTTCCACTAAACTGCTCTCACAAAGTTGGAAGCATACAATAGTCTAGAATGTTTTTGTATGCTGTAGCATTATAGTTTCCCTTCACTGGAACTACAGTAAGGGGCCCAAACATGTTCCAGCACGACAATGCCCCTGTGCACAAAAAGAGATCCATGAAGACATGTTTTGCCAAGCATGGCAGCTGGAGTGGAAGAACTTGAGTGGCCTGCACATAGCCCTGACTGACATCAGTGTTTGACCTCACTGATGGACTTGTGGTCATATCTGCAGCAAATCCCCAAATGAGCAAATCCCCACAGACATGCTCCAAAATCTAGTGGAAATCCTTCCCAGAAGGGTGGAGGTTAATATAAAAGATGGTCATGTGTCCGCAAACCTTTGGCCACTTAGTGGATGTTTTACTAATTAAACAGTTAATTGTGTCAACAATTCTGGTGACAAAATTAATTTTTTTGCATTTTCGCATAGGTTTGGTTGTATAAAATGCTCCTGCTTGCATTCTTCACGTTTGCTTGCTTGTTATTAGTTTGTGAAGTTGCCATCAGCATCCTTCAGCATCCCTGCAGGTGCAGTGATAGATCGACTATGCATGACATGCTGCTTATCCAATCAGCGAGCAGCCCTGTGAAAGTCTGGTCTCTAATTGGTTGCCAAGGGCGGGGCCGCGCTCTCCTCACGCGCTGTCTCTTTCTGACAGTCGATGGAAGAACGCTTTAGGGAAGAAGACGCGAGACAGAAGAAGTGGAAGAAAAGCGTAATTCAGCGGTTCTGTTGAAGGACGAAATGTCAATTTAACAAGACTTAAACAAGGATATAAGGTACTGAAACATTTTGACCGACGCTTTAATTGTCCAAAATGGCAGTTGTGGTGTTAGAGCTTTTTTCGCAGTGAAGCGTTTGTGAAGCAAAGCGCTAAAGGCTAGCAGGATGGCCTCAGTGTGACCGCAAGAAACAGAATTATTATTATACAGCGTCAATTGACGAGTATGTGTTGTAAAATTAGCGGTTTATATATCGATAAACTGAATGAATGCTTTTTAAATCAGGCTGTGGTCCCTGGACTGAGGAAATGGTGTCGAGGTGATGCTGTGATGCTGATGTCAACAAAGCAGCTGCTGTTCACGCGCACCAGCTTTTTAAAATGGCGCGTTCACTGAGCTCATACTAACACTTACATTTATATGACATTCTGCTCGCCGTGCCGGCAAACATCATTCTGTTACCCCTGTTTATGTTTTTAATCTAGTAGTAGTCCAAAGACACTCAGTATATGGTTTTTGAAGTCGTCATTTAACTTGGACGTCATTTCATCCTTTGGCCTACACACAATGTATAACATTTTAATACATGTATATATTTGTAGCTTATCTTTTTATTGCAATGATACATCCAGGTCCTAGCTGCTGTGCAGTGATGACAATTGCCTATGATCCTGATCTTATATGCACATTACTCATAGTAGACTAGTAGAAATTAATCATAGAGTATGTGTCCTGAATTAAGTCATCTTCTCAGTCAGGCTGTTACAGCATTCGTTACAGTGTACTGTGATGGAGGATCCAGCTTCGTCTGATCAGAACACAAGCTGACCAAACTGCTCCAACTGGTCGACTATCTTTGTCAGCTGGTAAGCAGGTAGAAACTGTTTCTGAATAACAGTAAGGTGAACATCTCATAAATTATTGATCAATTTAGATAAGTAATGGGTTCAGTGGTTAGCACTGTCGCCTCACAGCACGAAGGTCCTGGGTTCGATCCCTGGGTCACCCAGGGTGCCTTTCTGTGTGGAGTTTGCATGTTCTCCCCGTGCGTGCGTGGGTTTCCTCTGGGTGCTCCG
>JAQQZR010000009.1:7762200-7784322 GCA_030068235.1 Notoglanidium macrostoma | reverse complement strand
CTGGCGACCTGCCCAGGGTGTACCCCGCCTCTCGCCCGAAGATGCTGGGATTGGCTCCAGCTTCCCCGCGACCCAGAAGGATAAATCGGTATAGATAATGGATGGATGGGTAGAGAAGTAAAAGTCTTCCGGTTTGATTTGTGTTTCAGCAGCTGGTAATATTCAGACTAAGCTGGGTTTATCAGCAGGGTATTGTTCACTGGATCATGTGAATGTTGCTTGTCCCATATTTCACTGAAAGTCATTCATTCTGATTGTTCAAAATCTCCCAATTCTTGTTGTTGGTGACCTAGTTGATCTTTTTTTATCTCTTTTTTTAAAGTCTTTTTCAACCTGTGCATGTTGACTCCAAGCACTTACACACTATGGCCAAAGGTTTGAACATCCTTTTTGAACATCCCATTTCAGATTTAAATTCTGTTTGCTTTTACAAGAACCTCCATTCATTTGGCAAGGATTTCCACTAGATTATGGAGTGTGGCTGTGGGGAGTTTTACCCACTCAGTCACAAGAGCATTAGTGAGTTTGGATACGCATGTCAGGTGAGGAGGCCTGGGGTGCAGTTTATGTTCCAGTTCATCCCAAAGGTGTTTAGTGAAGTTGAGGTCAGGGATCTATGCAGTGCACTCTAGTTCGTCCACTCCAACCTTGGTAAACCATGTCTTCAAGGAGCTCAATTTGTGCAAGGGATCTTGTCATGCTGGAACTGTTTTTATATTATTTTCTCAGTTTTAAAATCACTTGCTTTTTTAATCATAGGCAGCTCTCTGATCTTCATGTTGGTTTATCCTTTTTAACATCTGATTCAGTCCTTGGGCTCAAACCAAGAATAAATATTTAGAGCTAGTAATTGTTTAAGCAATCAATCTTAATCAACCAATTTGTGGCAACAGTTAGACTGTATAAATATGACACAGTGATGATCACTGAGGATCATCATTAAGTTCAAATAAGCATGAGTAACATACAATTCTCAGACCCCAGTCATATTACATAACGCTAAATGCGTGTGGAATGTATACAACACTACATGTATGTGGAATCGTATGGCTGTATTATTTAGCGGAAATTTTGAGCGTTGGTGTATTTTGAAACTTTAGCTGGTTGTGTTTTAAATATGAAAATACATTCCCCTCTGAAAGTATTGGAACAGCAAGGCCAATTATTTTGTTTTGTTATACACTGAAGACATTTATTTCAGATCAAAAGCTGAATATCAGATGATAGCTCTCATTTCCTGATATGTGCATCTAGATAGATCAAGTTCGAACATGGCACCTTTAGTGGCAGACCACCCAATGTTTAGGTGAGCAAAAGTATTGGAACAGGCAGTCTTAAAGTTAAGTACATAACACTTAATATTTGAATATTTGGTAACATATTTTTTTGATTGCAAAAACTGCATCAAGCTGGTGACCCACTGACATCACCAAACGGCTGCATTTTTTTTTATGATGCTTTCCCAAGCTTGTACTGCAGCTTATTTCAGTTGTTTGTTTTCGGGGGTTTCTCCCATCAGTCTCGATTCAGGAGGTGAAATGCATGATCAATTGGGTTATGGTTTGCTGATTGACTTGGCCAGTCTAAAACCTTTCCCCTGATGACGTCCTTTGCTGTGTCACAGTGTGTTGGTCATTGTCTTTCTGCATGATGAAATTTTCCTCAGTTAGGATGGGTTCCTTTCTCTGTAAATTGCAGGGCTGTCCCGCGCACCTTTAATTGTGGCGCCAGAGCTTCAACAGCAATCAACAGCAAATATTCGAATCCATAGCGTGGGAGTGAGTGGTGAGCTTTAAATGGAGTGAGCTGGTGCTCGTGCACACTTTAATATCAAAAACATGGCACCATGTGGGGAGAAATGGAGTACATCAGCTCAGTGCATGGAGTAGCAGTACTAATAATAATAAACGAGAACAGGCATGAGCTTTATTTCGGCTGCAGCCACCCAAAACCTCAATAAGGCTTGTAAGTTTGCTGAAAATAGATGTTAAGTAGTTCTCCTGTGTTAGTGTGTGTGAGAGAGAGTGTGTGTGTTGAGTTTAATGCGGAATGGACCAGCCAGACATTTCTCTGTTCTCGGCTGAGACGGATGGCATTGCGCTGCAACACGTGACTTTCGGTTTAATTAAGACATTCATGTTTAAGGATTCTGTTATTGCACAGTATTGTTGTTTGTATTATTATTTGTTATTCAATAAATTTTTTTTTAAAGGTTTGGTGTGTTTTATGCATGATTGTGATCCTGAGTGGTTTGGCTGAAAGAAGATCTATGCACTTTTGGTGACATAATAACAGCTTGTGACAATTTTTCTTATCATGGGTAAATTTTAGACCTACATAAATGCTCATAATAATAGTTGGAATATGAGTTGGTATAAACTGATGAATCTATAAATTTAGCTATAGATATCCCTACATAGACTCATAGTCTCATAGACTACGTTCACACTGCCAAAGTGACTCAAATCTGATTTTTTGCCATAATGTGACACAGATGTAATCTTTTCAGGGACATGTAAATCTGATCTTTTCAAATCCGATTTGAGTCAGTCGCTGTCTGATTAACCGTTGCTGTCCCACTACAGGCCTACTATCAAGTCCTACAGTCCTAAAGGTTTGACCTAACAGACACTGTTTTAATTTTCTTGAATTATATTTCAACTATAGGTTGACATGGAAATTTGCTTTACTTTATAACACAGTTTCACACTGCTTTAAATAGTTCATCTGTACAGCCTGGTGGCACAGCATGTAGCGTTGCAGCCTTACCGTTCCAGGGATGCTCATCTGATTCTGAACTTGGGAAACTGTAACTGTGTTTCACATATACTCCTTGTGTCCATGTGGCTTTTCCCTGTTCCCCCCCCAAAAAATATGTTGTTATGCTAAATTGCCCCTAGGTGTGAATGGGTAGCATAGGCTCCAGATCCACTGCAACCCTGATAAGGATAAAGCATTTACAGAAGATAAATAGTGCATATAAAATACACTCTATGGTGAATTGTTTGTGGACACCTAATCATCATACTCACATGTGGCTCTTCCCCACACTGTTGCTATAAAGTTGAAAGTGTACAATTGCCTAGGATGTCTTTGTATACTGTAGCATTACAGTGTCCCTTCACTGGAATTATGAAGCCCAAACCTGTTCCAGCATGACAATGTGCACCAATTGAGCTCCATAAAGAAAGGCTTTGCCAAGGTTGTTGTGGAACTGACGTGCACAAAGAACTGACCTCAACCCCGTTGAACACCTTCGGGATGAACTGGATCACTGACTGAACCCCAGTCCTGCTCGCCTGAGACCAGTTCCTTACCTCACTAATGCTCTCGTGGCTGAATGGATGCAAATCTCCGCAGCTACACTGCATAATCAAGTGGAAAGCCTACCCAGAACGGTGGAGGTTATTATAACAACAAAGGGGGAATCAATCTGGAATGGAATGTTCAAAAAAGTATGTGCATGTCTGATGGTCAGGTGTCCTCAAATAGAAATGTATGGCCGTATAGTGTTTGACCTGCAGGAATAAGATGTATTCAGGATTCTTCATGCTGTAGGCCACTAGAGGGCAGAGTAATACGTCTTACTTCCGCTTAAAGCGCAGATTCCCAACCTTTGTCCTGCATGTTTTAATGTTTTCCTTACTTAAATGTTTGCTACCAATGTGGCTGATTCAACTAAAAAATCAGCTAATTAACAACCCTTCCTGAAGTTAAAGTGGATGTGGTAGAGAAGGGAAAACACTGAAATATGCAGGACAGGGACTACCCCAGGACCAGGATTGGGAACCAGTTAAACCTATTTCTAAACCTATGAAAAGGTTAAAAAGTGTGTTGTGACGTTTTACATTTTCCTCCTCTGGCTGATGCTCTTATCCACAGAGACTTACAGTTAAAACAGGCTCCAGCTGCACAGTTTAAGCTTAAGGGCCGTGCAGTGGCCCTGGCATTTGAAGTCACCAATCAGTATCGCAAAGCCTTAACCACTGTTCTAACACTGCCCACTGAAGATGAGATATACTTAGAAATTACTTATACATAGGAGATGCTTTTATAAAAGTTCAGATGTTCCTGATTGTGGGAGTGTTTCTACTCACACACACACATAGAGCAATTGCATTAACAGCTCATGTAGGCTAATGGCCTTGGGATGGCTGTTCCCACCAGCACTGAGATCACATTGCTGTCTGGAAATAGATGGGCAGCCTATATACAAAAGAATGAAAAAAGAGAGACTCAAAGAAGATCAGACTGATATAGTAGATAATATTTTAAAATCAAGCTGTAAGTTAAAGATTGGTGACAAAAAGTCTATCCGAAAGTCCATTCTAAAATACAAAAACTGAGAAATATCCTGGAATGATCTTTACTACTCACTCTTTTGGCATGTGTGATTTTGACAGTGTTAATGCCAATGGCCTGCGTTGGAATGTGTGGTGTGTGTGTGCTCGCACTAGTGCTGAAACCATGTTTAGTGAATCATTCTTGTTAGTCTAGATTAATCACAGGATGTGTGTAGTTTTGGTTCATGTTATGTAAACTGAGCATAGCCGCAGTGTGTATTGTTTATGTTTGTGTGTGTTTGGGTGAGTGGGTGGGGGAGAAAGGGAAGAGTGGGAACAGAGACCACTTCCATAGTTGTTTACGGGTTAGTTCTAATGAGTGGGTGTGCCCATGTCTTGTCTGTGTATGTGTCAGGGTTTCCGTTAGCCGGTAATTACCACTCTTTGCCTGGCAAAACTTATAGAAGAAAACTGATAAATTAAAAACTTGTTGGTCAAAATGTCTGGTAATAATGCTCATACAAAACTTAGCTGTAACGAAGGCTATCCTTAAGGAGGAGAGAATGAGATGGCTTATACAAGTTGCAAGCTGCGCAGACACTTTGGACACATTTAATTTTAAGTCAGCAGAGGACTTTTTGCAATGAGAAAAAGGAGAACATAAAATGTTACCTGGTAGCCTGTAGGCTACACTTGATGCCATGTAGACAGCCTTTTTTAAAACAGTCTACTGAAAGGTAGAAAGGTTACAGATGTTTCATTGCAGCCTACATTTTAGGGGCTAATATTGATGTTTTGCTCAGTTGATACTGTTCATTTTGCTTAATCTTTACTGTTCATTAAATTCAAACTGATTTGAGGTTGTTGTTCTTTCATCAACCTAGATGTACATTATATTTGTGTTTACAACATAAACCTTTAATGAAACATGTAACATGACAGGTAAGTTCACGTTAGTGTGTGTGTGTGTGTGTGTGTGTGTGTGTGTGTGTGTGTGTGTGTGTGTGTGTGTGTAGAGTTGGACAAATCAGTAACCCGGGGGTCTCAGTCAAGAAGATTATGTCTTGATTATGTAATAGCTGCCTGATGGACAAGCAGGCTGAAGAGGCTTGCGTTCACCAGCACTTTGTCTTCTCTTGTTCAAAAACCCGAGAAAGAACTGAGTAATGAGAAAAATAAAGTGGTCTAGTATATCTACTGCTAGCACAACACACTTAATGTGTCCTGAAGACGTAACCGGAAAAGTGATGTAGGCAGTAATGAAATCTGAACACAAGTGGTCAGCTGGACACCTTGGAGATGCAAGATGGACATGGGTGTAAATGGCAATGTGTCTCAGCTGTCCACTTGTGATCCGATCGCCCAAGGATCAGTTAAAAACCAAGTTTCAACAGGGCCATTATTAGATGGCCGGAACAGGCGAATGAGGTATTTTGTCCTCTTGAGGGTGTGGTCAGCTTCTCCATCAATCTCCTTTTCCTCCGCTCTCTTTATCTTTCATATCGTCTGTCTTCTGCTCTCTCTTTAGAGCCAAATTTCCAGGGCCCAAGAGACACAGAGAATAAGACTCCTCTTTCTGTGCCTGCCTAAAGAAAAATTATTTCACCAACTTAGTGATGTCTGCAGGACAGAGATCAGGTCACTTATTAGCGTACTGCCCTTAACCCAGGCTAAAATGCACACCTCATTTCAGACTAGCAGTTGTGGACAGGCTCCAATGCAAAGCTTCTTCTGTCAGCGTACTACTGACAACTTTTTCACTGTAGCCAATTGTAGAAAACTTTCAGAATGGTTTAAAGATTCACATCCCAGCCAAGGTCTTCACAAATGTCAACTTGGGCAAATGTAGAAACTTATAAATGGCAAGCTCAGACCAAAGCATTTGGAAGAAGCACTCAGGGGACGTGGTGTCTTGATGACTGTTAGAGAAACACACGCATGCTAGTTTCTCATAATTAGTGTGTGTGTGTGTGTGTGTGTGTGTGTGTGTGTGTGTGTGTGTGTGTGTGTGTGTGTGTGTGAACCTGCTTGATTTTCACACCCCCAGTTACACTCCCTTCTATACCCATCCCTCCCACTTTCTGTGCCTGTGAAAAGAGGCGGGCCTGGACTGAGTAACCCAACACCTGCCTCATTCAGCAGTGTTACTGTAACAGGCTAAACAGCCTCGACCAGCGACAGCACAGGCTCCACCACACATGCTTATCTCACAAACATTCAGGCTTCACACATTCACACGGCATATCCACCAACGCACAGACATAGAGGAAATGCTGCTGCCACACTAAAGAGATGAAAGTAGAAGACCAGTAGTGTGGCTGACTACTGAAGACAAGAGATCAGAAAAGCAGAGGAAGCGAAGGAAAACTGAAAGAAAGTGGTGTCAGATTGCTGCATCCATGCTGTTGAGTGAGTGAACACAGTTGCTCTCGGTCACCCTGGTATCGGATATGCCTAAAGAGGATGCGGTGCCAAGCGACACAAACTCCGTGGACGCTCAGAGCCAGGACAGCATCGTCCTGGTCCAGATGGCGAGCCTCTCCATTGATATGTTCACACCTGGAGACTTCAAAGGGAAGTTCCGAAAGATCCAGCCCAAGAAAAGACCCACGATTATCCGAGAAGGTGCATCAGGTAGTGTGCATTGTGAACTATTTGCTCGGTGTATCCTGTTATTCTATCTTCATACCTCACCTTAAAGCACTCCAGCTTTGAATGAGGTCTTGATAACTCCTCTAGTGTCCACAAGAGTAAACGTGACTGTGTAGCTGTTGATTCATCATTTTCCTGTCTTGTGAATCTGTTGTGTCCTGTTCTGACTTGTAAGATCTTATAAAACCTCGGCTAAATATCTTACCAGAACCACACATACAGCCATGTAGTACACCTCTGTCTGAGGAAACTTTATTTAACATGCGAAACTCAACATGACACAACATGGTGATGTCATTGCAGAGTAATGACAGGCTTTGAAATTACCACACATGCTTCACATGCTCTTACCAGAGCAGCTATGTGGTAGACTGTTTATGTAAAAACATTGTTACTGTTTCGCTCGTAATTTGAGTGAGCAGCTGCTGTGTCAGTCCTATGAGGACATTTTTTTTGTAAAATGGCTATAATCAGATACTGAAGTATTACATCTAAACATGTGAAAGAACAGCAGTGTCTTAAAGCCTGAGGCAGCGAACAAGAAATATTTTAACGGTAATGAAAGACTAATACATGTACCCAACTGAACCAAGCAAGTTTAATGCAGTTTTATTTACACATTGTTTTCTTTGTAACATTTGGAGCATACCATTGTGCAGTAGCATTTACAAAGGCACAGATGAGTCAAATTATTTTGACTTTAAAGGAAAAGGTGGAGGAGGAAAATAGAAAACAGAAAAGAAAACAGAAAATAGAAAAGCCTGCGACTTCATTCAGATGCTGAATCACAGCTGGGCTAATATTCAGTATAATCACACTCTTGGTGGTACAATATAGCTTTTAACAGTTCTGTGAACAAAAAATTAATGTGGAGTAAGTGCTATTTCACACACAATATGGCCAAATGTTCTGTTTATTTTTGGTCCACTAGCAGAAATAGATCCCAAAGAAGCCACACTCACTTTACAGCACGTCTGATGATTTCATCTTTCATAATATTACATCAGAAGTTATATTCCTGAAAATTATGGTTGGCCATGTATGCTGATGATGTCACTAACGCTACTGTAGTAACCGTTTTGAACCAGGAAGTGGAATTTTCCAGGAAGCTAACACAAGCTGAGTGACGAGCTGAGTGATGCACACCGTGAAACATCCCAGTGCAGTTATACTAAATATTATCACTTTTGGAATGCAGTTCGACCAATCTAGCTGCTGTAGAAGTCCGGTGGTAACAGTTAATAGATGTGTAAAATACATGACTGTATAATGCGAGAACTATAAGCATTACTTTCACAGTGAAAGTCTGGTGATGAGGCAGGCAGGAGAGAAACCAATGTTGTATGACAGCCCCAATGACTTTTATTCTGTTCTTGGTACAGGGAAATGCGACTCTCCTTGTCTGTAGTAATCTCGAATACGCTGCAGATGCAGTAGGTGGAGATGAGGTTGAAAAACCACTGGAAACTTCCATTAATGTTGCAAAGGGTATGTTTATGGACTTAAATAAATTAATTAGCATTATACTGATCTACATGATGAAAAAAGAGATCGGTCTTCTTCACATACTCGCTGTAATTCAGCTGTATGTCTCTCTGCTAATTGTCTTTTCAGAGCTTTATTCATACAGGTGTGTGAATTGCCTGAGCTCAGGAATTCACATAGAAGCCTCAGTGTTAACTCACTGAAGAGCGTCTTTGTCAAAGGGAATTCCTCTCCAGAGCTGTGTGTCCAGCGCAGAGTTTGGGGCTTTTGTTACCTGTTTTAAGCGGCAGAATTTAATCTAGCTAAGTGAGTGTGTATTGATCTACTTGCTCGGCTGATTCGTTTTTGCTGAATGTCCATTCACAGGCATCATTCCATGTTAAAAGTCTGATCTTACATTACTCAGCTGGGTCCATCAGAAACTCTCAGCACTCAGTGACTTGTACTAGTGAGCACTTTACAGAGTACTTTACTGCAGAACAGCTGGCTCGCTGCCAGAATGCCAGGAATCCTCTGAGACTTTTGCAAGTCGAGAATAATTGTTGAGAAGTAAAGAAAAGTGTGTTTATGGCAAAAACTTCTTTGTGGCTAAGTTGAGGATCCCTAATACCAACACAGCTGTATAACCCCATTCAAAGGTTATGGATAAATTGAATATATCTTGATTATTGATCAAGTGAAGTTTTGAATATGAATAGATGTGTCAGCAGGTGCTGTGAAAACAGATGGAGATTACTGTGTGTGCTGTAAGAAGAGGCAGCTGGGACAGCTCCAAGCCAGCTAAGAGGACTCATCAGCAGCAGAGAGCAAGAAAGAAGCTCAAAATCCGCCGACTCATTCCTTATGTTTGGCCAGTGCAAACACTGTCATCCAAAACATATTCTTCACATTTAGTCTCACATTTAATGAAAGTTTACATTTTACGGTTTCTTAAGGATTATTATGTGAGTATTAAAGTGTTCTGTGAGGTCGTGAGAAGATTACAGTGTATTTCGGTTTGCCATTCCTCTTGGCATTGATGTTAATCGTATTTATATTCATCAGTGACCAGGTTAATGCATAAAGTCTGCATGTTTTTTTCCCCAAAAACATCCTGAGAAATTTTTATTACCCGGCAGGTTGTTCAGTGCAAATTCCTTTTCTTTTTAACTCCCACTCGTGTTCATGATAAGGTTACAGCCAGGGCTGGGAGGCTTACTTCAAAAATATTTTCTGATACAATGTCAGTAACCTAATCCAAGTATAACAAAATTAAAGTAAAGTAAATAACTCATGATGTTTTGTGTGGGCCTGACGATCATTTAATCTGCCTAATTGTTTTTTGATTGATGGATTAGTTTAATTTCTACAAATATATTAAATACAAAAGATATTTATTTAAAATATTTATTGCAGGGTTTTAATCAACACTACTACAGAACATTTTCTAGGCTTGACTTAAATAACAGTTCACTGATGACAAGATTACTGACATTTTTCAGATAATTTGTCACAGCATGAGAATATTATCAGGCGCTCATGTCAACTAAATGGGACACTCGGACTAATGCAAGGTGACGGTATGTACAGTTTTTACTGCTTATCACTTTTTTAATCACTTACCACAACTTTTGCAACTGTGCGTCGGTATTTCAAGCCATGATTTGTTACCATTTTAAACAAACAAATTCAAAATAAATAGGAAATAAACATCAGCTGCCTGTTTCACTCACTGAAACTCTTCAGCGCTGAGTTCATTTTGCTTGTGAAGGCGCGAGGCGAATCATTTTCAAGTTTTGCAGTTGACTCTTCATTTTCAATGCCCGAGATTAGTGAATCGACTCTTTGTGGAATCAACTTCTATGTGAACACAAAAGCTGGATGGAAACTTGATGACTTGACACACGCATACATACAGTATACCGTGTATGTTAAGAATGTACAATTGTTGATCAGCACTACTGGGTCGAAAAAATAGGCTAGCTTAGCTTTTCCAAGCTAATTGAATCAAATAGCTTTGCTACTTGCTGCCTATCATAACATAAGAAAGCAGTTAAAGACGGTTCAAGCAGGAACGTCATGCTTCTCCTCACATTCCCTTAAACGAATTATAATATTACTCACATTAAAACACAAGTAGACATTTATTTAACATTTATGGAAGGAGTCTTGGTTGTAAACACTTTGCACATTGCTTCAGCACAGGAAAGTCACTGGGACAGGAGTTTACGGGCTTATTTTTAAGAGAGAAAGAGAAAGAGTGAGGCTGGTGAGGGAATGACTGTTTATTGTGGCTATAATTTAATCAGCACAGGAACTAACCTGTCTCTAATGCCTTCCACAACATTAAATCTAACTGTAAACCATGGCATCGTTCTTAAATCTTGACTTTAATAAATTGTCATCATCAGCAAAACACTATGGTGTAAGCGGCGTGCATAGTTTTCATATAACAGCACGTTCTGTTGTGAGTTATTCTGTTAAAGTCTGAAACCAGGTTTGCTTTGTGCAGCACAAAGGGTTGAGGAGTTATGAAGCCTGCAGGCCAGCTGTAATAATGTCTGCCAGTTTAGTGCCAGTTAAAGGCCATCATCAAGGCTAATTTACTTAAAATTGCTGCTTTTATCTATTTTTGGCCTTCTTGGACAAGAAGTGAGCAGAGGAGGGCATCGAATCATCATGCATCATCTACAAAGAGCAAGAACACTGGTGAAGATAAAGAAAATAGGGAAGACTGGTTTTGGTTATTTGCCATGTGCTTGTCTCAGACTTCTAGACTGGGAAGTTTAACTGCTTTCACATGGAAGTTATTTGTACCAGAACTTGTAAGCCGGCTTGTCATTCGTGCTTCTCTGACAGATAGGATCACATTCCAGCTGAGTGTTGGACAAATACCGGTACTGATACTCATCAGCAAGCAGTGCAACATACAATCTTATTTGTTCCAGCCACCAAGTGGGTCTGTAAAGTCAGACCTGGAATATGCTGGCCTAATGATCACGGCAGGAAAGCCAATCTTTCCATTTTTGTTCTATGTCATATAATACCGACAACAAGGCAACTTATAAAGCTTAAGTATTCAGTATTCTTAAGTATTTTTGAAACTGTTAAAGATTTTTTAAATTGATGGTGTTTGTAAGAGTAATTGCTTCTGCCTTGGACTTTCCCTGCCTCCTTTGATGCTTTGAGCACAAGCTATAGCTCACACATTGTATTGAGAGTGAAATCTTAATCCTATAAAGCTGTACTCTCCCCGAGGAGCTTGAATACACACAGGATGTGTTTACAGGCAAAGCGAATGCTGTACATGCTGCAAATGTTCCTGTACAACTTCTAGGCTTTGGCACATACACAAACCGCTAGTGGATTTAAGCATGATTTGAGAAGAAGTGTGGTTAAAATAAATAAAACTCTGCTGCCATTAGTATCTGTGATTTCTATGTAGAGAAACTTTTATGCTTTCACCCTGTTTAAAATTTGCACATCAGTGATTCTTAGAGAAAATCTGATTGGACTCACAGAACACGTAATCACATGCTCATGATTTACTGGTGTGTTGTTTTGATATGGACTTTGTTTGTAATCTGAACTTCTTACTTGTGAGAAAAAATTATTTGTGAGATCCTTATTTATCCGTATTTCCTTATTTTCTAATGATAAAACGTAATTGTGCAGTCTTTCTTCTTTTTATCATCAAACTACCACATGTATCAGTTAGCAGTCACAGGCTCTGTTTACACTTGGTTTTAAAATGCGCCTTGAGCATTCAGGTCACAAATGGGCTGCCAATACACATCACTGTTTACACCTGTGTCTATAAGGCGTCTCCAAGGTGACCGGCCGAGCGCTTTTGTTCAAATTTCGTTACTGCCTACATCACTTCCGCTAGAAGGTCAAAGGTCCCTGTGCAAAATTATATTAAAACGTAAAACCTGCAACATACCTTCATTATCTTCTCGCACTCCAACCGCATGCATCGGTGCTCCTCTCCATTTTTTTCTAGCATGTCGCACCGTTACCAAATCCTGTTGTCCAGCATTAATGACGTATTTTCCTGTTACATCTGTCTTGCGGACACTTTGGGACGCATCAGCGTTCACACTACAGAAGGCATGTGGCCAAGTGCGTCCCAGACCACCTCGGCAAGTGGTTTGAGCGAATGCGTGTTGAATGTGTCTTGGAGGTCGTTTACACTTGTATTTAGCGCTGTCCAGTTGTGATCAGATCACCCACGATGCATTTTGATACCAAGTGTAAACAGGGTCATAGAGTAACATACAACTACTAGTCTTTTCCTCACTAAACACACCCTGTTACTTTCCACTAGTAACCTGCTTCTTTTAACTTTTTCTTTGGTAATTAAATGTGATGTGTGTACTTTTTTCTAGTGATGATGTCATGATGGGAAAAAGCTTATTATGGCACTGAGTTTATCTTTTTTCTTTACGAATCATTGCACAGAGGTGTGGAGAGCCTCTCAGGCTGATTCTGAAGCTTATAGTCAACTAAGAGTGGGAAAGTGAGGAAGCATCTGATGCTAACGTGACATCAGAGCCAACGGTGCCTAAACACATCTCTGCCTAGGAATATTATTGCGTCTCTGCCTTTTTTGTTTGTCTTTTATTAAAGATTGCAGATTGTATTGCAGGTTTCCTGATCCCTCTCGCAGTCTTGTTTCCTGATGAGTCATGTTCATTTGTTTCTGTTGAATGTGGCTAATTATATTTTTATAATTTCGCTATAAAAACGCTTAATAAATAGATTGCATTGCCCAGTGACATGAGAGCACATTCTGATGTGTTAAGAATGGAGGAAGTGAATTGTTTGTGTGATGCCTCAGGATGTCTCTTTCAATGTCTCCTGTACTAACAGCTTAGCATGTAATTACCTCTCTCTCTCTCTCTCTCTCTCTCTCTCTCTCTCTCTCTCTCTCTCTCATGCTCTCTTGCTCTTTTAATCTCTATCTCACCAGCTCTCTGGACAATTCTGTGTAAATGCTAGGGCCTCTGAGCCAATCCTTTTATAGCAGGGAGGGATGAAGATGGAGGGGGATGAGAGGATGTCAGTGTGTGTGTGTGTGTGTGTGTTAGAGTGTGTGAGAGAGAGAGAGATAGTGGGGAAGTGAGAGTTGTTGTTGCTCACTGCTGACCCAGGATGAGCTAGCGAGGTGGCTGTTTCTTTCCCTGCTGCATCTCTTCTCTGCCTCTCCTCCGTCCCTTTATCCCTGCATTGCCGCAGAGACAGAGCAGACATGACAAGTCAGCTGGACTCGGGATTCTTTGAGATCAGCATCAAGTCCTTTCTGAAATCCTGGAGCAGCCGTGAGTACACTCCATGCCTTCTCTCTCTCTCTCTCTCACACACGCACACGGCAGGTGCATTAGAGCAGGAGGTGTTTTCATTCTCTCTCTCTCTCTCTTTCTCTCTCTCTCTCTCTTTCTCTCTCTCTCTCTCTGTCTGTCTCACACACACACACACACACACACACACACACATTGCCTCCTTCTGTACTCTCTGTTCTGTCCTTGATGCACTGAGGAGTGGAGATGACTGACTTGTTCTCGCCATCATAAAGGCACGCATACATGTCGAATGTTCCGAGTGAGGATGAGGAATGTGTGTTGGTTCATGTGTTCAATCTGGACCTATAGAATAGTCTTCTGTAGCTACTGCAGGCAGGACTTGATGTGAAGGTTATTTGCTGGAGTTGCTGACCTTTGGCTGTATTTGTGGATTAATGAAGTTGATTGTTTTTGCTTGTACGATGAGGAAGTGTGGTGTCATTTATTTGAATTTGAGCTCACTTCTTCTAAAGCGGATATGGATAGCTATGAAAAGCAAAATTTGATGGTAAGCGTGTATCTGATTTCTGTACATCATCAGATCAGACACTTCCGTCACTTTCGCTGACGTCTTTACACTCTTTGGCGTTAAGACCATACACATACAGCACAATGGCCAACAGCCTTTCCTCTTGCCTGACAGTAAGTCTGCTAACTCATTGTGACCATAAGAAATAATCAAGCACATGTTAGGGAGTGATACGAGTGTTCAGTGTACTGTATCCTCCTGCAGTTAAAAACATGGTGTATGCTCTTGCTGTCACATGGCTGCTTGGGTAGGAGAGCAGGTGGCCAGATATCAGTGTTGTTAACCACTCAGCAAATCCCACTAAATCTCACACTCTCTCTCTCACACACACACACACACTCGCTCATGCTTCCCTCTCTCAGCAAACAACGACCTTCTCAGCAAATAAAATGAATGTATCCCTAGCAGATTTAGGCTAAATATAGACAAAGTATGTGACTGGTGGGATTGGGGGGGGTCGCTGTGTCACGGTACTTCAAGTTGTTTTGTTATTTATAATTGATCCTTTGAACATGATCACATGCATTTGCTTCTAAGGTTATCTGAATAAGACCATTAGTTGTAAGAATTTATTCAGTCTCTTTTATGTTATGTATGGTACATTGTGTTTTTTCATGGATTTTTTTTTACGTTTATCTTTGTCCGTGGTGGCCTGGTAGGTTCCTGCCTCACAGCCCCAGCATCCCCGGTTCAATCCTGAGCTCAGGTTACTGCCTGAGTTTCTCACGTTCTCCTCATGTCCATATTATTTTCATCCAGGTTCTCTGGTTTTCTCCCAACATGCAGTACATGGAACTGCTACAGAGAATTACTGCTAGGTGTGAATGAGTGTGAAAATATGTACGTGTGTCACAGTTTGCCCTTTGCCTCGTGGTTCCCATGGCGAAGGTTCCCTCTTATTTGTTTTGCAACTCTGGCTAGGATCAATCAGTTACTGAAGATGAATGAATGAGTAATTTAATAAGTTAGGCTACAATAGAATGAAGGATGTGAATATCATCTCCAGATTCGGGTGGCTGAAAGTGCAGTACAGTACAGTGGTGGGGGCTCGGACTGGAGAGAAGGAGAATAAGTAAGGTCATTCCAAACATGAGATACAGTTTTACCACGCTCACCTAATGTATAAACACATGAAGGTGTCTTTGCCATGATGTAGTGCAACATGTAACGCTCCTTAGGTTTCATGTTTGCTATGGTGACATGAGCGACTTCTTAAATATCTAATCAGTAAATCCTTGTTATTAAACAGTACTAGGCATTGTGGGGTTGGGGTTGGTTGCAGTTTGTGTGTGTTGGGGGGTGTTTCAGCACTGCTTCTGTACCATTTATCTTGACTAATTATGTTTTTTATGTAGTACCTAAGTTCTACTCTTTCTTCATGCGGACAAAAATGGGATAAAATACCAAGATACTGTTGTAATCTTTTATGTAGTTACTGTAGTTATAATAACTCAATGAAGTGTATATAATAACTGCTGAAATGTATAAACTGAATTACCTTTGATATAATATCTGGGTTAGTAATCAGCATCTGTACTGTATGTTTATTGTACAGTGTATCATGCTGTCCGGCTCTGTTCTCACTGACCTCACCAACTCACACACTGTAAACATGTGATGGTGATAACAGCATTGTAGTCGAACTATATCAGATGGTTGGCACCTTTTCTGTTCCTCTATGCACTGCTGACTGCACACACACACACACACACGCGCGCACACACACACTCATATAAAGACTGCCAGCTTCTAACTCTTTCTGCTTTTGCCCGAGTCTTCTCACTCCTGCTGTTAGAAAAACATCTTCAAATCATGGTTCATACAGAGAGAATACATCACATTAATGTTTACACATTCTCATTTAGTGTACACTTTCATACAAACAGACTTACAAGTGAGCTGTTGATACATAACGACTGGACGAGGAGTTGTGTCATGTTTGTGTCAGCTCTTCAAGATATTCATTCCTTCATTTACCTTCAGTAACCTCTTTATCCTGCTCAGGGCTACAGTGGATTTGTAACCATTCAGTTCACCTCAGATGCCTCCATTACAGCCTGCCATGTACAGCGCTTGAGGGAGAACATGCGAAACTCCTCCCAGACAATACTCTGAGCTCAGGAACGAACTGGGAACCCTGGAACCATGAGACAGCAACATTACACACTGTGCCATGGTGCTGCCTTCTTCCTGATATTATACAGAACAAAACCTAGAGAACAAAGCTACAAAATCTTCAAATAACCGCAAGTGTAGTCAGTGAAAGATTGAAGTACTGACAATCTGATCTTAGCCTGAGGGACTTGTCAGAGTGACAAGTGACAAGTGTGTTCAAAAGTTCAAAATGATTACCGCAGTAATGTGCATAAACCTGAATGTTTGTCAGTATTTTCTGGCTGAGGCTGTTTTCTTGCTTCCGTGGTTCCACAGAGCAAGTTTAGTTCAGTGGCACAAACCTTGGTCAGCTGAAAGTGAGTAGCATGCCTAAACTATGCAATGTGATTAGTTAAATACACTCATCACTCACTCACTCTCTCTCTCTCTCTCTCTCTCTCTCTCTCTCTCTCTCACTTCGCTGCCTTTCGACAAGTGTAAACTGTAAGAATAATGTAGATCCGAAACCTATTTATGCATGTAGGTGATGAGTAATACTGTGTGTGTGTGTGTGTGTGTGTGCTGTGTACACGTGGCATTAAAATGCATCTTGGATGATCTGATCACAACTTGACAGCACTAAATAAAAGTGCAAACGACCTGAAAGATGCATTCAAGATGCCTTCACTCAAACCACTTGCCGAGGTGGTCTGGGACGCATTTGACCACATTGGTTTCTTAATGTGAACGCTAATTCCCCCCGATGCGTCCATACACTGACATAACGGGAAAGTATGTGATTAATGCTGGACGCAGTGGTTGTTTTGGTGACAGCATGACACACTAAAAAAAATGGTGAGGAGCACATGGTTGGAGTACAAGAATATAATGAAGGTATGTTGCAGGTTTAACACTTAAACGTAATTGTGCACGGTGACCTTCAACCTTCTAGTGGAAGTGATGTAGGCAGTAACGAAATCTGAACACAAGTGGTCAACTGGACACCTTGGAGACGCGTTATAGACACAGGTGTAAACAGTGATGTGTCTTGGCTGTCCACTTGTGACCTGATTGCCCAAGACTCAGTGTAAACAGAGAGATGTACGAGAGAATAGAAAGAAGAGACCAAAAGAAAGAGCAAAGCACAACATCTGTGTGGAAATTAAGTTGAACTGATCTGAGTTTTTCCAGTCTATTAAAGACTACTAAAGAGGTGTAGCATACAGTATGTCACTGTTCGAAATTGTTTGTTGTATAAGTCATGCTGACTCAGCTAGTTCTTCTAAGTGAATCATGTTTTAAAGATGTTTAAGAAGCTGTCTGATGTTTAAGAAGTCACGTCCACAGCATCCACACCCTGTACCGTTTGTTCAGTCTTAACTTTGACTTATGTAGGTGTTTGACTGCTTTTTGTGTTTGTTTGTTTTTACATTGTGTATGAGGATAATATTTGAGGGCAGAGGTGGCTCAGTGGTCATGACTCTGGCCTACTGATCAGAAGGCTGAGAGTCTAAATTTAAGCACCACTGTAGCACCCTTAAGCAAGGCCCATAACGCTCAACTGTTTGCACTGCAGCTACTCTAAATAGTAAACCACTTAGTAAGTATATTTGTGTACAGCATAAATCATGGGCTTTGAGGGTTTATGGTCTGTGATCTGCAAAAGATATAGATGATGAACTAATATGCTTGAGAAAAAAAAGCTGGCGCTCATAGCGATACATCTGACATAACATACTTTCTCTGCGGCTTTAATCCACTGTGTGTGTGTGTGTGTGTGTGTGTGTGTGTGTGTGCACATGCGTGTGTGTGTGTGTGTGTGTGTGTGTGTGTGTGTGTGTGTGTGTGTATGTGTGTGCACATGCGTGTGTGTGTGTGTGTGTGTGTGTGTGGTGTACCAGAAAAGTTTGTTTTTGATACACCAAAAAACAGGCTTGCTAGTTGCCATGATTTCATGGCAGATTTCTGATTTCTGCCATGAAAAAGAGATTAGCTGCGTGTACAGCATGTGCATGTGGTAAAAGCATATGGATGTATTTGTGTACATGTATGTGTCTGTGTATGAGTGCTAAGGTTAAATTTAGCTCCATGTCGGCCCTCCCTCCTCTCTCTTTGGGCTTTGCTGAAATTCCAGCCTGACCTTCTCCTCAGAGAGGGCTCACTGCTATCACACATGGCTGTGAGGATTCACACAGGAAGGCTGTTTTCCCTTCACCTTACCATAACCCAACAGGCTAGGGTCTTTTTATCTTTCGTACCACTGGGCTGATCCCACAGTCTCAAGCTGGAGTGAGGCTTCTGATGAAGGCAACATGAACACGGACATGACATGGTGCTACTATGGTCACTTTTATGGAAGTTACTTACTGGAACAGACATGGCTGGAGATGATATGGAGCTAGACAACTAGATTGTTTGGGATTATTGGAATAAGGACAGTATGGAGGTGACGCCGGTGCGCTGGAGCCGGGCCAGCTTTATCAGCTTTATTAAGTGTCTGGGTAGGTGATACTGGCTGGACAGTATATTAAGTGTGTGCATGAAATGTTTATGTGTTTGTCTGTGTTGTTTTTTTTTTTTGCAAATTATGAGGGAAATTGTACATTGGTAGTGAGTGTGTTTGGGATTTGTAGCCTCTGTCGAGGGAGGATACATTCTGGACATACTTTGTTGCATTGCCCAAAAAGATAAATCAGGCAAAGCATTTCGCAATACTATCCAAGCTGCACCCTGTTGTATGACCCTCCTCCTGTCCTCCTCTTCTGGGCTTCCACCCTACAACACACTCCCCTCTCATACCGTTAAGCTCATTAGTGAAAAATAAAGCCTGTTATTAGAGTTAAGGCTCCAATCTCGAGCTGTCAAAACACAAGAAGTTCTGACTATTGTCATAGCAACCTTGATATACTTACTGAGCATGAATGAATGCAGTCTTGTAGCATTGTTGCTTTAGGACATCTGTAACTGAGGTACAGAGGACAGCTTTACTAAATGTTATTATTTCTGAATATTTCTACTCAAAAGTCATCCGTAATGATTCATAAGAATCACCCGAGTTCTTTGAACCACTTTCAGTCATATTTTCAGAAGCCAAAGGCCTCTCAATTTATTTACAAAGCAAGATGTATATTTGCATTATAAATACTGTCTTCTAGACCAGTCTTGAGTCTCATTAACATGTTTAAGTAATTATTACTCCAGTTGATGGCCTCATAATGACGTACCATTCCTTTCCCCTGAGCAATAAACTAAGCATTTGGGCTTGTTCACCCTTTAAAGAGTCCCAAAGCTGTTGTTTATTTCATAAAGATTAAGAAAAGAACTCTCTTAGATATCCTGGAAAGTTTATCAATATTATTTATGCTTCTCATGTTGTTATATTTAAGAGTATAATGTAATATTACAATATAATACTTTGTTTTATTATTTGCTAAAAACTGATTTTATTTTGTTTTCATGCCTGTTAACTGAATTAATAGTTTGCCGTATATTTAAGTGCAGTGCTGAGCTTTGGAGACTTTATATTTAAGAATTAATTTCCATATGTCTAATTGTTAGTTATTTTCCACAATGAATGAATGAATGTAGCAAATCAGTGGAAAATCCTGCTTAAGTGTAGAAGTTTTTAATTTTCATTGTTATGCAGTTGTGCCAATAGCACTGATATTAATCCCAATGAATGTATTTTCCATTCTTAAATGTACTACGAAACAGTAACATGCTATGATCAGCTGAGTGCTTAAATAGAATTGCTCTTCTTCCATTTGGAATATGAGATTTGATCTGTCTTTAGCTATGTGCGGTGGCCAAGACACATTCATGCTCAGTCAGGATGTCAGGAGCTTTCGCAGCCACATGAGTGGGGCTTCCTCAACCTTCCAGCCAACTTCAGTGACTCTGTCATCCCTAAAATGAAAACACCAGCTGTTCTCTCTGACCACTTCTGAAGCCAGAAAAACGTTCTTCAATTTCATAAACCATATTTTGAATGTTACATTGTGCACATAAGACCGTATTGTATTGGCCTTCATAAGATTCTGCAAAATAGGCCTCAACAATGTGGTTATACCCAAAGGGTTTCAAATTGTAAAGTGCATATTTTTTGTTAGGATCCCAAACAGCAGTCTAATATTTGGCAATTCAAGATTAATAGTCAATGTCTATAGCAGAGATCAGATTTCAGGCAGTCAGATTCAACCAAGGGAGGTATAATCAGTATCCATAGACAGGCTAAAGTTAACAGCACCTGGACAAGCAGAAGAAACGAGAACAGATCAGATCAGAGGGTGTGAACTGAAGTATACAAAAACAGGAGGACTAACTGAGACATTATGACAACTTTAGATGGCCCTGAGTAGCAAACAAGCATACAATTTTGTTAAAAAATACTGCAGGCGAATCATTAACCATGTCAAATCACAGGTATGGACCATATTTCAGTAGAGCGAAAACGGAAATCACAGTTTGAATGTACAGTGAGGGGAAATAAATACTCGGACCCTTTTGGTTTTGTTACTAAATATGCTTCTTGTGTATATCCATTTAAAATTTATACACAAAATGTCTTTGGACTTTGAACTTGTGAATGTGACCAAAAATGTATGTATTCATAAACATGGTGAAAGATTGTTTAAAAAAAATTGATGAGGATAAAATATTCACATACCACAAATTACCAACATAGTACTTTGTTTCAAAGCTGCTGTTGGCCATTACGGCACTGAGATGTGTATGGTAGGAAGTAATTAGCTTTCTGCAGCATTGTGGCCCATTTCTTATGGCAGATCATTGTCAGTTCCCCAAGGTTCTGAGGGCTCCTCTCTGATGTAGTCGCAATTTCAAAAACCTCCATAACTTCTCATTGGGATTCAGGTCAGGAGATTGACTAGGACATGCAAGGCCTTTTTGAGTTATTTTGGCTGCATGCTTGGGGTCATTGTCTTGTTGAATCATCCATCTTCTTCCCAGATAAATTTTTTTGCCAGATGAGATTAAATTCTCCTGTGATACATCCCAGTACATTGCTTCATTCATGGCTCCTTCAGTGACATATAATGCCCCAGTGCCATTTACAGAGAAGCAGCCGAAAATCATGATGTTCTCACCTCTGTACTTCACTGTGGGTGCAGTGTTCTTGGGATCATACACACAGTCCTTCTTTGTCTAAACTTGATGAGCTGAATTATTGTCAGACTTCTGTTTTGTCTGGCCAGAGTATATTGTTTCAAAAGAGTTATAATTTGTCTGAATTCTTTTAGATGTGCTTCTCGATGGTACTTTTTTTGGTTTTGCATGGGGTTTAGGATTGGAATGATTGTGGTGTAGTTCATTGTGTGTTGTTATTGTTTGTGTAACTGTTGTTCCTGCTGCTTTGAGGTCATCCTGCAACTCTTTTCAAGTGACTACTGGCTTCTCTATTACCTTCTTTATCAGTAGCATGAGAGAATGTTGTGAATTCTTACATGGCACACCTGTCTGGGGATGATTAGCTCTGATGTGATACATGTCCATGATAAGTGTGTATCATATATATATATATACACACTATATTGCCAAAAGTATTCACTCACCCATCAAAATAATTAAATTCAGGTGTTCCAATCACTTCCATGGCCACAGTTGTATAACTTCAAGCACCTAGGCGTGCAGACCGCTTCTAAAGAAGAAAGAATGGCTCACTTTCAGGAGCTCAGTGAATTCCAGCGTGGTACCGTGATAGGATGCCACCTGTGCAACAAGTCCAGTCGTGAAATTTCCT
>JAQQZR010000009.1:7710369-7733254 GCA_030068235.1 Notoglanidium macrostoma | reverse complement strand
GTGTGTGTGTGTGTGTGTGTGTGTGTGTGTGTGTGTGTGTGTGTGTGTGTGTGTGTGTGTGTGTGTGTGTGCATGTTTTTGTATCATGTTAGGGACCAATTGTTCCCACTAGTATGAGACCTTGTGAATTGGCTGGTCCCTGAGAGAAATGTCACACATTTGCCTTAGTTATGAATACTAATAAAAGAATAGAAGCTGCTTTATGAGAATGTGCATGTGAATGTTATGCAATTGAACTGAATTAACTAATACAATAATCACAGCTGGTAAAAATATAAAACCTGATCCACAGTTTAATACCATTTTATCAACCGTAATTTTTCTGCCCATGGCACATATAAAAACCTAAAAGAATAAATATCATTCATTTTTCTTTTATATATATTATATTACATATATTTTTATTAGATTTTAATTGAATGTTCTTGTTGCTAAATCACAAAAATAGCAGCTATGATCCTAAGAAGTGGGAATCTGACTGTACCACGTGGACTCATGGGAATGTTGATGTTTGTTGGTAGGTGTAATATAGCGGTGATCTTCATGACAGAGATGGTGGTGGATCACAGTGTGCGAGAGGACTGGGCTCTGCATCTGCCCCTCCTGCTACATGCCCTCTTCCTCGGTAATACCGCGTCACTCTTACACCTGCTGCCTTTCTTTCATTCTTTCCTGTTTCTTTCATTTTTTATTAAACTGTTAAAAGACTGTAATAAATAATGTCTTAGGCGGGTTTCTCATGTCTGTGTGCATATGTAATAAACATGTCTGTCCCTCCATCAATGTGTATGCGTCACTAGTGACATTCACTCTGTTAAAAAGGCCCTTCTGTGGCATTTGTCCACATCAACGTCTACACTCCCTGCTGTAATTGCAGCTTGCAGGAAAGCTGAATAACACAGTGTAGCCATGCCAAAAATGTGAAAAATGTCTATGATGTAAAAGGAGGGAAAAACAGGGAGGGGAGAGAAATGCCATAACTCATTGCTTATCTCTCTCAGACTCTTTGTGTCGTCATCACATGCTGTCTCCATTTTGTTCCCATCAACATATTTGTGCAGAACTCTTCCTCTGATATTTTATCTGCAGTCAAAACTATTGCAGGCATGTTTATCATACAGATAAAAGAATGTAAATATCTCTCATCTGCACTAACAAGCATTACAAGTATTTAATATAAATTAAAGTAGATTTTTAAATATAGTTCAGGTTTCATGTAATTGTTAATTTTTAGTTTCCTCTTTCAGGTCTCTTTTATTTAATTCATTCCTATTTTTCTATTTTATTTCCTCTTGGCTCACAATAACTCTACAAACGCACTATAATTGTATTGTGTCTAATGGTGTAAATAAGCTGCACTTATATTTAAGCTGCACTTATAAACTAACAACAAATGTCTCAGGGGCCTTGCTGCTCCCCGATTTTTCACCTTGATTGACATATAAGGCTTTTTCTGTCTGTGAATATATGAAATGTTTGGTATTTGCCGTCAGTATTTGCCTAACCCTGAATAAAATAAGATTTTTTCAATCCACTGAATTCTTTGATTCAATAAGCTCATTGTTGTCCTGATGTGCAAAATTTCTTTCCCAGTAATAAAGACTAATTAATACCAGTGCAATAAAGGGCCTACAATGATTACCAGTCTGGTTGCAAATGACAAATCCTAATAGTTTACCATCCACACAGTTTGGGGGGTTAGGCTCTAGATGTTCCATGGACCTGCAGAGTCATTATTTTGGCATACAAGTATATGATTGAGGTGGTGATAAAATTACTTTACTTCACCGACTTCACTGGGTATTATCCTCTTCTTTCAGGTTTAGATCACTACCGGCCTGAGGTTTTTGAGCACAGCAAGCGGCTGCTCCTGCATCTGCTCATCGCTCTGTCCTGCAACAACAACTTCCAGGTCATTGCTTCTGTGCTGCTGGTCACCAGGGAGATCAGCGACAACAAAACACTTACCATTAAATCCAGCCATCAGCCTGAATACCTGCATACAGGTACAGAAATGAATGGAAATACAAGCAAATTATACAGTACACAAATAATCATTTAACCACCAAATTACAAAGTGTGATAGACAGGAGAGAAACAGAGTGAAGCATGTTTTAGAGAAACAGTGGAAGAGCTGGTCCAGTCATGATACCAGTTTATAGACCTATGACGGGTTCCTGGTATTTTCATTCCAATCCAAAAAGGGTTATGTCTTTATTATGAAAATTGAATACAATCCAAAACCCCTCACATGTCTCTACCTGTATCAATTAAATGGACTGGTGTTAGAAAAGATATGAGCATTAAGAAAATAGAGTGACAAAGAAAAACTCTTAAATAGATTAAGAATTCTGATGCTTGTGTTAAAGCTTGTGTTACACTTCCTTCCATACAGGTGGTTTGGACTTCCTTCGGGAGTGGCAGGCATCTCCTGTGGCAGATTCAGGTCTTAGCTCTTCCTCCACCTCCTCCAGTGTGAGTCTGGGGGGCAGTATGGGGAACCTCCCTCAGATCACAACTGAACTTGAGGACCTGGAGGAGTCTCCAACTGAATGTGAGGAGAAGACCAACAAACTCATCGAGTTCCTCACAACCAGGTATTTCACATGACCACCTATCCATACTCATATGACTGGTCTGGTAACTTGAGTCCTTTCCAAGTTAAGACTGTATCACATATATGATTTAAACCCTCATTTGCTATTATAATAACTTTCAATCTTCTGGGAAGACTTTTCATCACAAAGGTGTTCAGTGGGGTTGAGGTCAAGGCTCTATGCAGGCCACTCAAGTTGTTCCACACCAACTTTGGCAAACCATGTCTTCCCGTGTCTTGCACAGGGTATGGTCATGCTGGAACAGGTTTGGGCCCCTTAGTTCCAGTATAGGGAAATAGTATTGCTATAGCATTCAAAGATATTCCTGACAATCGTGTGCTTCCAATTTGTGCAAACAGTTTGGGGAAGGCCCACATATGGCTGTAATGGGCAGGTGACCACATACTTTTGGACATATAGTGTATGTTGAAAAAAAACAATAATAAAATTAAGTTAATGAATTGTAAAAAAAAAATTATGGTAAGTTAAATCCAGGTTATAATACCTCATTGCTATGCAAAAACAAGGTATTTGTAAATCTGAAATAGAAATCTTGTTTAAAGTGCAGATGCACACTTTTCACATTAGCAGTCCCAGTGTAAGCAGGGTCATTTGAGAAGTCGTAAAACTAGTCTGTCTGTTAATTCTGTCTGATCTTGGTGGTGGTTTTATGGTGACACAGTGCCTGGAGTACTGTCCTGTCATTACTCAGGGCCTTTGGACCTCTATGGTGCCATGAGGACATTACACCGAAGAACCCTAACTCCAAGAGTGCGGAGCAGCTCACCAACTTCCTGCGTCATGTGGTGTCTGTGTTCAAAGAATCCAAGTCAGGTTAGCATGCTTCAACTCAGTGGAAACTTGCAATCAGTCACTTTGCTCTTTATGTTTTGATGTGTACCTACAGTATGCTCAACACTAACACTAGTGCGTAACACTAATGTGTATTGCAGATTAAATATGTAATACACTAAAAGAGGCAATTGTTGGCTGTGTATTTATATGAGAAAATGACAATACTGCTGTAATTTCATGGTTCCACAGATCCTGTTAAATGATTTTGGTAGTTGTGCCTTGTCACTTAAACATATTTTAACATAAATATCACATATCAAAACTTTCGTTTATATTTATAATTTTAACTTCGGTGAAAAATCTCTGTGAATAATACTGTTCCCATCCTAGAGACTAAGGCTAATTAGCATAGTCTCAACACCAGTTCAGGAGGGTTGTCAACCATTGAGGCACTATGCTCTTTCTCTTCAATAGACAATTTATCTGCTTTTTATCACACTTTTTCATTTTCTTAAGATTTCCACTTGGAACAGCAGTTGAGTGATGTGGCTCTGCAGACGGCGCTATGTAGCTCATCACGCCACTATGCCGGTCGCTCCTTTCAGATCTTCCGAGCCCTTAGACAGCCTCTATCTGCCCACGCTGTCTCAGACCTGCTGTCACGCCTAGTCGAAGTGGTGGGAGAGCATGGCGATGAGGTACAGGTGTGTACAGATGTAGCTGTGTAGGTGTGTGTCTTTTGTGTGTGGATATTACAGTCTTGGTTTATTGATTGCTCTCACAGGGTTATGTGATGGAGGTGCTGCTCACTCTGGAGTCAGTGGTGGATAATTTGGCTGAATGCCTTAAAAACAGTGACCTGATGGCAGCATTGACTAGGTGAGCATTTAGTGCTAATACTAATACTATACACAAAAATATCATTAAAGGAGTTTAAAAAGAACAGCATGATGGTACAGTTACTGAAAATGAATCATGTGAATATATCATTTATAAATTAATTATTCAAGTGCAAATCACACTTCAGTGTTTTTGGTTGATTTGGCAAGACATGTACAACATACCACTATTGTTTACCTCCTAAAATAAAAAAGGCTGTTTAATAGGCATACACTGCTCTTATATATCATATTATTTCACCTATACATCTATATTCTCTTCTTTTAACACAGATCCTCATCGCCTGATTTCCTGGTGAGTGGGAAGCTCAATTCCAACTGCAAGAGCACAGGCCAACTCAACCTGACACAGGATGGTACAGCTGAGCGCAGCAGACATCAGCGGAGTTATTCGGTGCCCAAAAAGTTTGGTGAGAGTGGTGAAAATTCGTCTTCTGACCCTCCGCGCAGTGCTACCCTGGACCGTATTCAGGCCTGCACACAGCAAGGCTTGGCACGCTCAGCTCGGAGTGCCTCATCCACTTCCTCTGCCCGTGCAGATGCTAGTGCCAACCCATCAGAGCTAAGCCACGCAAGTCACCCTGCCAACCTATTAGCCACCATCTTCTGGGTGGCCGTGTCTCTCATGGAGTCAGACTTCGAGTTTGAGTACCAAATGGCACTGCGCTTGGTGCACAAGCTATTAGCACGAGTACCCCTTGAGCAACCCGAGAACCGTGAGCGGCTTGACAAGCTCCAGGCTCAGCTTAGGTGGAGTGGTTTTTCTGGCCTGCAGCAGCTTCTACTCAAAGGCTTTACCTCACCAGCCACCAACGACCTTACATTGCAGCTCTTCTGTCAGCTTACACCTGTCTCTCGAGTTCCTGTAGTGGACATATCTCAGTCTATAGGTGAACAGTTTGTACTATTCAAACCTGATTCAACCATTATTACTATTCAGTGCTGTTACAGCTGTTTTTTTGAGATGCCTGATACTTTGGTTAGTATAGTCCCTCTGACTTTTGTCTTCTAACTATCCATTCTTATTTCTTTATAATCTCTCACTCAGGCTTCCCTCTGAACGTGCTTTGTCTGCTGCCTAACCTGGTGCAGCACTTTGACTCGCCAACACAGTTTTGCAAAGAGAGTGCTGAGAGGATAGCACAGGTCTGACTTTTCAAACCCGACTGCTATAGAATCTTTTTTTTTTTAAATGAAAAATTTTATTCGGCCAACCGGTCAACCATGTAGATTTCATTATAAAAATGATTTGTGTCATTCCTCTTGCTGTAGGTATGTCTGGAGGAGAAGGAGAAGAATGCAAAACTCTCTCACCTGGCTCATGTGATGACTCTGTACAAAACCCGCTCTTACACCAGAGACTCTTTCTCCTGGGTCAGTGTTGTCTGTCGCTACCTGCATGAGGCCTTCTCTGACATCACACTGAGCATGGTCACATACATGGCTGAGGTGAGTGCCTCATGTTCAATTCCATTTCTTAATTGTAATGGACTCAGGTAAAGCAAACCCAGATGTAAATTGCTTGTTCCATGTTTCTGGCCAGAAATGTAATGATACATACACTCACTGAGTGCACTGATATTATAAACACTATACTACTACTGGGTAAGGCCCCCCTTTGCCCTCCAAGCACCCTCATTATTTATTCCTGCAGATTTTTCAGGTGCATTTTCATGCTATGAATCTCCTGTTCTAATACATCTGGGGTGTTTTGTTGGATTCAGATCTGGTGACTGGATGTCAGATTCATGACATGTTCTTAAACCACAGATTTGTTTGCAGCTGTGTTCTTATACTGATGTCTATGTCAACAGAAAGCTTGTGTGTGGTATGCGTAATTAGCATATGGAAATGCTATATTAAGAGCTCCATAAAAGGGCACGAGAATGCAAGGCCATGTGCACACACCCAAATCCCAAAGATAAGTTGAGAGAGAAGTCAAGAATGCCGCAATGAATATCTGAAGAAGATGAAGCCCCAGAATCCAAAAACTTGAGTAGTTCTTGGGATGAGGAAATGAACAGCAAATGAACAGTCATATTAATTGATGTCAGCAGTGTATAAAAAGTAATACAAAAAAAGATGCCTGGGATACTATTACTCTTTCAGTGAATGCTGTCTCCGGACAAGGGAACACATGTTGATGTGAATTTAAGTGTCATTCGAGTGTGTGTTTGTGTCATGATCTGTCCCTTGCTGCACACACAGCGTGCTCCTGTTAATCTCCGTCTCACGTAGCGCTACTGCACGCACAGGGCACTCTGTGTACTGCAATTCCCATGAGCAGTTGGACACAGTCAAGATGGCCGACATACTCCGGGGAATTGAGTCACTTGACTGTTAATTGGATGCAAGTGCATCCAATTCATACAGACACGTGTGAGTGCGCAGACAGTTTACAAGGACTCTCAGTTCCATAACGGCTTTGTGATTGTTATTGTCAAGCCTTTGGTTTTGTGTTTGTTTGCCTGGTTTTGACTCTGGATTATTAGTGTTTGGATTTTGCCTTTTTGCCTGCCCCACGTTATTCTCTATGATGATCGCCTGAAGATGTTTCTGTTTCTGGACTCTGATACTGCCAGCTGATTTGGTACTTCTGCTTCGTGTGTGTTAATAAACACATTTTGCTTTTAGTGCCGTCTCCTACCTCCTCTCTCCATGTGTCCAGCAACACCCCACATACATGACAGTTTGCTTTAAAAAGACCTTATGCTTTGATAAATAATAATTAAAAATAAATAATTCTTAAAAATATTATAAATTCTGAAAATATTATTGTAATTTAAACAAAAATGCAATAAAATTTTGCACAAACATGTCAGCAGTTCATTCTCAGTTCGTACCTGAGAACAAATCCCAAATAAGAAAACATTGGTAAATGTCTTCTTCACTGGTGAAAGTTCTTCTTAAGAACAGTTGGTGAATGAGACCCCTTGAGTTTATTGTTATGTTTATGAAACCATTTTGGGATAACCTTTGCTTTGTGACATGGTGCATTATCTGCATCTAAGATTTCATGCATTGCACTGCTGCCACATGATTGGCTGATTATAAAGTGTTCAGTGAATGTTTGCAGATGGTTCATAAAGTGGTTATATACTGTATTTGATGCTGCTATGGCCAAACTCATTTTTGTAGGAGCAAAAGTACTGGGGTCAGAAAGGAATTATTATGGAATAGGTCACACTGTCAGGTGATAGTAGTGCTCTTCTCTTTCTCTTGTAGTTACTGGATAAAGGCATACCCAGCATGC
Organism: Notoglanidium macrostoma; assembly: GCA_030068235.1. Taxonomy (NCBI): domain Eukaryota; kingdom Metazoa; phylum Chordata; class Actinopteri; order Siluriformes; family Auchenoglanididae; genus Notoglanidium; species Notoglanidium macrostoma. The sequence goes on along the minus strand of JAQQZR010000009.1, from coordinate 7,725,710 downwards.
AACAGCCCCTGCTGCAGATCATCTACAGCCTGCTAAGTCACATGGACCTAGCAGCCATTCAGGTCAAAGCCTTCAACGTGGAAGTTCTCAAAACCATCGAGAAGTTTGTACATGTAGGTTGAATCTTCAGAGGGGGTCAAACAATATTTTTTTTAGTCAAATTTATTTATTCCTACTGCATGCAATTTGCACCTTGATGGTGTTTGAAATATTACCCAGAGTTCTGTAACTTTGAATATTGCAATACAATACACCCTCACCATGTTTAAAAGTGATTGACTTTTGTAAAATTAGGATATACCATGTACAGTTCCTTTCCCCATGAACAGTACATTTTGTAGTGTTTTAACATGGTGCTGAAATGAACATGGGTTTTGTAATTATTCCACACAAAATAGCCCTTAATATCTAAATATTTAAAAAGCTAAATAGTCGACACTTGACACTCCACTATCCTTTATGGAAGTTTTTATTTTGGATGATTCAAATTTGGATGCAACAGATTGCCAAAAGGCATGCTGGAGACCTGAATGTGTGGAGAAGGGTTCTCTGGTCTGATGAGAGCAAAACTGATGAGACCAAAAAAAATACGTTCTACAATTGACAGAAATGCTACAGCAAAGTGGTTCAGAACCAAGAAAAATGTAAATGTAAATTGGGATTCTTGAAAGCACTGTTCACCAGTGGTCTCCATCCGATCTGACAGAGCTTGAAAGATTTTGCCCAGAGGAATGAGAAGGTCTTCTCATCTGTCCATAGCTGACAGAGACAAATCCCAGAAAAACATGAATCTCTAATTGCAGCCAAATGTGGTGGTGAATACCTATGCAACCAACAAATGTCTTCTCTTTTAGCTTTCATGTCACAATAAAAATATTTTGTGCCTTTAAATTTACAGACATATTGTGTAATTGAAAAAGTAAAAATCACAATTAAGACCATTTCACTTCCAGTTTGTAACAATACAAAGGTTTACATGAGTACACATGATATATGTGTCATGTGTGTGTTTCAGACTGTTCACTGGAAGGAGGCCCTGAATGTGCTGAAGCTAGTGGTGTCTCGCTCGGCTAGTTTGTCCCTGCCATCCTACGCTCACGGGGATTTGGCCAACCTGGAGGTGAGCCGCATGATGTGGGATGGCTCATCCAAAGCCCTGCCTGGCAAAACACTGGAGTTCCACTTTGATATTTCTGAGGTACGTTTAGGATTGTTTCACCTCTCTATATTCAGTGTTATTTGTCGGTAGTGAAGCATTGTTTGATGTGCATGTAATTGATCATAAATCCAATGAAAGACAGTAATCAGTATTCCCAAAAACAATGGGATAAGAACAGCAACTGCTGAGTGATGATATGAAGATGAAGAATAATTGCAGAAATAATACTGAATCTGCCTAACCACATGGCCAATAGCATTAATGTCTCCACGTCATTGTTTAGTCTTGACTTCCATCAAGATGCATTTTCAATAACAGAACACTTTGATTTGTTTCATTCAAGGTGAATGTTAGGTGTTTGCATTCGTATTCTGTTATTACTTTGGTCAGGGAACAGGTGCTTTTCCAAAGTAAATATTAGTGAAGAAAAATGTCTGGTTGCTTTCTAAGGGGATACTATATCACTGGCTTATGATTTTGAACAGTTTTACACTGATTATTTAAACAAATTCAGGCTGAACAAGTCAAGATCAGCCAAATTTAAAGATTTAGTAGCAAATGTATGAAGATGTCAGACCTGTGTTTGGGCTGGAGTACAGGATACCAGTGTGTGCAGGGGCTTTTAGAGCCAAACCTCCATTATGTGGAAGAACCCCACATGATTCCACAAAATTATTTTAGAATTAAAAAGGCCAAGAAAATGTTTGTCTGACATCTCGAGGCATGAGAAAAACAGAACAACTTGCTGAGTTATTTTTGTGGTAGCTATGGACTGTGTGAATATCACAAGATGATTTTGATCTGCACTAGGAACAGTGCACCACTCTGTTATTAATGTAGATCCTAGTCATTTTGCTACACAAAACAAAATACTTTAGGGCCTTATGTATGTTATGTTATGTTATGTACAGTGCATTTGTGTTATGCCCTGTACACAGGAAACACTCTTTTTCCCAAAGCACAATCTCGGGCTCTTATATGGCCTAACAAAAGCAGTAATATCCAGTCCAGATATAATAAGTGCAGACTGATAAAAGCCTCTGTAATTATTCTGTTTTTCCACATGGACTTACAGTGCTTATCTACACAAAGGCTAAGACTGCTGACACTGTGTACCTCTGGTCAGTTTGGAGACATTTTATTCCCATTTAGACAGTAAATGACTTCCTTAGTTCATATAATATGGTTCAGTCAATTAATGAAATTGAATAACACCTTTGGTTCAAATCAGAGCTAAAGACAAAACTTAGAACTTGATGAAGATCTATTAACAAAGTCGTTTTGGAAACACTCAGGAAACAAGCTTGTACATTCCTCATTACTAAGTTTCACCAAGATTGATTGTTGCCAACAAATGTGCCCCAGTACAGTTATGTCTACAGCACAACAAAACCTTACCAGCAGTCTAGTTATATGTCTGTGTGTGTTTGTGTGTATATGTGCATGTAGACACCGGTGATTGGACATAGGTATGATGAACTGCAGGGTAGAGGAGGTAGAGATGGGAAAGCCCGTGCCATCGCAGTGACACGTAGCACCTCGTCCACCTCGTCTGGCTCAAGCTCCAACCCTGTCCTGGTGCCTGTCAGCTGGAAGAAGCCACAATCCTCACAAGTGAGACACAGACATTAGTGTCACTCCTCTTCCATGACTTCCATGACATTTTACCTTTGATTTGCATACTTTTCAGAAAATTATCAAAAGCTTTTTTTAATGTTCAGTAGTGTTCCAAAAAGTTACAATAATGCATTTGAACATATTTTGAGAACTAAAGCCTAAATTTTAGCAAACAAGCAAACTTAAAATTACACTCATTTTTCATGGTACTTAGAAACTAAAAATAGTACAAGAATACAATGTTAAAAACGATTGATTTACAAAAGATTTTCTCAAGTGTTTTGAGATCAGATTACTATATACGTACTATAAGTCACAAGTGGAAGCTGTTTTTAAGTCAATTCATAAGTGGAAGACAGGAAAGCTCATAAGACAGGAAGCTAATCAATTATACCTCCTTTGTGTTCTCAGAAGCGAACACGTGAGAAGCTGGTGAACGTGCTGTCTCTGTGTGGCCAGGAGGTCGGCCTCAGCAAGAATCCATCGGTAAGTGACTCACTTTACTACACTGCTGTGAATCTAAGCTGTATCATAAGTTATTAATAAAATTACACATAAGAGTGAGCCTGCTATGGCACCACCTGATTTTGACAATGATGAGGTTCATTATTTTGATTTGATCATTTGATTTGTTCCCATGAAAATAATAAGATTTAACAGAGTCAAATGTTTTTCTCTGTCAGGTGATCTTCTCCTCATGTGGTGATCTGGAATTGATGGAGCGCCAGCCCAGCCAGGTGTCCTCAGAGGATGGCACGCGAGAAGACACTCTAGACGACACTGCCTCTGAGCAGCAGTTTCGAGTCTTTAGGGACTTTGACTTCCTTGACGTGGAACTGGAAGATGGAGAGGTAATCACTGCTAGATCTTAATGTTGAACTTAATCTGGGTTTTTAATTACAAATAATCATTGTTCAAAAACATATCCTTGTGATCCATATGTAGATCATAGAATGTCTAGTGGTTGTTAATATCAGTTTTTCAGAAACATATTTTGACATGAACTTGACAATATTTTGCAGAAAGTTATAGTAGTTAAATTACCTAGTTTTATTCTTATTATAATTTCTAACAAAACTCGCCATTTCTGCATTTCTTCTTCTTTTCATTTTCTTTCCCTGGTGGTGTATTAACCGTCTTCATTTGATGACTTCTCTAACATGGTTTGCTTTATCACTGGTCTTTCTTGCTGTGTGGATAACATTGTCTCTCTTTTTCTCCTGTGCTGTCCAGGAACTGCAGGTAAGCATGTGTGTGCCAGTGATTGACCTAGAGAATGACAGTGGCCTGTCTGTTGTAGGTGCATAGAAGCACTCTGCATGTGTGTGTTATAGTCAAGGTTGTTTCTTATTCATAGAAAATTGAAATGACTTTTCATTTCATTTCTTGTCATAAATGTCAGCAGTGCATGTTGACTGTGTCTTGTGGCCAAGTTATATAAACAGTCCTTGACATTACAGTCTGAGTTTATATAAAGGTATCAAAAGTGACAATCTTGACAAATTCCTCAGCTGTACAATTTCAAAATGGAAATACAACCTGTAAGTGTGCATGTGTTAAGTTCTTTAGCATGTGGGATAAAAACAAACAGTAAAAGAAGACTAGTTAACCATTTAGCCTTTCCTATGAGTGTTTAAACATCCTGTTGCAGTGAATCTTTCAGTACACTCAGGTTTGTATGTGGATGTGTGTGTTGCAGGGTGAGAGCATGGACAACTTTAACTGGGGAGTACGGCGGCGCTCTCTGGACAGCACAGACCTGACAGAGCTACTGGAGGAAAGCCAGCACTCAGACAGCACACCCAGCCTTGGGCCTCTTGATCCCCAACACGACTCAGATGACTCGTCCGAGGAGGAGTCCAACTCCACCAGCCAGAGCCTCTCACACCACTCACAACTGGTATGGGACAGAATGCTTGCAAAACTTTTTTTTTTTGTGTTCTTTTGCTGATGCACATTTAAACAAAGTAACAGTCTCTTATTATATCTCTCTCCCTTTCAGACAATGAACCTGTCTCCTTCAGAGGAAACCAATCATACTGACTCTTTGTCCACCTCTTATGACACATCAGCTGACCCAAACTCTCTGAATGCAACCACACCAGGCATGGGAATGTCTTTTCCAGATGACACAATCATTCCACCTGTAAGAAACATTTTGTATGTCATCTCCTTTACAGTATATGTACTCACATCCTATGATAGGGCATTTTTAGGGTGTTTTCATATCAATTTTAGAAATATGCTACCACAAAATCATGGCTGGGGCAATGTGATATCCCTGTCATATTCTGGGTAAACAGAACATAATGGTTAAATGAAAATTAGAAGGCATGGTTTAATGAGTCCACGTTGTGCATTTTGTATGCAGCCACTGCCTGAAGATGAGGGTAGTAATGTGCAGGAGGATGACTTGTCGTTTTGTGTGAGCGAGCTGCCTCCGGGGTTTGACTGTGGCTCCAGCTTCACTTTGGATATTCCACCAGAACCTGATCGATCAGAGGTGGAACTGGACCCAAGCTTCATGCATGGGTACGCTGATATACTGCTGCTTTCTACTATACTTTCATTTGAAAAAAAAAAAGAAGAAGAAGAATAATAAATATCTTTGATGATTTCTGTTGTGGCTTCTGAATTTTTCAAGTGTCAGGTGTTTAATTTCTCAAATACTAAAGTTTAACAAATGAAAATCCAACGTGTGTTAGTATGGTGTTGGGCCACCATGAGCCACCAGAGCAGCTTCAGTGCACTTTGATATAGATTCCACAGTTATCTGGAAATGTAATGGAAGAATGAACACAATTCCTCCTAAAGATATTCTCTAGTTTTTTGATGAAGGTGATAGAGAGTGCAGTCCAAAATGTCCCATAGATCTTCAGTTTCACTGAGATCTGATGAATGCGAAGGCAAATGGATTACATGTTTCATACTCATCAAACCACTGAGGATGGGGACATTGACATCCTGGAACTGACCACTCAATCAGGATAGAAATGTTTCATCATAGGACACATGCAATCAGTCAGAATAACTTAACTGATTTTCAGTGACTCTTCCCACAAATGGGATAAGTGGAGCCACATACATGTCAACTGGCCTCAGTGTTTTAGACATGCAGAGCATGGTAGGATGTTAATTGCTTAATTGTATCATGCAGTACACCAGCATCACTGGGGACTGTGAGACACTGGAGACATCAGCACTTGATATGTTTATCCACTCATTTATACAGGTTTTTCCTTTCATTTTCCATATGCCTGTATGTTTATTGAGGGTTGATATTACCTTTAAAGCTAATTATTCCATCCATCCATCCATTATCTATACCGCTTTATCCATCTGGATCGCGGGGAAGCTGGAGCCAATCCCAGCATCTTCGGGCGAGAGGCGGGGTACACCCTGGGCAGGTCTCCAGTCCACAGGGCCAACACAGACAAACAACCACACACGCTCGCATTCACACCTATGGTCGATTTAGAGTAGTTTAGTAGATTAGTTGACCTAATCTGCATATCTTTGGAGTGTGTGAGGAAACTGGAGCACCCGGAAGAAACCCACGCATGCACAGGGAGAACATGGAAACTCCACACAGAAAGGCTCCCTGGGTGACCCGGGGATCGAACCCAGGACCTTCTTGCTGTGACGCGACAGTGCTAACCACTGCACCACCACCACCACCACCGTGCGGCCAATTATTCCAACTAGGAAACCTATATCATGTGATACCAACCAGTGACTTTGTAAAACGCTCATTTTAAATGGCTAATAAAAGAGAACAGTTTGTGAATAGCTGTCTTCCCCTACTGGGTGATATATTGTTACACTTTTTTGTTTTTTTGTCCTTAAGTCTGAGTATGTATTGCAAATTCTGTTCTGCTCTGATTATGCATTATATATATGCTTGAAGAATGAGCTCCTGTCCCCTTTTTTACCACAGCTATAGTTATGGAGAGGAGAGGGATGATTTGGATGAGCTGGGTTTTCCTCCACCCCCATCACCTTTCTTTTCCGCCATCTTAGCTGCCTTCCAGCCCACAGTGTGTGATGATGCTGAGGAGGCTTGGCGTGCACACATCACTCAGCTACTGAGTGACTCAGATGGCTCATGTGCTGTGTATACCTTCAGCATCTTTTACTCCTTGTTCCAGGTACTATGACTCCTACTGTCACAATAGCATATGCTCATATCACAACTCATAACACATGCGCACACACCCACACCCATACACACATCATTCATCCATCCATTGCCTATACCGCTTTATCCAGCGGGGAAGCTGGAGCCAATCCCAGCATCTTCGGGCGAGAGGCGGGGTACACCACAGGGCCAACACAGACAAACATCCACACACACTCACATTCACACCTATGGGCAATCTAGAGTAGTATCTGCATGGACTGTGGGAGGAAACTGGGGCACCCGGAGGAAACCCACGCATACAAACATGCAAACTCCTCACAGAAAAGCACCCTGGGTGACCAGGGGATCGAACCCAGGACCTTCTTGCTGTGAGGTGACAGTGCTAACAACTGCACCACCGTGCCACCCTACACACATCATACAGATGTGAATTAAAGTATATAGACACATGTTATACTAGCCAGAATTATTAGAGTGCACATACCTATAGTTTTTGGAAATGTGCATGTGTCATATGTCATTTGTACATATGTACATATGTATGTCTTTGTGACACAAAATGACACAAAACTGTACAGCAATGAACTTACATAAAATAAAAAGAGGGACAATACTTCTAACGTCCTTTTATGCCCTCTACTGGGCTCCAGAGGTCTGACAAGTTTCCTTCTCTCAAGTCATTTTAAATATCTGGTAGCAGGAAGTCAAAGCAGTTGGACCTGTGATACAATCGTTTCCATCATCATAAACAACCCACATTGCCTTGACTAGTGGACGTTTTTTGCACTGGATTCCATGGCTGGTGATAAGTTATTTGGAAATTAAAATTTCTGTTTTCAGAACATCCAGAACAAGTTTTGCTCCCTAACCAGTGATGCTGTTGGCTACCTTGGAGATGGCTTAAAGGGCATTGGGGCAAAGTTCATGAGGTCATCTCAGGTGCTGAAGACATGTTCAGACTGCCCCATGCTTTTTGTGGATGCTGATACTGTGAGTATTAGCCTTAGAGAATGTGATTGCATGCTTTTTCTGACTTTGTATTATTGTGTATAAACATAAACAGTATTTTACTTCTACTTTTTCTCACATTGTTTGACCTCCTTTGGTTTGTAGATAATGTCCTGTGGGCTTTTGGAGAGTATGAAGTTTAGTGTATTGGAGCTGCAGGAATATCTGGACACTTACAATAGCAGAGAAGATGCAGCCATCACAGTACGTTGAAACTGCACACATAAGGTCACACCACACTTTCATAGAAAACTACCTTAACAACTGTAAAGCTGTTTGCTTCAGGGCCTCTTTGACCTCTGTATGTTTGTCTCCTTCAGTGGCTTCAGAATTGCAAGTCCACGTTTCCCAGGTATCCCGATGATGGGGTGATCACCTGTCAACCTGGAGACACAGAAGAGAAGGTCTGCAGATACACCTCAGAACACTGCTCCCACTCAACTCTCTTACCAGTCAAAACTCATGAAATGGTCTCTTTAATATACTCCGACACAACCAAAAAACTAATTACTGTCAGACTAATATAATCTTAACGGAACAAACTACCATAACAAGTTACCTTTATTTTTCACTATCTTTGCCAATTGTTTTTTTTATTTTTTTAATTTTATGTATTATTAAAAAAATTTAAGGATGAGAAAATTATTAAATTGGCATATGTTGCCTTTTGTGTTGCCTTCTTCAGTTGCTGTAAAGCCCATAGAAATGGTCAAGGCATTTATGCAAATTACTGCATCAGAGTAAAATCAAGATATCTTGCAGTACCCTTCAGTTCAATTCAATTTTAATTGTATAGTGCTTTTAACAAAGCAGCTTTGCAAATTTCTCATGTAGATTTAGGATCGGAGGTGACAGTGGTGAGGACAAGCTCACTGAAATGGCATGAGGAAGAAACCATGAGAACTAGACTGAAAAGGAACCCACTGTCTGAGTGGCAGTGGATAATGGGATTGGTACTAACAGTACTAACACCAGCACAGTGACTATAAGAACGATATGCTGGCATGAAATGCATAGTTATAGTCAGTTGTTATGTACAGGTTCACACTTTTTTGGATTTTTCATAATCTAACCCACAAGATTTGACTCATCAATCCTCAAATTGTTGTGAACTGTTAATGATGAGAGTAGGTAAAATATCTTTGGAAAGAAATCACAAACCATCAGAATGCCAGAAATGTAGCTGCACTGCTGTGTTGAAATCTATGTTTTAGATTATGTCATAGGCTTCTATCTACTTTGGTGGAATATGTGCTCTTTCTCTCTTTCACCCCCTCTATGGTTTTATCTTCTGCATAAATAATAAAAGCAAGCACCAAGGTTCAGGCTACTACTAATGATCCACTAATCACAGGATACTTTTATGCTACTGGGTTGAATGTCACTGTGTGAACACCCTTTTATTTGAACACCCCTTGTATTTCTCCTCTCTTAATTTCATCTTGTCTTCTGACATGCTTTTACAATGCAGCAAATGGAAACACTGGCTGTAAGTCCAAAACAAAATGCAGTTCTCTCATTTGCAGTGTTAACATTGCTAGTATGTGAAAGATTGTGTAGACCAAGTATGACGCCTTTTATTTTCTATATTTTATCCAGAATATATTGTCATACTGTATGTTGTGTGATATTTTTGTATTTTGTTCTCTTCAGCAACTGGAACTGTGTCAACGTCTGTACAAACTGCACTTTCAGCTCCTGCTCCTTTTTCAGTGCTACTGTAAACTGATCAGTAAAGTCAGCACTATCAGCTCTGTGCCACAGGTACTGTGACCATCTCTAAACTATATGGAACCAGCATACATTAAGTGTGAATGTCCAGATAAATGCTATAGTAGTATTTCTATACACTCGGAAAATGGTCTGGTTTAACAGTGCATCTGTTGAGAAGTAGTGCAGAAAAATTGTCAATTGTTAAGTGACGGTTAACAAATAGTATTTTGACTTATACCCATAAAGAAATCTCATTTTGACACCTTCTTCTGCTCTGTCCCACAGCTGTTGAACATGTCCCGTGAGCTTGGGGAGCTGAAAGCAAATCTGCGGTTGGGAGCAGGATTAGCGAATAATCAGGAGGGCCAACAACAACCCAGGATTCAATCCAGCTTCACCACCTCAGAGGCAGCAGTGCAGGCTGTACTTGAGTGCCTGAGGAACAGGCAGTATACTACAGCCATCTGCCACATCCGCCAGTGCAGGTCACATGCACAAACACACGCACACAAGTCTGTCCTACAATCCTTTCACAGAATATCCATTGACATAATTAGTAGTACATAATTAGTAGTACAGCTAAAACCTAAACCTAACCTTGACCTCACCAACCAAAATACCCCCCCCCTTTTAGCTATTTAAATAAACAATTGCAATTTTTGTAAAAAGTTAGTTTTAATTTTAAGGACCAGGCAGATGTTCCCATAAAACCAATGCTATCCACAGTCCTATCCTTGTGGAGATATCTGGTCCTAAACAAGATATAAAAATCTGCCCCATATCCCCCACATTGTGATATGCCATGCTGAATTGCTTTGATTTCAGATTTGTAGAGTGTAAGAGTTGTTACTTGTGACAGTGTGACCTCAATATTTTATATATTTATATATTTTTGGCCATAAGGGAGAGACCAAGTACTGTAAGTAGATAAAGTGAACCACTCAGACACATCTTCAAGCACCTGCATATTAAATAAATGTGTATGTGCACATAGATTTCCATTAACAAAAGACCTAAAATGTAACTTTGTATAAGTATTTATATATTACTCAGTATTTGCATATTTAAATAAGGAAATGCAGGAAATGTATATGTTGTTCGTTTTCCTTCCTTCCTACAGACAGCTTTGGCCAAATGACATCTATGGCAGCAATTCAGAGGATGAAGTACAGACTCTGCTGAACATGTACTTCTGTCACCAATCTCTGGGCCAGACCGGCATGTTTGCGCTGGTGGGTTCTGAGCAGGATGAGGGGCGAGTCAGCACTGAGCTGATGGAGCTTAGCAGTGAGATTCGGGATATGATCCGGCGCGCTCAGGATTCCCGGCTCATCTCATCATGCCTCCCGGACTCCAGCGCTTCAGCAGTGAGTCTCTGACAGGACGTATGCAGCACCCCAAAGCAGCGCTGGATCCCTCCATAGACACTCAGCCCCTCCTCTACACTCATTCACTACTGCCCTCACCTGATCCATGCCATACCCCCAGCGCTGTCTGGGAGTGCTGCAGCCCTTTCACGGCTCTGTCCTACAAACTTGCACACTACTTAGGAAAAATCCGAGAATTGCCCTTGGTTGCATTAAATAGGAACAAGGGGGTCCTGAGAGTGAGCTTGTCTTCAGGCTCTCAAATGTGCAGCAATTCTGGAGAAACAGAACTGCTATTGTGCGACGCTTCAGATTAAGTCACGCTGTCACATTTTTAAATGTTTATGTAATTGCACTATGTTGAGCTTTCAACATCAAACATCACAAAGGAAGACTAGGTCATGTTTGCTACTGAAGACAAATGCTGCGTTTTTGTTTTTGTTTTCTTTTTATATAAGGAAACCGCAAAGCTGATTGGAACTTGTAATAAATGTGTCTGCACTGTATGTTGTTCATTGGGAAATGTGCAATGAAGGCTAAACTGAACTGAATGCCTTTCTACTGACACTACTATTCCAGAATGTTCTGTGAATTAGACTCACTGGAGAGCCCTTTCTTTTTGTAACTGTGTTTATGAGCCTGTTCATCAATATTTAACATTAAAATTAATATTTACATGCACACACACAGGCATGCTGACATTTAGCTGCCATACAAAACAAAACCAGTAAACTGGTAAATATCAGTGTATCCAAGTGTTGGTCAATGTTAGTGACACTATTAGGCCCTTTATGTTTTGAAATTTGTCGCTTTCTACTGTATACAGATTTGCCTCTTGTTGACTTGTATTGTCAAGATATACCAACATGCATTTTTATCTGAGAAATTGTTCTATAATGTCATTCAAAACTGCCAAGCATGCATTGTTGTACTTATGATTTATTAAAACTATTTAAATGAACTGAAAAAACTCATTTGTACAGAGTCCGAAAGGGAGCTCTTCCCATGTGGGTGAGTTGTTTTGTGTTCAGAAATGCGCATGCCAGCAGAGATTGTACATTGATTTCCTTAGGGAAAAAGTCTTAGATTAGGAGTTTTACACTGTGTATATAGTTTCTTTTACAGCTTTTGTGAAGTAATTTTGTTTGGTTCTGTCAAGTGTCATAAAAATAAAGACTTAGCAGATTAGTAATTTGTCACCTGTATCATCTGACTTATAACACTACTTTTCAGTTACAAAACACTACCAATACTTCATTTCAATAGATCTCAAAATAAGGCAAGTGAAAAATAACATGTATTTAGCCTCAATTTACCTATTACACTAACAGATGTTTTTTTTTTAGATCTCTGATGTTACAAAAATGTTTAAAATTTAAATGCAACATAACCAGAACAGACCATGCTAGCTGGCTGCACCAGTAAGACCGGTGTTATAAACAGGCTTTTAGGACTCAGCCTCAATATATAGCTCAATCAACACAACAGAAATGAGAAACCTTTTTGAGGATTTTTTTTTCCATTTTGTGTGACAAACCTCAGCTCAATGGGCAGCATAAGAGGAAAGGGCAGCTATAATCTTCCCACTTTTTAGTACACAAGATCACAAATACCCAAAATTGGCTAGTGTTGTTGTGATTGACAAGAAAAAGAATACACCTTCCCTTCCACCCAGAGAGCACAGCCAATTTTTCCCCACTTGGTTACAAGTCACACATGAACCATCTCATCCTCAGGACTTTGTGTTGTCTGTTTAAAATTGAACAGATGGTTTCAAAATCATCCCTAAATTAAATTCTCATTTGTGCATATTTGAAAAAAATAAAAATAAATAAATAAAAATGTTACCTCTAGGTTCTGATTAGTACAAAGTTTTATATTAGAACAACAGAGCAGCATAACACCCCAAAACCACAAGTGCCATCTGCCCATTTGGTGGTGACCAGATAGGAGCCATCTCACCCAGCCAGCATGGCCAAGTTTGCCCTCTAGACTTTGCCCTCTCAACCAGACAGCTAGTGGTCAAGAATTTCTCAAAATGCAAAGCTAAAAAAAAAAAAAAATAAAAAAAAAAAAACTGGGCAAACATTTACCCCCCTAAGTTCCAGTTTGATTAACTGAAAAGCCAAGATTTGGCATCCAAAGCTTCGAGCCATTATAGCACTAGACAGACTCTGACTAGGAAATATTAAGAGTCCAGAGACTGTTGTCCAACATTACGCACCAGAGCTACAACCATGCAGAGGGTGCATGCACTTGTGTTGATTTTGCGTAGTCTAAAGGCATTTGGAAGAACAGCTCAAATGGCTATCCAATGGGAAAGGAATAATTAAAAAATAAAAAATAAAATGCATATATAAAAATCCAGACCAACTTGTGTCTTGACATCTTGCTTCCTGACAGGCTTATCCCAAAACAAAGATTGAAACAAGACATGATCATGCTGCAATACTTAGAGTTTAATACAGATACAAAAGTTAATTCATTGCCATCAATATTATAAAAGATTGGTTAGAGAGTGTCACACTATGTATTTGAAGCTGTAGGTGGTGTCACAGGACAGCCTCTTGCCCTTGCAGCGGCCACACAAGTCCTGGCGGTGAGGACGCCGAATGTCAATGTGCCTCTGCTTCCGCTCACAGCAGCAGCGTGTCCGTTCACATACCTGAGCAGAAAATAAGACATGATTAGTAGGAAACTGGAGTGCTCATGTTGCTTGATGGGATCTTTTCAAAAATTAAACTGGAATTAAGGTTACAAGAATTAACAAAAGCAGCCACAGTAGATACAATTTGAGATACATGTTACAGATGGGCAATTAAACCCCACCACATTAACTCTCCCACAAATTTTATAAGCCTATAAAATCACAAGCTTATTAAAACAAGCAGTACTCAACCTGACACTGAATTGACTCCACTCTGTATGGATTCAGTCCAGCCTGGCACTTTCTGCAGTGTTGCTTGAAGTAAACCTGGTACAACATGGGACAAGGTTATTCATTTCAGAAAGGTGAAACGCTAAGGCCAGAAATGTACATCATGCCAATATACAAAACACTTGGTGCTCACCAAGACTGGATTCATGTCCAGTTACATTTGTAATGCAAGACAAGTGCAGTCTGCACTGTGGGTGTTCGAGTAAGGGTACTATAGCAGAGCATTATGTACTGTTATACTATTATGTGCTTTTCTCCCTGTACACTGTGGTATACAGAGCAAGGTTCGTTCTTGTTTTGAGCACTGGGTCCCAAACGTAGTCCTGGAGTACCTCACCCACCACACTTAAAAGCAATGCCGGAGTCAGAGAGTGCATTATAAGAGGGAAACCACCAAAACATCCAGGACCAGAGACAGAAAACCAGCCTGCTTCAGGACTGGCAATAGTGAATCTAGGTCTAAAAATCATACCTTATTTGAATTATGCTGAAACAGGATCCACTCATTTAACTATGCATAAAAAGGGAGACATGTACAAATCCAGGAACACCATCTGCTTAGCTTAAGCAACCTTCATCCAATTCACATTGCATACTTCAAGCACTAATACAATATAACAGAGTTCCACAATGAAATTATATTCAATGTGCAAGATGTGCAACACCAAAGTGCAGTATTCAAAACATGGTAAAATTGCACATGCTGGTCATGTATTAAATACAGAAAAAGCAATAAAATCCCACACCCAATAAATCGTGGGGTTTTGAAGGACAGTCAGTGTGCCACCCCCCAAAAAAACAAAAACCTGAGCCAAGAAAAACTTGAGATTCAAGACAGCATACAAGTACTAATTAATAACATCAAACATGACCTGAATAAAATGGGATTTGATATCACAATATAGTATAGGAGATCAAGAAAGTGTTCTGAATAATGCAACAAAGGCTACCAGTGAGACAGCTTCTCCACCTTAAATCACTTTGAGAGCAGTTTATAATATTTACAGTAATCTGGAATTCAAGCCTTTATATATTGAGACCTCACAAACACTGGTCGAGTGTGATCACTTGAACAGTACACTTCTTGCCAGTGTTGCCAACTTTAAGACCTAGTGGCTAGATTTGGTGACTTTAGACCCCTTCTGTGACTTTTACTTATATATATATATATATATATATATATATATATATATATAAAAACCCTAGTAACAAATCTAGCACATTTTCCAGCACATTAGAACTCGGTATAGTTTTACAGCAGCTGCTAGAGCAGTGTGGGGAAAGTAAGTTTGCGCGATTCACCCCTGACTGCACTGAATGTGTGACCGATCACCGAGAACCATGGTGCCCCCAACAACCAGTCACCGAGAACCATGGTGCCCCCAACAACCAGTCACC
>JAQQZR010000009.1:7699789-7710269 GCA_030068235.1 Notoglanidium macrostoma | reverse complement strand
CCGGTTGTCCCACCCGCTCACCTTTGCTCATCATTTTAAACTGTTTTTGGAGATTACATTTTACAAATAATAAAAGCGAGTAAAGATTTCCCCTCACAGCCATTCACCCTCACGTTTTATGCCCGTGTCAGTTATAGAACGTTTAGCATCCTGTAAAAATTCCCATCACCATGACCATAAGAGGACTTCTTGCTAAACGAGTAAACAATCTTATTTTCCACTCTTCCTTCATGTTCCCTTGTTTGAAATTTCACATGCCATTAAACACAAATAACTAGTTGACAAATTAGTTTGTGACGTCAACTAGCGAATTTTCGAGCTTGCTGTAGCGACTGTCCCCTGAACAGTTGGCAACACTGGGACTAGGGACCAACTAGCATGTTCAGCTACCTTGCACGTTCCAGAGATGCACCAGACATATGCGCTCTCCCAGCGAATGCTGCACTTGCTGCAGTGGTAATAGCCATATTTCTGCTCCAGAAACTAGAGAGAACACACAAAAATCAGAGTTCCCGAAGTATTTCAAAGTGCATATTAAAGCCAAAACATTTCAACCAACCTGAAAGTTAAACTTTGTAGGCGCGCGATTCTGGAAAGCAGGGCATTGGCGCTCTTTCCCTCGCGCACGTTCAGCCTCGGGCTCGCGCGTCTCCACTTCCTCTGCGCAGTTTTCCTGCACAGAGCTGCCGGGCATTGCGTCCCTGTCCGGTTCATCTGCGCGAGCTGGCATTGAGAAAAACCTGCGGTCAAATACCGGGGAGTAAATCGCAACGGGGCGGGAGAAACGCACATTGTTCACCGGTGTGCTGGGAACATTGTGTCTCAACGGACTGCTGGGTTTCGGGGAGTCCCATTGGCCCTCGCGATAAAACAGCGTTTTAGGTCCCAGAGAGCACTGCACTGTGGCGTTCACTTTGGGATTCACCTGAACCCCGAACTCTTTAGTGTTGGCCTTGCGCAGGCGAGGAGTTAAATTCGGGTTCACCTGAGACAGAATAGCTTTTAACTGAGCACGTTTGTACATTTCAAAATAGTCAGGAATCTCGGGCATGACTCCAAAACTGCCCTTTTTATTCCAGCTCTGGGGTTTGAATTTAGTGTTCCCATGATAAAAGGGGAAATAACCAGGATAGGCGCCAAAGTTGTACGCAGAGAAGGTCAAGGCTTCCATCGCGATATATGTATGAAGTATAGCATGGACACTGATGCTTATTTATTGCTCCAGTCGGCGTTAACGCGCAGCCCGGACTGGCCTGTGACGCTGATGAGCTGATGAGGAGATTGGCAGCAGGTGTGAGGCGCGTAACGAGGCAGAGTAATAACATGGGCTCAATTCCAAATGTCTCCCCCGTGAATTTATAGTGCACTTCATGGGGTATATAAGCCATTATTCCACACCCCAGTGTCACGGGGCGCAGGGAGAGGAATGATTAGGGAAGGGACAATACTGAGTAATCAGTGAGACTCCCGGCCTGCGTTTCTACAACCTTGTCAGCGCGCGGTCTCTCAGAAAACATACACTTCCGTTTTAAACCCACAACCGTCTTTAAACGCTTAAAGCAAGCACAGGATAGTGGATGATTTTGTAAGGCTTTTAAAATTGGGGTGATATGGTTTACATCATGAGCACGTGAGGACAAGAATATGATTTTGTAATAAACCAAAGAAGTTAATCTCGTTCTTGTAAACTTTACTTCGAAGTAATGAACATAATTATGGAGGAATATTTCTAACTATTAAATAAATAAATAAATGTGTAACGTAACAGTAGATTATAATAATAGAGTCAGTATGTAGCATAATGTAATGTTGCATGAAAACATGTAGGCTATTTCATTGTTTATTATGTAGCATGAAATAGGCCTGGCTGCGGTGCAGTGGTTGCCTCACAGCAAGAATGTTTTGGGTTCAAACCTGGTGGCCGACTTGGTCCTTTCTGTGCAGAATTTGCCTGTTCTCCCTGTGCCTGAATGGGTTTCCTTCCATGACCAAAAGACATGCAGATTAGGTCAACTGGCTACTCTAAAATTGCCCATAGGAGTGAATGTGAATGCTTGCTTGTCTCTTGTTAGCCATGTAATAGAATGGTGACCTGCCCAGGGTGTATCCTGCCTTTCATGCAAAGTCAGCTGGGATTGGCTCCAGGTTCTCTGTGAGCCTGACAGATAAGTGGCATAGATAATGGATGGAAATATGTCTTGAAATTAAAATGGTCACTTTTACCAATCAAACATAGAAAGTTTAGTGAGCATGTATTTATGAGCATGTTGCAGTCTACAACAAACAATCGGACCTGAGTGCTGGGATTGCCAAAGCAAGGCACAATGTCACGGACACATTCATGGGCATACCATCCTTGTTCTTCATGGTAGAGCACCAAGAGGGGGACTTGGACCTTGAGCCATCAGGAGAGCACTTCTGAAAGGTGTGAGCCAAAGTGTGAGGCTTGTGCCATAAATATAGCTGAGCTTTGTGTCATGTCAAACTTTCTGTATGCTCAGAGAGAGCTTTTCTGAATGTGATACAGCATAATGCATGAATGTGTTGAGAATTTTCCCAGTTGACTTCTTGGCTATTTTGGTGTTTTTCACCATCCTTGGATGCAAGCTTTGTGTTTTTGTGTGTCCTATTTTGTTTATATGACCATGAAACCTACACAAGTAACATATTTTGGCCCCAAATGTAGTCTATAAAGAGTGTTTTCACATTTGAGTCACCTAAAAAGAGTTATAGGAGTATGATATTAAGGCAGGTCCAGTGGCAGGTTATGCCTCCCCTGGCTACATTGTTATCACATCCATAAACCATAGACAGGTAACATAGAAAGATATGTAGACCGGTATAGACAGGCATGTTGGTTCCAAATGTTGATTCTAAAAACAAATGTTTGTTTTACCAGGAAAATAGTTACAGTAGTCCAAGAGACAATGCTGAATCCAAGAGCCTCTAGTACACAGGCTCTGTATGCTCTCAGGTGGTAACTGTTCCACAAATAGTGTGCACTAGCCGTTCTACAGAAACTACTAGACAATGATGGGACCCATCTACATTGAAAGTGTGTACATGTGGTGGCTGTTACAGTGCATCACAGCACTGTGGATGGTGCTTCATTTAGGACTCAAAACCTTGTGGCAGTTTTTCTGAAGGGAGCAATGTGCCTTTAAACGTCACACTCCACCAAGATCCTAGTGTGGGATCTCACCCTTGTACTGGAGTACTTTAAGACCTCCCCTTTATGAAACCATGCATGCATGCTCACAAAACTGGGTAAGCACAAACAGTACATTATTATCATTAATTTGTGGGAATGTGAGGAACAGTGGAAGTGTAATGTTCCTGCTTGAACCATCCATAACTGCTTTGTTATGTTTTGTTAGGCAGCAAGTAGTGAAACGTTTTACAATTAACTTGTAAAAAGTTAAACTTGTCTGTTAGTGCTAATAAATGATTGTATAGTCCTAGCTTACACAATATACTCTATGTATATTTTGTGTGTCAAGTCATCAAGTTTGCATCCTGCTTTCGGTTCACATTGAAGTCTCGTGCACACACACAACAAGCAAAATGGACTTAGCATCTGAGAGTTTCAGTTAAGCGAAACAGGTAGTGGATTTTTATTTTATCTTTGAAATTTGAACAAATCATGGCTTGAAATACAGACACACAGTTGCAAAAAGTGTGGTAAGTGATGAGCAAAAATGATGTACATAATACCTTCACCTTGCATTAGTCTGAGCGTCTCATTTGATCAAGATGAACACTTGATAATATTCTCATGCTGTGACAGATTACCTGATAAATATCACTAATGTTGTAATTTATTGAACTGCTATTTAATTAAGCCTTGTTTAAAAAACATTCTGTAGTAATGCTGATTAAAATGCTGCTAATAAATATTTTAAATATCTTTTGTATATAATATATTTTTTTAAAATAAGACTAATTAAATAATCATGGAAAAATAATCAACAGATTAATCAATTAGCAAAATAATCAGTAGTTGCTGCCCTAAAATACATTTTAAAATACAAATACAATACACTACTATTAACATGTGCACACACATTACAACACTCGTGACTGTCTCACATCACCACTCTGGTCTCAAGTGAAATCATAGCTAATCTTACAGTCACCAATTCATTATCATGGCCTCTATTATTTTGTATTTTGCTTTGTGTTTTTTTTCTCAATGACAAAATTGACATCAGGCAAAAAATACAGTCTATGACTTCAAAGCCAGACATTGTGATAACTAACTCTGTAGATAACAATATAATTATATCAGATTAGATTAGATTAGCCATTAGAATGTTTACCCCCCTTTGAGAGACTGAACTAATTTCACTAATTTCCTCATCAAAATCATCAACCTGCATATTAGATCCTTTACCTACATGTTTCCTCAAACATATAATACCAGAAGCAATCGAACATATTCTAAAAATAATCAACTCTTCCCTTAGCATTGGCTATGTACCTAAATCCTTTAAATTAGCAATTACCAAACCCCTGATTAAAAAAAACTGTCTTGACTCCAGTCACCTGTCCAACTATAGGCTAATATTTATCTACATCTATAGACCAATATCCTCCCCTTTATTTCCAACATCCTAGGAAAGGCTGTAGCACAGCAATTATGCTCAAACCTACATAGAATAAACATTCATGAAATGTATCAGGATTTAGACCTCGCCATAGTACAGAGACAGTCCTGGTTAAAGTGGTAAATGACCTATTACTGGCCTCTGATCAGGGTTGCGTCTCCTTGCTTGTGTTACTTGACATTAGTGCAGCTTTTGACACCATTGATCATACTATTCTCCTTGATTAGAAAAGTTTGTTGGAGTTAAGGGAACAGCCCTCTCCTTGTTCAGGTCAGATCGTTATCAGCTTGTTGATGTAAATGTTGACTCTTCTACATATAAGGTGCTTTTGGACCAAACAGTTCTAGGGACTTTTTGATAGGGAATACCCCCTGGGGAGCTCCTCTGAGAGCTACACACCTTCAAGGGCCTTTTTTTTGTTTGGATTCACACCACCAGTAGGAACACTGAAGAGACGAAAGCCGCATCAGAATTACATTGTATTTCCTCCGTCGCATATAGGCACAATAAAGTCTGGACTTCACTGTCTCTTGATTTATCCGTGTTTTTTTTCTTTCATTTTTTAGCTCTAACTTTAAGAGTTGTTTACATGGCTACTGTTGTACATGGATCTAAGGCTGTACCTGACTAGAACTGGATTCGTCTGTTCAATACGAAGATATGAAGCGACAAATATTTTCTATATAGACTAGGCCTATCTGTCAATTATAAAATCTATAAAATCTATAAAAATATAAATAGTGATTATATTTTTTCAGTCATTTTAGTAATTTCGACCAACATATATCTCAAGCTGTCTCTCAGAGGAAGTGCACACTCTGCATGTTGCACTTTGTTCTTAGTTCAGCTGTTCAATGCAAAGATACAAAGATTTCTCATATAGACTATCCGGCATTTAGAAAAACCATTGGTGATGATTTATAGTATGATTTTAGTGATGATTTTGACCATGTCGTGTAATCCCCGTCATCATATGGCCATTTATCAGAATAATTAGACAGGCAGACACACATGCATTTCTGTTTAAGTCGAGCCCTTATAGCCTATTTGTTAGTTTCACTTTGCCAACCACTCCATTCATCTCAACTCTCTCATCTGTTAAGCAGTGCATGCGGTCATGCAGAGTTTTTTTTAGCAAGCTCATTTGTGCAAGTTTCTATCTGTTTTATCCTGTTACAATAGTAATGCAAACTGACTGACTTAAAAAAGAAATGACTGCAATCTCACTACACTTACCACTACACTGACCTCTCACTGTATACACATGTCTCTCATGGTTCCTATTGTACTGGGAATGTACCTACCCTGAAGTAGGAGCTAAAAATCTCCCTAAAAACAGTGTTCTAAGAACTATAATAGTTCCAGGTTCCTAAGGTGTGAACACACAAAAGAGGGCCTACTTTCTCTAACAGTTCTAAAAACAATGAAAAGTTCCTCTGAAAAAAGTTTGTGTCTGAAAGCACCTATAGTAAGGTACAGTTTGGGGTACCGCATGGTTGTGTATTAGGCCCACTACCTTTTCCTTTGTATATGCTACCTCTGGGTAATATTATTCGTAAACATGGTGTTAGCTTCCACTGCTATGCTGATGACACAATTGTATGTTTCAGCAAAGCCAGATTAGAGACACTAGCTTAATAAAAGTGAGGACCTGTTAAAGGTTCTTCTGGTAAATGTGGCATGCCTTCTTCCTTTTTATCTTCATCTGACAAGCTTTCATATTCAAGTCAAAAGTTATATTCCTTAAAAAAAATCATTTGTAATGTCTGCAGACTCTACTGTAGTAATTGTTTCAAAGTAGGTAGTGGAATTTTACATGGCAAACACAATCATTCACAAATAAGCAGAGTTATATATACAGTGAAACTTCCCAGTTCTGTTATCATGAAATATCAGCACACTTGGAACACTGCTCGACCAAAGAACTTGGGGACTGGAACTGTTGAATAATCAGTTATAATCAATTGACATTAATTTACTTGCTTGGCATAATCCGATGGCTGCTTCAACAGATTTCAAAATATATATGCCTTAAATATATAACCTCATGAGCTAGCTGGGTGGCACCTGTACCATAGTAGGCCTGAATAGGTCGTCATTTGGCAGACAGCCAAATGCTTAATCCAAAGCGACTTACACATTTTTCATTTATACAACTGAGCAGGTAAGGGTTAAGGGCCCAATAGAGGTAGCTTGGCCTCCAGCATCTTAACCACTAAGTTACCATTACTCATCTTAGATATGCAATAAAACAGTTATAAAACATGATTCTCTATAATGCTTTCATTACCACAGGTACACAGAGGAAGCAGCAATAAAGATGCTAGTTATAACCACACAGCTTAATGAGGCTTTGCAGATGAACCTTGTTCTTCAAAGGTGAACGAATAAGCAAAACATTTTCATTATTTTCTATTTGTGTTCTTTAGTGCTAGATCTGCAAAGGGGCATGATATTTTAATTATGATATTTATCAGTAAGCAATGGTTTATGAGTTGTATGTAGAAGTCTCTTCATTAACATTATTATTGGTGTGTAATCATGTTGGTCAGTTAAAACACTTCCAGGAGTTTTGGGGAAATTTACTCTGTCTACAGCAGTCTCATATAGCTAAATTAAATTCTCTGACTTTCCTGTATTGTCAAACATACATTTATTTCACTGCTTTATTATTTCTTAGAAAAAATGATAAAATACTATTTTTTTCCAATAACCAAGCAAGTGTATCAGAATTCACAAATAAAAGGTTTTCAGTCAATTTGTTGCTAGCCTAAACTTCTCAAATTCAAGTTCAAGTTCAAGTGGCTTTTATTGTCATTTCAACCATATATATGTAATACAGTGTACAGTGAAACGAGACAGCGTTTCCCCAGGACCAAGGTGCTACATACAAGACAACAGCTTTAGCGCTGGGGGGAATGTACACTCCGATAATAAATACAGCAGTGAATTCCCGTGGTAAATAAAAAGGTCTGCATCCAACTGTCACAAACTCCACAAGCGGTGAGCAGTAGCTAAATACTAGCACAGAGTTCTTCCACCATTTCGTGTTAATATAAACACACAAGCCACCACCGCGAGTCTTACCGCACAGAGCTACTTTCCTGTCGGCACAAAACGCAGCGGCGTCCAGAACTCTGTCGCTGAGCCATGTCTCCGTGAAAACAATGACGCAGCAATCTCTGAACTCGCGCTGGGTAATCCGCTGGAGTCGGATATAGTCCAATCCATTGTCCAGAGAACAGACCTTGGAAAGTGTAATGGTTGGTAGGGGGCGAACCCTTCCCCGGACGCCGGCATCAGGCAACGCCGAGGACTGGAGGCCTGGTTTCCGTAGCAACCTGAGGATGCATAGCATTTCCAAGAGGTCTTCTTGCAGATCAGTTTTTAAGTATTTCTTTATATCCAGTAATGTTTCTCGTGGGTAGACATGAACACCGTTTGTTTTGGTGTCCATGTGCCGTCGGAGTCACGCCAAGAAAACTAAATAAAATAAAACAAAAAAGCACAATTTTCGGATCCGGAGTGGCCGCTGCGTGCTATGGTTGCGCCGTCATACGTCATAGGTGAATTTGTCTTCAGGTTTCTCTTCTTCTCTGCACATACAACCATGCATACAAGTTCTGTGGTAATGCTTTACCTGAGTTACCTGAGCCATCCCCTGCCTGATTTGTGCCACACATGCATGGTGTAAATTTTGCAGGGGATGCAGTCAGGTAAGCCATGATGCAGTCCAATTTGTACCACATATCCGTTTATGGTTTATAGTTTGATTCAAGTCCTCGCACATGCGCAACAACATATGTTACAAAACTTGCTTGCCTACAATTATAAAGAACAAACACAAACCCTGAAGACAAAATTTGATCATAATATAAAAGGCTTCTTATTGAAAAGACTGTTATTCTGAATAATATGGAGTATTTATATGGTGGCCTAAACCTCCAACATTTCCTTCCTTAACATTTTTTTGAGAATTTACAGCCTAAATTAGCCTGCCTGGTTGTTTTTTTTTGTTTTGTTTTGTTTTGTTTTTGTTTTACTTGATCAAACCCTGTTGTAGGATAAAATAGACTAAAAACTGGTGCATAATTATTTCATTTTTTTATTACAATCAGGTGATTACAATGTTAATGCAATGTAATGTAATGTAATGTAATGTAAGGTAATGTAATGCAATGTAAGTGCTTTATGTACACCTATATGTGGGTTTTCCCCAACCTGCCATGAAATTGGAAAGTGAAAAAATGTATCCATGATGCAAAACTTTTTTAAAAAGCTCTACAACTCCTTCCAATAACCTGCATTATATACAGAACAAATGAACACCAGGCGCACAGCACACAGCAGGATGTAAACTATGACCCATTTCTGTATATTAATGTTATAAGTATCTAAAGTTCCCTTGAAATGAAAATGAATATATACTAAAAGTAATGTAAACTCATATTGATTGACTTTGTATAGCAAGGTCTCTGAAATAGATCACCTTTATCTAAGAAGAGAAAATCTCTGATGAGCTTTATGATGAGACTGTTGATTCCTCATTTTGTTTAGTAGCTAATGGTGTTTGCTTGATTAGCTTTATGATATGATTACAAACTTTAGAAAAAATTTATGAAAATGTAGAAAGCAAATAACCACTGAATCACAAAGAATGAAGTAAATCTGAGGCAGTTATTATTCTATTCTAAGCCAGGGATCGGTCAGCTAAAAAAGGACTTTTATTCATAATTCATGTTATTCATAATAACAGCCTTTTTAACATTATGCCTTTTATGTTACAATAAAGTTTGTATTCCATTTTCGTGTTTGTTCGTAAAGTGATGTTCTTGCATGTGTTGCAATTCAGTATGCATGGTACAAGTCGATACCAATCTGACCATATGCCTGTCCATATTTACACCCTGCATGTGTGACAGAAATCAGGCTGGTGACATGGCTCAGGTAGAGTTAGGGATTTGGCCTAGGGTTAATACTGCGTTGCAACTTGTAGCTATTTCCAGGCCTACGAATGGGAAAAACTCCCCAAAAACGTCAATATCAAATACACATGGCCATGCATACTGTTCACTGCCTGGAGACCCCCTTCTGTACTTTTAAATTCATTTATGGCAGTATTGGCTTTAGATCAGTTAATATACAGACACAGTATTGGTTAAATCTATAACACTGATCATATGAATTGCTGTTTTGAGAAAGTAATCATCAACATTAGATTTATCACTAATGTTAGCCGGCTAGCTAGTTGCAAAGCTCACTATTATCTGCCATTGTTGCAGTACTGGAATTTCAGTCCAAAATGTTGCATAGATGTCTGAAGAAGAAGAGAACCAATCCCACTCAGGTAACAGTAAAAGTGTGGTAAAAAGGTAGCTTTTATGAGCTTTAAATGCTTTAGGGACATCTATGGAGTTCTCTCTCTCTCTCTCGCTCTCTCTCTCTCTCTCTCTCTGTGTGCATGTGTGTGTGTTTCTTTCTTTATCGCTGTCTCTCTGGAACGTAAAGCAGTTGTGATTTACATTTACATTTACTCATTTGAAAGTAGATTCACTTGATTGCCACAAACAGAATGCCTGTCCCTTACCCCTCTCTTTCCAAACGTGTATTAGGAAGTACGGTGACCATCAGGTGCCTGTACCATACTTTCAATTACTTACATTCCCACTCCCTTGCTTCTTCTTGTGCTATAAGTAGCCAGACGGCACGGTGGTGCAGTGATTAGCACTGTCGCTTCACAGCAAGAAGGTCCTGTGTTCAATCCAGTTGTGTTTGGCGTTTGTGTTTGCAAACTCCACACAGAAAGGCACCCTGGGTGATCCCCGGGTCACCCAGGGTGCCTTTCTGTGTGGAGTTTGCATGTTCTCCCCGTG
>JAQQZR010000009.1:7678004-7692270 GCA_030068235.1 Notoglanidium macrostoma | reverse complement strand
GTAAACTTTTTTCACGTTGTCATTATGGGGTGTTGTGTGTAGAATTCTGAGGAAAAAAATGAATTTAATCCATTTTGAAATAAGGCTGTAACATAACAAAATGTGGAAAAACTGATGTGCTGTGAATACTTTCCGGCACTGTATGTAACCTATGAAGGTAGATTGTAACTTTAAAGGGAACATATTTATAGTTCAATCTGATAAACTTTTTTTTTTTTTTGCAAATATATGGTCATTCTGAAATTGATGCCTGCAACACTTTCCAAAAAAAAGTGACAGGGGCAACAAAAAACACCTGCTTGGAACAACAGCGGTAAACAGGTTAATTGGTAGCAGGTGATAGTATCATGATTGGGTATGAAAGGGACATACAGCAAGCAAGGATGGGGAGAGGTTCACCAACATATATTCACCAACAATTTCATCAATATTTCAGTTTCTCAACCTACAATTACAGGAAATGTAGGGATTTCAAAATCTATAATCCATAATATCATCAAAAGATTCAGAAAATTCGGAGAAATCTTTGCATGTAAGTGGCAAGGTCAAAACCAACATTGTGACCATCAAGCCCTCAGGCAGCACTGCTTTAAGAATGCCGATATTATTGTATAAAGAGCATTATTACATGGGCTCTGGAAGACTTCGGAAAACTGTTGTTGGTAAACACAGTCTGCTTCTAAAAATGCAAAGCAGAAGCCATATATCAACACCATTCAGAAATGCCACAAACTTCTTTGGGCCTGAGCTCATCTGAAATGGACTGATGAAAAGTAAAAAAGTGTGCTGTGGTCTGATGAGTCCTGGACTGTTGAGCAGCTAAAGTCGTATATCAAGAAACTGAAACAGTTTGTGTCTTCGGTTCCCAAGTGCTTACCTGAGTATTGTTAAAACAAAAGGTAAGACAGTAGTAAACATGCACCTATCCCTACTTTTTGGAACATGTTGCAGGCATCAGATTCAGACTGTATATTTACAAAAAGAAAACAATAAAGTTGATCAGTTTGAACATTGTCTTTGTATTGTATTTGGTTGAATATAGGACAATATATTGCATTCTGGGTTTTTTTATGTTTCACAAAGTGTCCCAACTTTTTTATAAATTGCGTTTGTAAATACAACCATGACAAATGGTAAGGACATGCAGAGTGTGTGCAATGTTGTTTGACACTAAGAGGAAGTCCATATTAATACGTTTAGGAAGTGTTTTATGAGTATCTTTACATGTATACAATATTATGCTAGCTAAAATATCAAATTTTGGCAATAATTTGTCTAACTCATTAACATACATTTATAATCTGATCAGTAATCAGGTTTCTTTCTAAATACATATTGTTGACATTTAAAGCCCATCAGTAAATCAGATGGACAGTCTGCCTGTCTGTCTGTCCGTCCGTGAAAAGATTGGGGTGATGACTGCTTCCACAGTAGCTCTTCTCCAGATAGATATAGTTAACCTTGTGCACATGCATTAAAAAACCTACATTAACAGTATGTATGCACTGAAAATCCTAAATTAGGCTAAATTTCAAGTGTCTTTGATCATGAAATTCTAAACTTCTTTATTCCCTATTAATTAGATAATGATTATGTTATTAGTGTGCAGGTAAATTTACTCACTACTGATTCAGACTGAACTTTATCTGTATTCAGAGTACATCTAAATAGGGACCCTTGTAGCGTGCAGTTTGCCAAAGTCACCTCATTGCCCCTGTTTGTCATTATGGCTTATGTGAGTAGGAAGATTCAAAGGTCGGATAGGAGAACCCAGTCTCAGTGCATGATCCGGGAGTGTTCGCCTGTGATCTAGATTCACTGCCAAATTCTACAGTCTAAACAAAGTGCTTTATAATCTATAACAGTGATATAAACTCCAGTTAAAAATGTAGTTAAGTTCCAACACAATGATTCTTTAATCTGAAATTAATTATTTTGTACTTAATTTCAGTTTCTTTTTAAATAACTTGTTTACTACTTTTTGATAAGTTATAGATTTTCTTATTAAATTTTCACACCTTGTAAAGTTCTGGGTTTGAACCTTGTGCGGAGTTTGCATGTTCTCCCTGTGCCTGTGTGGGTTTCCTCCAATAGCCCAAAAACATGCAGATTAGGTCAACTGTCTATTCTTTAAATGTGAGTGTGAATGGTTGTTTATCTCTGTGTTAGTGCTGCAATAGATTGGTGCCCTGCGATAGGATATACCCTGCCTCTTGCCCGATTTCGGCTGGGGTTGGCTCAAACTTCTCCTGTGACCCTGACAGATAAGCGGCATAAATAATGGATAGATGGATATTCACACAATAATACTGAAAAAGAGTCCTGACTGTCAAGGATCAGTATCAAACCACACCCACATTTTTTGTACAGAATGGACAGATGGGTGACAAACACACTATATGGCCAAAAGTATGTGGAAACACGACAATCACAACTAGATGTGCTTGCCGAACATCATTTTCTAAAGCCATGGTTATTAACGTGGACTTGCCCCCCTGTGTAATAGTCTCAACTATTCTAGGAAGTCATTGCACTAGCTTTTAAAGCTTGGATGTGAGGATGTTTCCAATTCCCCGAGTCATAAGAACATTAGTGAGGTCAGGCACTGATGTTTGGTGAGGAGGCCTGGGGTGCAGTCTGCATTTCAGTTCATTGCATAGATGACCTCAGTGGGGTTCAGGTTACAGCTCTGTGTAGGCCACTTCAGTTCTTCCACATGAGCATCAGCAAACCATGTCTTTATGGACCTTTCTTTATGCACAGGGACATTGTCATGCTGGAACAGGTTTGCGCCTCTGAGTTCAGATGAAGGGAAATCATAATGCTACAGAGTACAAAGACATGCCAAAAGTTTGAGGAAGATCCACATAAGGGTGTGATGCCCACATGTCCACATAGTTTTGGCCATATAGTGCACAATGAAAAAACAGCATAAAGTTTCCTAATAAGGTGTTAAGCAACCAGAACAGACTGCAAGCAGCTAATTTGATTTAAAAATTTTGTACTTAATTTTTAAAATTATAAAATGTTAAGCTTTTAACAGATTTTTTTATTATTTTGTTCCATTATTTTTCTTCTGTATTGCTGGCAGTTTGGGAGCAAACTTATCTATTGCTATGCATATCTATATCATATTTTTGTGATCGCCTACCCCTTCTGTAAAGGTCATACCATATTATTTATGTCAATTTCATACCTTTCACTGAGACCATTTTGCCCTGTGGATGGGGACAGTGTCATGTTGGAAGAGACCACTCAATTAGAATATAAATGTTTCATTGTAGGATAAAGGAGATCAGGCAGAATAACTGCACTGATGTGCAATCACAAAGACCATGCCTGTAAAATGCCCACACATCATAACAGAGCCAACAGTTTTTTTCCTTTCAGTTGTCTTATGTCTGTATATTTGATATATCTTAATATCTATATTTGGACCTCTTTGGCAGGTCCTTAATTCTTAATATAGTATTCTAATATGGTATTGAATATGCTAAAGTGGTTTGACAATGTATATATGTAAACAGGTGGAGACCACAGCTATGCAGTTTGTTGACTCAAGTGTGTACATCTGGAACATCTCAGATAATGGAAAACTGAAAAAGCTGGAGGGTGTGGAAGTCCCCACGCACAGAAGGCGTCATTGTGCTGACTTTACTGCTATTCGGGAACAAGTATCAAAGATCCAAGACATGCATGTTTCCCATTTCCACTTCTCCCTTAACTGGTCCTCTATAGTCCCTACAGGCCATGTATCAGAAGCTAACAACACTTTGCTAAGCTATTACCACTGCTTTGTTAGTGAACTCCGGAGGGCCAACATCACCCCAGTGGTCACTCTTTGGCACCACACTGGAAAACTCTCCAGTCTGCCTATTCCACTGGAGAGCAACAGAGGTTGGCAAAGTGAAGAGACCGTGCAGGCCTTTGCTGCTTATGCTAGGCTGTGTTTTCAAAGTCTTGGGGATCATGTTAAGTTGTGGATCACACTGAATGAACCCAATGACGAAGACCTTGGCTATGCAGTTGGCCATCAGCTGCTTCGTGCCCATGCTCTAGCCTGGCGTGTGTATGACAATGAGTTTCGCCAGACGCAAGGTGGTAAAGCCTCTTTGTTGCTGCACATGGACTGGGTTGAACCTGCATTCTCTTTCACACGAGAAGACATGGCCCCTGCAAAGCGGGTTCTGGATTTACGCGTGGGTTGGTTTGCAGAACCCATCTTCGGCAGTGGAGACTATCCACCAGTGATGCGCCAGTGGCTCCACCAGAGAAACTCTATAGATCTGTTCAACGTCCACTTACCCAAATTCAGTGAAGAGGATCAGCAACTAGTCAAAGGCACCTATGACTTTTTTGCCCTCAGTCATTTCACAACCTCCATGGTGTACGATGAGGTGGAGGATAAGTACTTATTCAAGGACACATTAGAGGTACAGCTGATTTCAGATGTAACCTGGATAATGTCCCCAAGGCGTAACTCTCCAGTGGTTCCGTGGGGCCTACGCAAAGCCCTTAACTGGGTTACTTCACATTACAAAGGCGTGCCCATTTATGTCATGGCCAATGGGGTCCAAGAAGACATAGCTAGATTCAAAGACAGTCTACGGGTTTACTATCTGTACAACTATATCAATGAGGCCTTAAAAGGTAAGATCACTGCTACTTTGGAATATCTGCCAATATTAGGTATTCAGAGTGTAACATGAATGCTTTTACATTTTGAGGCTTAGATTGATGAGTGATGGTTCACTCAGTCCTATTAGAGTACACAAAGTTTACATCAGAAGACAAACACCACCAAAGCCAATTAATCATTACACAGCACAGTACAGGCTTAGTTCACTGACCTCCAGGGAGCCACTGAACATTGATGTGAGACCACAGACATATTTCACAATGGCATATGACCTATTTTGCGAAATTTTTGGTTTAACTACTCCTTAGTAGATTTCTTATCTTGTTTATTTGCTAACAATCCAGCTATATCAATATAACACAACTGAGATTAGAGCATATTAATAGTTTCTCAACTGTCTGTTTTTTTTTAACAGCAAACACACTGGATGGGGTCAATTTGAAAGGCTACTTTGCCTACGCATTTGACGACCGGCATGACCCCGGCTTTGGCATGTACGGCCATGTGCAGGAGGAGGATATAGTGAAATCTTCTCTAACCCACTACAGAAAAATTATTGATAATAATGGGTTCCCAGTCCCTGGTAGTCCCCCACAACACTGTCCCCACACTGCTGAATACTCACCTGCATGCCGTGTGCTAGCCAAGCGCCCTGTTGTGGGCTTTATATCTTTGGTTGTTTCTGCCATGCTCATTACTATGGGTGTTATTATATACTACTGTACAAAAAGACCTAAATAACTACGGGTCTGTGATTTGGGTTAGTTAAAGCTAAGGAGCAAGAGGAAATGTTACCTATTTTCAGCTACTGCTGCAGGACTACTGGTTGCGAAATTAGAAATACTCACTGTATATACCTAAATGAACCCAGACTGAAATTTGAAGCTTATTTTTGGTTGGATTTACAGTTGAGGATTTGAATACAGGGATATAGAGTTCTTTATATTATCATATTCTATGTATGTGTATATACACACAACTAACTGAAGCACAAATTCCAAGTTAATATTAAATAAGTATCTGCAATCCCACCAATACAGAGTGCTTAACACTAAGAGTTCAGTGGTTCATAATTCATAATGGTTTTCCCAGCTGGCATGTAGTGTGTATATAGTCCAAAAAAATCATACTTCCCTTAATTTCCTTTCATGTCCTAGAATGGTCTTGACAGGGTTACTTTAAAAATGTATTTAGATACAATTACTAATTACCTGTTAAAAAATTTAATCAGTAACCTAATCAAATTACCACAAAATTAATGTAGCTGATTACTTTCTTACTTTTGGATTACCTCAATACCTTATATGAAGATGATGACTGCATTTCCATACCTGAAAGGCTGAACTTGCACTGTACTGTAATGTTGTTCCCCTTTTCTGGTTTAAAGACAAAATAATGGTGAAATTTTCACCTAGTGAACATATTTTTTCACCAGAGGCCCTGATAATGAATTGGTGACTGTAAGATAAGTTGTGATTTCACTCCAGACCAGAGTGGTGGTGTGAAACTCATGAAGTGTTATGTGCACATGTACAAGGTAGTATACCTTTCTTAATTTTAAAAATGTATTTTAGGGCTGCAACTACAGATTATTTTGATAATCAATTATTCTGTCTGTATTTTTCCTTGATTTTTTTATTTGTTTTATTTATAAAAAATATATACTGAAGATATTTATTTAAAATATTTATTTGCAGCATTTCAATAGCACTACTATAGAAGTTTTTCTTAACTAGGTTTTATTAAATAACACTATAACACTAGTTCACTAATTACAACATTAGTGACATTTATCAGATAATGTCACAACATGAGAATATCAAGTACTCATGTTGACCAAGTGCAGCATTCAAACTAACTAAAGGTGACTTTTTGAAGCTGTCTGTATTTCAAGCCAGGATTTGTTAAAATTTCAAACAGATTAATTCAGAATAAAGATAAAATAAATATCTGCTGCTTATTTCGCTCACTGAAACTCTGATGCCACATTCATTTTGCTTGATGTGTGCACGCATGAAGCGAATCCTTTTCAGTGTGGAATCAACTCAAAAATATAGCGGTTGACTCTTAGTTTTCAATGCCTGAGATTAGAGAATCAACTCTTTTTGGGATTTACTTCATGTTAACCCGAAACCAGGATGCAGACTTTATGACATACAGTATATTGTGTATGCTAAAAATATACCATCGTTTACCTGCACTACTGGGTTGGAAAAATAAGCTAGTTTAAATTTTTACTTTTTTAAGCTAATTGAATCAAAAAGCTTCACTAGTTGCTGCTTGATAAAACATAACAAAGCTGTTCTAGACAATTCAACCAGGAACGTCATGCTTCTCCTCACATTCCCACAAATGAATAATATTACTCACATAAACACAAGTTATGTCATGAGGCCAGCAGGGTAGGATACTGTAAAGAGTTTCCATATCATAGAGAAAGTCATATTGATGCTTCTGCTCCACCATTTCATTTAAATATGTTTTTATGAAGTGACATAGGGCATGCGCAGTGTGCTTCATAATGCAGTTCAATAATTAAAATTATCTACAACTATTTTTACAATTGATCTTTGTTGCTTTTGTTGATTAGTCGTTGCAGCCCTAATATATTATTTTTAAACTATTTTTTAGCCTTTTTCCTGTACCTTTAAAGGGATAGTTACCTTTTTTGTATCCTAATTACATAATTATGTTCCATGTATTCCGTTACTCCCCAAGCCTGGGTCTTGATGTATATGTTAGCTTGTATATTTTATAGAGAAAATATATTGCACCTTAATAATCATATCTACTGCTCTGAATATCTGTACTGAATTTATTATATGAAAAATGTTTGTTAGGGGTTATATTTAGTGAAAAAGTTATATTAAAAAAACCCAAATAAAATAAAGATGTTCTTCACTCCACTAGAAAAAAGATAACTCATCACACTGTTTCACTTTGAGACTCAAATTTGTGAGGCATGACAAAAAGACTACACTGAAGAGTAACACCAACACAAACACGTTCCACGCAAAAATCTTAAAGATTGTTTATTATAAAGATAATTTGCAGATACATATAGAAACAAAAAATATATATAGAAAGATGACACTGGAGAGAAATCAGAACATGAAGTTGTCAAGTCCATCTTCCATAAACTTCTTATAAATGGCCATGAACTTTGCCACAAAGGCCTCCAGGTGGTAAATGGCTTTGTTGCCCAACTGTAGTCTGTGTTCATAGTAGGCTGCCATTTGAGCCACCTCAGGTTTCAGATGGCCATCACAGTTACTGAGCAGCTCAGTCACAAGCCCCTACACAGTGAAGAGACAGAAAATGAAATACATATTGAACTGCCTTGAAGAAAATTAGTTTAAGTGAACTTAGGCAGCTCTAAACTGGTGAGCATATAAAAGCATATAATATGATCAGAGTTGGTGAGACTATACCTTCATGATGATCTCTGCTGGAATGCAGTGAGTTAGTAGTTCGTAAAGTCTTGCCCGAACCTCCAAAAGTCTTGAAAGAAATGAACAAATAAGATTTCTATCTATTAATTACATAATAGCCATAAAAAGGTAAATATTCAATAATTAAGGCCAAAGCTCATAGTAAATAACAGCTCTAAAACACAAAAGCCTTAAAAGTGGACAATCACAGACCATGCTAATGAGAAACACATTTTGATCCGCATTACCTCCAGTCCTTAAGAACATGAGACTGTTGATCCCAGGGGTGGACAAATCACTAGCATGGGACAAGCAGATATCATGTCCAGGCAATAATTTATTTATTCTTAGCTGCCTGGCAAACAAGCAGAGTTAACCAGAACAAGAAACTAAAACTACTCATTTCTGACTTTCATAAACATTTTCATATGGATTGTAGTTTTCTTATGCATGGTAGTCATGTTTGAACTTGATGTACTTCAAAGTAATGTGATGCATGTTGGTGCTGTAACTATAGTACAAGCCACTCTTTCAGACATCAACTAAGGCATTAGCTAGCTGGTGCTAGAAGACATCACACTAAACAGATTAATTAGCAAGCACAGATGATGGATGATAGTTAAGAAAACTGACTGATGAGAAGCACTACCAAGAATAATCTTCTTGACCTGCAATGCAAGGACAGTACACCAAAATGCTAAAAATGCAATTTTTTTTCGTTCAGGGCAAAAGCTATGTGCTACACTATCAATTACTAATTTGTTTCCCCTTCATCTGTATTAATGCACATAACTGTCTTTGCCATGTGTTATTACACTATGTTAGCTTCTACTTTCTAGCTTAGTCAGTCAGGTTTCTGCATGCATACTTGCATGGAGGGCTAGCTACTTAATTTATCATTTGTCCACCCCTGGATACTTTAATACACAATAGCTGTTACTGTTCTAAGAACCCAAGTTGCCATGTTAGTGAGACATCACACCAAGACATACAGTACTAACCTTTGTGGGCTCTGCTGGTTGACGATGGCGTGAGCCGTCTCTCTGAGGTACACTTCCCAGTCTGTTTCAGGGACATCCTGATCTGCAGAGAAAGGATACCTGAGAACAGGTACAGAAAAGGTCAGTTGTTTTTCCCTTCAGCATGGACTGTTATGTAAACAAATGTTTCTACAGTTTCCCTTGATCAGAATATTACATGTTTTGAGAAATATGCATAAATGTGTTTCACAACAAAGATCTACATCCAGTCTTGCCCCTGACACAGTCGTTGGGCCTCACTCACTGTTGCACTCGACAGGCCTCGCACATGAGAAGGGCTTTGCGAAGGTTGCGGCCTGACTTCTCGGCGATCTGTCTGGCCACCTCAGCTGGGAGAACAAGCCCTTCCTTTTTGCACACGCCCATCAGAACACTGCACACCTGAAATAGAGGATGTGCTTCAACTTTAAAAAGTCACACATGCAAAACAGTGTGTAACCAGCAAGCTGCCATCTGCATAAGATGCTGAAGTCAAACTATATTGGTGTATAAAGATTAAATAGTGATGTCGAGATCCAGTGATAATGAAACCTGTCATTTAGTATTTCTAATTATACAATGAAAAATAAGAAACAATTAACAAATTAAGCAATATAAGTTAATACAGAATAGCTTTCTTTGGGGACAGCTTTTACACATGGGTGTGTCACAGCTGTTCCATTCAGTTTTCATGGTGTTTCATGACAAACTGTCAAAAAGCTGTATTGTGCTTCTTACCAAGAAGTGTCCCCTAAGTGTAGTCTGTTGAAGCAGATATTCATAGCCACCTAGATATCAGCCTTATAGCACCCACTCAGCTGGCTAGTGAATGTAACCTCTCTGGCTTTCAAACTGCCCGGCTATCAAACATAAAAGCCTGTGTTATGTATGATGGACTGTGTGACATTAGTGTAGTTACCTCCTCAGTGCTGGGCAGTGGCACTCTCACAGCCAGGCACCTGCTCCTGATGGGAGAGATCACTTTAGAGGTGGAATTGCAGCACAGGATGAGACGACAGGTGGCCATGTACTTCTCCATGGTGCGGCGCAGGGCATGCTGCGCGTCTTTGGTGAGCCGGTCCACCTCCGTCAGCAACACCACTGCATTTTAGAGGAGCACATGAGACTTTCTGCATTTATACACATTACAGAAAAAATGATAAACCTTTAAATCAATATGATTGGGTAAGAATGCAGATCAAAAGCAGTACATATGTGCAGCCAATAGTGATAAACATATGAGCATATACAACTAGATGCCAAATATAATCCAAATGAATACCTTTGAACTCTCTCTGTGTGCTGGATTGTATCTGCTGTGACTGGGCCACTGTTTTGATCAGCTCTTGGATGACGACGCGGTCACTGTTCCCTGCATCACTGTAAAACCCAAACACGCCAGTGTGTCAGGCACCATTCGAGCCATGAGACCGTGACTCTGTTAAAATAATGGCACCCCGAGTATGTGGCTGCTTACCTTGGATTCACCTCCAAATGGTAGTTACTGGCAATTGTGTTAATTTCAATCTTTTTTTTAGATGGAGCCTGTATGGAAAAATATTTATCAATACAATAATCAGAAACCTACACTGAGATGACAGATGTAATCATTGCTAACTTATAGATTTAACCACTGTTTACTTCCTCAAGCATTTAATACTTCTAAAGGAGTTTTCAGAGCATGATGACAGTGCTTACTACAATGGAATGGTGTTCAATCCGGAGCTTCTCCACCCCAGCGCCGTACAGCTCACGGAGGAGACACATAATCCGTGTCTTTTTGCCAGCTCCAGATGGACCATAAACAAGCAGGTGTGGGAAATCGCCACATTGTACCTGAATTATAAGAAGTAAGCACACTTATGGCCATTTGCAACAATAATATTACTTATAAATATATGCATAAAATGTCATGGGCTCTATATTTGTACTTGATATTAAACTTTTGGAAGGAAAATGTTAAACAAACTGGTCAGAAAATTAATTTACCAAGGTTTCAGATCCTCTGGTCACATTTTATTGTCTTTCATGTGTGAGGATATTTGGTAAGTATCTAATGGTCACTGTATAAGTAATTATACAGTTTAACACAAGTAATTATATTTAAGATGAAACACAGAATCTATCAATTGAAATATCTTAAGCATTCTTTATGCATGTTTAAATTAAATATCAAGTACAATTCATTTTCCAAAGAGGACTGGGGCAATTTTGAACATATATTTTATATCAGTTCCTATATTTCTATAGTTTTTGGACGAACATAGTGCAAGTCCTTAAACAGAGGCGTAATACATGGCAGAAGTTTTTACAAGAGGACACATGTATATTATTGATTTGCTTTTGATGTAACATTCACCAAAGGTTTCTAATTTATATTTGTGCATTTTAACTGTTTGAAATAAGAAAGCAAAAAAAAAAAAAAGGATTCCTACTAACAATGTATACCTTAGCTATTGTTTTAATTGTGTGTAACACTGACCTCATGCAATGCAAATCTGTGCATTTGCTTTGTTTAATATGTGAGGCATTTTAGTGTACTTTTAAGCTGCAGCTGAAAAAGCAGTTTTAACTTGGTATAACATTTTTGGTAAATGTGTGTTTCCTGGTGTGTCTTTGCCATACTATTTTATTTCTATTCCAAAGCAGATGCTCAGGCACGCGCCTTCTGTGTCTAATTAGCTGTTTATTAAACATACAGCTAGTAGGCTGATTAAACTGGTTATATCAGAAAACACCGGTAGACTTAGCTTATAGACTATTTATTCTGTTCTTAATTGCTAGTTCCGTAACAGTTAACTCATTATTCCGCAGAAGCTGTGGTTTACATGAACACAACTGATTTTGAGTTTCTCTCAGTTACAGAACATACACAAGTTGGCTAACATCCTAGCTAACCAGTGAAGGTAGCGGGCTTTGCAATCCTTACCAGATTTTTTAGCTGATTTGCTTGTTCTTTGTGATAGTCCAGCTTCGCCAGAGATGTTGGTCTGTACTTATCAACCCACAAACTCATGTTGTTTTAGAAGTGAATTAACTTCTAAGCAGCTTTGTGTCTGAGCGCGCTACCTGATTACTGCTCCCGCGAAATACAACAAACCCCGCGCGCGCACACAGCTGTTACACGGATGTAGTACGGAAGGCGCCGATGGACAAATTGTAGCGTTTAGTAATAGGGGAAAGACGCCGGAGGTCGTCACGAATTTGTGTATTAAGTGCATTATCATGATTATTTGCGCATCAAAAAGAGATACACGAAGAAGGAAGATTTTCATAAAATAATTATCAGAAAAAAATGGAATATAATTTTGTCAGAATAAAATAGAGGTTTATCAGTAAAGGTTAGAGTAGGATTTTAATTGAATAGTTCAGAAATGACAGAAAGAACAAAATAAAGTAGAATAAGATTTTACAGAATATAACAGAATAGAATAGAATGAATAGAATTTTATCAGAACACAAAATAATAGATTATTTTAAACACTGTTTAAAAATTTATGAAAAATTAAGGGCACACTTAAACCACATATCAGATCTCGATTAATGAAATAGCCTATTCAAGTTGGGCATCTTTATTGATATACATTTTGTAATTCATTGAGAAAAAAACGACATAAGAATGGTCAATGGAAACAGAAATCATTAACCTACTGACAGCTGGATTCAAAATCACACCATAAATAAGTAAAAACCTGCAATCACAGACTGATCCAACTTGTGTGAATTTCATCATGATAACTCATAATGTGGCTCAGTAGTGTGTGGCCCCCACATGCCTGTATGCACTCCCAACATCTGGGCATGCTCCTGATGAGGCAACAATTGTTCGATTTGTTGCTTTCTTCATGTAAAAGCCTGTCTCCTGGTGTCTCCTCCATGCTCTTGAGACTGTGCTGGGAGACACAGCAAACATTTGTGAAATGGCACATATTGATGTGCCATCCTGGAACATCTGGACTATCTGTGCAACTTGAATGGGCTACAGTTACCACCTCATACTACCAGTAGTGACAAGAGCACTAGCAAAATGCAAAACTAGAGAAAAATCAGTCAGGAAGGATAAGGAGAGAGAAATGGGCTGTGATCACCACCTGCAATACCATGCCCTTTTTGGGGTTCTTGCTATTGCCCCTCTTCTCTACCTGTTGTAATATGCACCAAAGCAGGTGAAATTGATTGACAATCACTTACATTTTCTAATTGGACAGCGTGATATCCCAGAAGTTTAACTGACTTGGTGTTATACTGTGATGATTAAATGTTCCCTTATTTTATTTATTTATTTTTTGAGCAGCATAATTTATTTCTTATAGGATGAATAAGTCTTTGATCATGGCACCACTAAATAAATAGTTGCATGTAGTGCGAGTCAGGAAAAAGCCAAGAAGGATATCATTATAGGTAGAAGTGGAATATCTCACTCTTATTACTTCAAAAATATAACCAAGAAGATCAGTGGTCAGTGACTGGTCAATAAGAATATTTGCTCATGCAAGTGCAACTCAGTCAGGCTTTACACACTGATGGTGAATCGACTGAACCTGCTTTTTCAACATGTATATCTAGCAGCTATAGAGTGAGCCAGAGAGCCCTTCTGAGAGCAAGACAGTCACTAACACACTCAGATACATTTTCCCCAGACTCTTTTTTTTTAAATAAAGATGCAAAAGAGTCTAAAAAGTCACAGAATCTAGTGACAAAGTTGCTAAGTTGGCAACAATGACATGGACAAATGTTATAGGCTATAACATAAAACAGTCATACATTAAATATTGTAGTAATTTAGATCTTCTTTTAAATGTAATTAAACATTTATATTCAGTACCTTGTGTGCATGAGCAGCTTTGGATTTGATTGATCATATCCTTCTTACGGGAGGGCTGTTTATTATTATTGTGTAATAATCTGTTCATAAGCCATCTGAACTGAGTGAATTAGTCATTTGTAATGGAATGTTTAAAGTGCATTTATTATTTGTAAGTTTCTAACAGTAGAACTTGTTTACTATGTTAACATTCAATTAAATGCAATTTTCAGTGAAGTTGCTATGTGCAATCTGTATTTGACTTTAAATGTAATGTGTAGGGCGGTTGGTTGTGCAGGTGGTTAGCACTGTCGCCTCACAGCAAGAAGGTCCTGGGTTCGATCCCCGGGTCACCCAGGGTGCCTTTCTGTGT
>JAQQZR010000009.1:7658897-7677904 GCA_030068235.1 Notoglanidium macrostoma | reverse complement strand
CGTGTGTGGTTGTTTGTCTGTGTTGGCCCTGTGGTGGACTGGCGACCTGCCCAGGGTGTACCCCGCCTCTCGCCTGATGTCTACTGAGATTGGCTCCAGCTTCCCCCAGATGGATAAAGCGGTATAGATAATGGATGGATGTAATGTGTCTTTAATGTGAGCTTTAATATTGGCCTCTACAAAGGGCTGCCTTTTCCTTATCCAGCCTCTAAGGAGCCTAATAAAAGGTTAAAGTTTAAAAAAGGTTGTAATAATAATCACAGTATTATAGGTGAAATATACAAATTGTTAAATGTATGCCATGTGTTATGATCTTTTGTGAATTAAATAAGATAAGCATACTAAGTTTAAGTACATTTCTAATATATTCAAAATGCAATAGTAATGCAATCATAATTCTAAATACTACTAATGCTAAATACTAATACTACAATTTAGTTTAATTTCACTCTAAGACTCTATCTATATGTGCATAATCATAGATTAAAATGTATGTATTATAGTATTCAAAGCACACTGTAATATCACTAAAATAGTTGTATTTTAGCATGGTTAAACACACAACACAATTAGAGTCACACTTTAATACTATTTTTGTACAATTAAAATATACTAAATACAAAAATATTTGTTCCATTTTGGCACACTTTAAGTGTATTAATCATCAGTAAGGCTACAAGTACAATAATGTGTTTATTTATTCCTTCATCTTCAGTAACCTCTTTATCCAGATCAGACTTCCAGTAAATCTGGTGCCTATCCAGGGAACACTCAGCACAAGGCAGGAATACACCCTAGATGGAATGCCAGTGTTTTATGCACACATTCACACCTGGGGCAATTTATATTCACCAACCCACTTACTGGGACACTTATGGGAGGTTGGAGGAAACCAGAGAACCTGGAGGAAACCCAAACAGACATGGGAAGAACATGAAAGAATACTTTAGTGAATCTTTTTTATTTCTTTTCTTATTTATTATACTTTATCAAAATGAAAATGACTGCAGGTTAAAACGTTGGTACTGAAGGTATAAGGAACTGTATGTTCATGACCACACATATTCACATGCTTAATGTGACTAACAAGTTGAAGGTCATGATAATGATTTGTCATATGTCTAGGCTAATAGCCTGCAGGAATGCATAGTGAATGTCTAAGAAGTAGACATGCTGGATGTTATTGCTACCTTTCTGTGCTGAGTGGTATAGAGTTTAGAGATATAGTACTTTTTCTGTAGACCCTTCACAGTAATACCTCAATTTGATCCTCCACTTACACAGACTCCCCCAAAAGTCTAAAATGTTCTCATTAGACTGCTAAAACATTTTCTCTAACACAAAAATTTGTCTGAAACTTTGTGCACAGTAACTTGTGTTCTGAAATGGCAGAAGTACCTAATATCAGTGTAAGATTATTTGACAGGTTCAAATCTCTACCAGACTCAGCAACCGTCTCTCTCTCTCTCTTCTTCCACGTGACAAGCACGTGCTTGGAGAATGAGCAAACAGACACAGGGTTGTGTTTAGAACTCTGAATTTACTACAGAAAATCTAGAAGTATTTGTACATAGAGAAGCATATGTCAGAATACATTTCCAAGGTAAACAAGATAAACAAAGAGAACATTACGTCAGGTGAATCATGACAGCAAAGAAGTTTCATGTGAGTAAGGCACAGTGAGCATGAAAGAAACAAAACAAGGATGGAAGAAACAGAAACAAGGGTAGCATGTTCTCAAGATACCTTATCCTGCATTAGGTCAGAGTACACTTATGTCATTCAGGCCAAAGGTTTGAGGAGAAATAATAACATGACTCTTAAAGAGAAAAAAACAGAAAATGTCTTTAATGAAGAAGAACATGATTTTGATCTTACAGTGCCCTCTTTTGTTCTAAAAGAACAAACACTAAAAACATTATCTTGTTCTTCCAGTGTTTGCACAACAAGAAGCTAGGGTTCATAATAGATTTTAACATTTGTGGAATGAGTGAAGAGGATCACAGCAAATGACTAGCAATATTATGAAATAAAATTTGAGAAATTACAGACATATAAATAAAGAGAAATAAAACATTAGGAAAGACGAAAATACATTAAAACAAAACAGAATAAAATAAAAAATAAAAAATTCAGTGACATCGAGCCCCCTCTGGACAGCTTTCTGAGGATTCTTCTCCCACAGTGGGCTCCCTACAGAGCTGGCTTGATAGCAGCTGAGACCCCTTTTCCTGTGTTGGCGCCCCTTGGGCCTAGCTTGATGAGAGTTACCTCTGCAGCGGATGTTGGAGTTTTCTCAACTCAACTTGCATGAATTCACTGCGGTTGCAGGCTAGTTAGTACAGCAGGCCTTGTCACACCGATGACCTCTGTCAGTGCACTATAAGCACTGTAAACCTGGAACAAAAGGATATCTTGTCTTCTGTGCGGGAATTGGCAAAGACCAAGACACATCACCATGTATACTGTTAAATTTTTCAATCAAGGCCTGGGTGTAATCAGTAACTGCAACATCCAGATCTCCTGCAAAGGAAAAACATCCAGATCTCCTGTTAAGGAAAAACCAGGGTTACCTTTTACCCATGGAGTAAGGCAAGGGTCATCCCATAATAGGCTCAAAAAGTGATAATTAATCATAGCGCTAGGTGTCATTCTGATCTCACAGAGCTCAGCTGGTAACAGATCAACCCAAGTTTTACCATATTCATTGATATCATTGCTTTTCTCAACAGCTGGTCCAAAATGCTGCTGCTCGGCTTTTAACGGGTACAAAAAAACACGAGCACATTACTCCAGTTCTAGCATCGCTGCACTGGCTACCGGTTCGTTTTCAGATTGATTTTGAAATTCTTTTATTTGTTTTTAAATGTCTTTATGGCCTTGCCCCACACTATCTGTCCAAACTGCTTCAGCCGTACGTTCCTCCACGTGCTCTCAGGTGGGCAGTTCATTCATTGTTAGTTGTCCCTAAGACAAGGAAGAAGCTTGCTCCAAAATTATGGAATTAATTGCCCTTGAACATTAGGCAGGCTGACTGCCTTCCTGTTTTTAAGACCTCTCTTAAAACTCATTTTTTTCTCTTTGGCTTTTAAATCTGTTTGAGATGTTGGCTTTTACTGTTTTACTGTTTTATCGTTTTATTGTCTTTTTGTTTTTATTGTTTTATTTGTTATTTCTCTTTTCTTTATGCCTGTGTACTGCGCTTTGGTCAACTGTGTTGTTTTAAAATGCTTTATAAATGAAGTAAAGTTAAAGATAAAGTTAAAGTTAGTCAAACATACTTATACCTTACACACCTCTCACCTTCTCAGTGTGAGGCACAGTAGTGGATATGCACTTATCTTCAGTGCAATCTGAGATGAGAGAGCAGAAATATCCATGTGGGTGCAAGTCACGGTTCAGTTCACAGCACCTGGCGATGAGCTAAGCACCTAAGGTGGTGACGAAGTGTGTGTTTATGCACAGGTGCCACTTCACCCTTACAGTGGGCTTTTCAACAATATGTTGCTTACTTTTAGTTTTTCTTTCACAACTCATCACATTTTGCTGTTCTGAGTCAAAACAAGACATACCAGACCACACACTGTACACAATATACACACTATACACAGGATTAGTGTACATGTTACAAATGATGAATTCACATAAGCATGAGAATGAACCACTAGAGAAGGTTTTCATGAACAATATTGCACACATTTATTCTACAATACAATCTAGTATTTAAGCATAAAGGTTGTATATGGTATGGTTCTGTTCTCTGTATTGTCTTCAGCATATATGAATAACTACAGTTTAAAAATAAAAGGACTGGGCATTGTTTTAAAAGGAAATTAATATAGAGTAAGTGACATTTCAAACACAACGTGGCCAAATGTTTAAATTTTTGCTCTGTGAGTGGAAATAGAAGCCACACTCACTTTTCAGCATGTTGGCTAGTTTATTAGCTAGCTTACGCTGATTTGAACATTACCTCTAAAGGTGAAAAATTTTTTATAAAATTGATGTCCCTTCTTCCTTTTCATCTTTACCTGATGAACTTTAATTTAAGTTAGATTTATATTTCTTAAGAGTATAATCTGCCATGTCAAATGATGATGTCATTACTGTAGTAACAGTTTCAAACTAGGAAGTGGAAGTGTGTGTAGCGAACACAAGCGTGTGAAGTGATACACACTGAAATGACCCAGTGCTGTTATATAAAATATAACCACTCTTGGAACACCGCTCAACCAATCAAAGTAGTGAACCAGAACTAACTGTTGTATAATGTAAGGCAAATAATTAAATAATAAATGGAAATTTTGTGGGGTTATATGAGCTGAAGGCATGACCTGACAAATCAATAAGTGTTAAAAAGCTCCTTATGAAGCCACTATTTGAATCTTCTGTCTAAAGTTAAAAACTCTCTGTTTCTAAATTGCTTATTTGCACATTAATACCACACTTACCTGTCAGGAGAGTTACTCTGGCTCTTCAGTATTTAATCTTAGCTCATTTAATGTTGGAACAGAAGGATTTCAAAGCTTTGGACAATGAATTACATAAATGC
The DNA here is from genome assembly GCA_030068235.1 of Notoglanidium macrostoma. Classification (NCBI taxonomy): domain Eukaryota; kingdom Metazoa; phylum Chordata; class Actinopteri; order Siluriformes; family Auchenoglanididae; genus Notoglanidium; species Notoglanidium macrostoma. The sequence goes on along the minus strand of JAQQZR010000009.1, from coordinate 7,673,352 downwards.
TTTTATATTCAAGGAGTTAAAATAACTTCTCACTCATGTTGTGGTATTGTGTTCATAGCATAAATGAAGCAGAATGTTTTGGGAACAAAAGCAGTTGATTAAAATTTTTGTAAAAAATATGATAAACTACTAATAGGTTACGGTGCTGATTGTTTTGAAATATACTAATGCATGCTGCACATTTTCCATATACCCGTTTCAATGCATGTAGCAGCAGGTTGAATTAGCATGCATAATGTAGGGCATTTATTATGTGTGTGTGTGTGTGTGTGTGTTTGTGTGTGTGTGTGTGTGTGTGTGTGTTTGCACACATACGTGAGTGGTGGAAGAGCCTAAGATAAAAACAAGTCATATTAGGGCTCAACTGCTTAGGGAATTTTGGCACCAATATCAACAATAATAATAGAAAGGTCTGTGATTTCTGATAACTGATATTATCAGCTGAAATCACACGTCAAAAAAAGATAGAGGAACATGTCTTCATTCAAATAGAAATGTATTAAAATATTGTGAATTGTACAAAAATAGTCAAGCAGGCTTAAATGTACAAAAAAACCCATTTTGAACTCTGTACACAATAGAATTATTAACAATTCAATTGTAACAATATACATAACTATTAATCTGGAAAGATGTACATATATTAGTTGTGCATTTTCAAGGTATAGTCTTCTTAATTAGAAAGAAATTATACATATTCATCACTCAAATATAGCATATGCAAAGTTATTAAAATTATAAAAATACTTTAGGATACTTTATTTGTTTATTTATATAGGAACGGTATAACAATAATTTCATTAAGAAATATGATTGGTATATATATGGCATTACTTTATGTGTACAACTGAAACTGACTTTGTTTAAAATAGCTGAACACATTAATCTGTATCACACGCTGTCGCTACTCTGTTTGACTCTGCTTAGGTCAGCTGATTGTTGATATTATTGTGGCGATCGAAATGCGTGTTGCCAAAAATTGGAGTTGGCCCTGGTGGATAAATTATGCAATGACAACACTTATAACAATTAAAAAACCTGTCTTCCTTCGCTCCGCTTCTTTTTTAATTGTCATTTTTCGGCTGTTTTAAATGCCTATAGCAATTTATCGGCAATTAGCTCATTTTGGCCGATAATAAACGGCATGCTGACATGTGGGTCGGGCCCTAACCAATATCATAGTTGGCATACACAGCATTCAGTCTCTTATCAGATAATAACGTTAATGTGTGTAATATGGAAAATGACTGCAAAATATTGTTAAACTGTCAGAGGAATCCCTATCCACTGGAAATGGGATAGAAACTACTACTACATCTCTATGTGTGGACTGTTCCAAGACATCACATAATTGCTTTTCAGGTGAGAGAGGCTTATGCAGAGGAAATTCTAAAATATGAATTATTGAATCAAATGGAGTCTGGATCATATTTAACATGATAACTGTTGTTCTTCAGAGCTGTAACAAATATTCTCATTTTAAATGTAGTACTTTGTATTGGACTGTGATTATATTGGATTTGTATTAGTTAATTTGGCAGATGGTTAACTCCTAATGGGAGAAAAATGTAAATCAAAATATAAGACATTGGTGTCATGTTATGCTTTTACTAACATGACCTTCAACCAGGAGCATTGGTGGCATTGGGAAATATCTTACACAATCACACAAACCTGTTACACAATGCACTGCAAACTGACCCTATAGGCAGCATTACCACTGTTTTCACTGCCTTATGTATTTAAAGTGATCTGAAGAAGAAGAAAAAAAACCCCAGATGTGATCACTTGCAATTTTCTCTTTTTTACTTTAAGGGGTAATCAGAACTTCAAATGCTAGAACTGTAAAATAAAAACATATTTCAGTTCAGGAAAATCTGTAGTTTTCAGCACTGCATATAATGGAAAGTGCTGAAGTTTCAGCATGTAAAAACTTTCCCCAGATTACTATTGATATACAAACACTGCTCCAAAAATATTACTTTGACTATAAAGAAAGTTTCATCTAAAACTTGACTTGCATACCTGAGCCTAATTACAAGAACACATGTGAACACCTCAGGTTTCTCTCTCTCTCTCTCTCTCTCTCTCTCTCAATCCTTTATGCCACAATGCCTCTTTCCCTGGAAGTGTCTCCTCCTATCTGTGGCAGTGCTCACTTAAGTCCATGCGACTTCTTTAGCACAGGTAGTTTCATAAACACAGTGTTTATAAAAGGATATTTGAATGTAAAGGTTTCTGTCTTTTTGACAATGGCTTCTTTCATGACACCTCAATGGACTGTTGAAGATTCAGGTAACCAATTCTCATTCTTTTCCATACAGCACCGTTATCTTTGTTGAAATTTGCACTATGAGTTGGTTTGGACATGTGTTGGATTTTGAGGGGATTTATTTATTTAACACTGTCATAATATGTTTTGATCCTCTGTTTATACTTTGATGGTCTTGTTTTGGACATTACGTGTATGTTTTATATAGCTATCTTTGAATAGAATGTTTAAGAGCCACAGGACCACATAAAAAAATCACGAAGTTATAACGATAACTCGTTCTGACACATCCAGGCTTGCGAGCAGGTGGTGATTACAGAATTCTGAATTATAATTATGTGCAGAATTTCCAATAAGAGTTCCAACAGAATGGAAATTGGGCTTATCACAACATGTTTTGGTTGAACTGAGGATGAAAAGGAAATGCACACCCCTTTAATATTCCTTATCTTTCTTTTGTTTGCAGGTTTCTGAAAGACTCATGGGAAAAAAATAAATTGATCATTCGATCTTCTCTCATCTAATAGCTTTGTGAGAGAACTAATTTTAACTGAGCAGGATGTATGGCTTTAGTGGCTCTGTAGAGACTCTTCCAATTCCCCAGAATTCCAAAAATATTCCAAGATCAGCCTCAAGCCACCTGCAAGGGGAAGTTTTGCCCCCATCCATCCGACTTAGCTTCCAGACTATGGGCTCTAAATGGTTCTGGAATTTAGACAAGCTATGTGACCAAAGAAACTTTGTCCTGGTAGAGTTTTCACGGCCACTGCCGCGTATTATAAAACATAAGCCCAGCTCAATTGTTTTCTCAGACAGGAATGATCCAACAAAGTATGATGATCTTGTCAGACCTGAACACAAACTCTTCAGTTATGAGAGTTCAGATGGAGGGTCTCACTTAGGACAGGTTGATGATGACAACAACAGTAATGAGGATGTTAGTGGTGTTTCCCCTGGGCTGCACAGACAATTCATCATCTGTCAGAAACGCAAGAGCACGCACAAAGCCAAGTTAAAGAGGAGAAAGTCAAGAAAGGAACAAAAGCCTCAACCCACAGTTACAGAAAAAAAACAAGAGACCACAAGCATTGAGGTTAAGGATGATGGGATCATATTCAATGAGGAACAGGTGAGAGTCTTTAGTCACATTTTATTTTTGGTAACACTTTCTTTCCTCTGTCCTGTCCTAGTTAAGAGAACTTTGCTGTACAGTCTCCAAAGTAGTTTTTTTTTCTTTTCTTTTTTTTAAGAACACTACGAAGTATTAAGTACTAAGACATTTTGAGTAAGGTTGACTGAAATGCAGGATATGAGCTAGATATTATGCAGTTAAGGGCACGATACAAACTCCATTTAGATGGTATGAAAAGATTCCTGACAAGTTCTAATTATTATAAGGAGAAATGGTCATTAAAAAACATAATACCTGGAAAATTATTTAACATAAGACGGTGTTATGTTAGAATATGAATTATTCAAGAGCCATTACGTTCTTTTACAAGCCAGGGTCAGTTCTATTCCATGGTAACACACAGGTACAAACTGGACATAGTACAGACTCTATGGCTAAACATACAGTAAATAAGTAATATTGACATGTTTCCCCCTTTTTTAAAACCAGATAAACTGTTTGCTTTCTGAGATTGTTCCCATTTACAATATAATTTCCTATTTTCTTTTCAATTTCTCACTTAATTAGTGAAATGTAGTGTGAGTACATCTACCACAGTTATGAAATAATGAGCCAATTTTATCATGACCTTTACTTCTTAATACGTGCAAGCATTTCAGTGATTTACCATATTTTTGCACCATAATATAAACTGCTTCTATAGTGTTGCACCACACACATACCTACTTAAGAGTTAGAACATGTTTAGCATTTTAGTGTACTTTATTTAAAATGTCTTACTACTTACCATCTTGTTGTCTAAAATAACTGCCAAGTACCTTAGAGTTTGTATCATAGATGCACCTGGATAATACTTAATAATAAATTGTTACTAAGTTAATAATAAAGTGTTATTGCATGTTTTTTGCTATACATGAAGCTGGTTTGGTTGGATGAAGTTGTACTTCAATGCTTTTAGGTTACTTTATAGAACACTGTGTTATTTAGAAGAGTTGTTTTGGTGGAGGATTCTGGTATAAGCTTACTGAACATTTTTATGGACTATTACAGATGTAATTATTCGTTTAATAAGTTTAATAAGATTAGTGCTCCTTGCAAGTGAACATGAACTCATTTTGAATTCTGAGACTTTTAGTATTGTCATCTTGAGAGCTTGTCTTATGAAAGTGGTACGAATGTTGCATTAACTAGCCTAATTTGTTGAATAAATTTAATGCTGAACAATGCTCTTTCCCTGTGTTCCCCTTCAGGACCTGTCTGTTCAGAGCCCTTAGACCCTTAACTAAATTCCTCTGTCTTTACAGCACTTCTGTTTGAAGGTAGCATAAAATACTTGTCTAAATCATCATTTGGCAAACCTCATCCTGGATTACATATGCCCAGAAAGATATTTCTTTAAATAATAAAAACTGTGACCTTTACATCAATTATTAGTATAATTAAGGACTAGCTGTTAAGCTTTGAAATTTGTACTATGGGAAGGCTGTCAGCATGTACCCTTACGTTTGGTAAAAAGCTCTACAACCAGACCTACACCTGATCACACCAACAGAGGGAGCTGTACACATTTCTGTCCCTGGTCTCAGTTGCTTTTGTGCAGATAAGACCAGAGATGTACATCAATTACAAGCTCTATTATCAGCCATTCTGGAGCATCTTAAATTCTGATAATGTCTGGTATTTATATATTAATTGTGCAGCAAGGTAAATATAATGTACTATAAGTTGAAGTAAGTACAGAGAGAGATTGTACAATTTGTGAGATTGATTCTAGCTTTTTTTCCCTCTTTCCTTTTTGCTCCTGATTTTGGGATGCGGGCCATAACTAGTTCTTTGTAACACACATAAAACAGCACCTAACGAATCTCAAAATCAATTAAGCTTTTGTATGTCTTCATTGGTGACCCAGTTCATTATTAATTCATTCTAAAACATCATATCCCATATGCACACTTTCCCATATTTGTAGGTGGAGGTTAAAATATATTAACATATATTCACAGACTCATATCTCTGTATACATGCATCCCCTTATTCCTTACTCTTGTGTCTTCTACAGGCTTTTCTATTGAGTTAGCCCTTTGAAAGGTATTTTTGAAAAGTATATTTTTAAATTCCCTCAATTCCTATTGACCTTGCAAGAGGCCAGCTCCTGGGCTCATGTCTCTCTCTGCCAAATGCACAGCATTCTTTTAGAAAATGGATATTGTCTGAAACCCATGTGGGGGTACGAACTGATAGATTACTCACTATAAATCATTTAAATTCAGCCCACAATGTCCAAAGTGTGGTTTAGTGTTGGAGAAGGGTGGTATTTAGAGCAAATTCAAATAAACAGGAGTTGTGCTTAAATAAGCTTTTCAGTTCTGATTAATGATTGAGAGTAGATCTCAGATTAAGGTCATGTTGCTAGGTCTGCTTGCAAGAATAAGTCCAACAGTCATTCCAAACTAGCCAAAAAAAATACCTACCCAATGTAAAAAAAAAACCATCAAGAACCACAGCAACAACAAAAAACACGACAAGAAATAGTCCATTTCCCAAACTCAAACCAAGTCCAAAAAACTTCATTCGTGACTAGCCTTGGCAATTTTTCTGTACACATATAACATGCATTTGTTTAACAATACCTTATTAAAATGATACAGTTTTCAAAGTTCTTTCATCAATGACCTTCAGTGTCATATTATTAGAAAAATTATCACTATAAGAATTATTGAACAGTTCACACAACTAACACTAGTGAAAGATGTTTACTGTTCTCATGTCATATGCATTTACCATAGCTACAATACCTTATATCTACTAATACATCATTTCATAACCCACATGCATAACAGGTTTACTCGTTCACATAGCTGTTCCTTGCATTGTATATTTTCTGTACAAATAAAAACCATTCATACATATCTGAATAACAAAAAAATTATGTAATTCATCTTATGTATGCAAATTATCAAACCAACCCGTACACAAAAAAACAAAACAAGGTAGCCTAAAATCTCCTTTCCCCTGTTTTTTCCCCAATTCTTTTCTAATCGTGCTCTGAGGCTAAGTTTAAAATGGGCCCATTAAATCTCAGGTGTAGAATCAGCGCATTGCTTATTCGGTAACATGAGCTTTGACTGGCCAGATTCCACAGGAGATTCCATGAGTCAGGATATAGATTTACAAGGGTTGGTGTCTTCTTCAGGCTTAGGATGCTTTTTTCTCATATGTATTTCAGTCATATCAACCTGCTGCTTCCTGCAGTGGTGTCACCTCCAGAGAGTCTTTACTGTGGGGAGAGAGAAGTGACCTAATGCAGTACTAAAAGGTGAAACTAGAAGAATGAGAAATAATGGTTTTGTACATAGGTCACTACAGTCATTTTTAACAGCGGACATATACATGCTCAGCCTTTTAGCCCTTCTAGAAAAGAAACAAAAGACTTTTCTGTCATGCCATGGTCCTCTTGGCCCCGGAATGAAGGTCTTGACCACACACGCTTGTCTTTGAACAGCTTCTTGCTAAAATAGAAATTCCCCAAATTCAGCCTAAGTAATGGCAACAATTATGAGGAAAGAGCCTCCATTTACTGCCTGACAACTGGACCTTTGCCTGACAGTTTATGACTCCAGATTTGCAGGCACTAAACACAGCACTAGTGTTTGTTTGTGAATTGAAGAGCTATTTTTACTTACTGGATGCTGGGAGAAAGCAAGGGATGCATGGAATTTCTTCAGCTATGAATGGCACAAAGGCAAACACACACACACACGCACACGCACAGACAGACTGGCCCAATCATGCTTGAGTGCAAGTATAAATTCATACAGAATACATACTCCAACAAAACAAAACAAAAAAAAGTCCTTTTAGCATACATTGAATTGGATAAGGCTCTGGAATGATGTATTGGTGACAATAAATATATCTAAGGTCATTGAGACAGTAAATATCACTTAGTCAAGCACACCTGTAATTCATCTCTCTATTTATCTCTACTTTTAACTCTTAATTTTTTTAATTTTTAAAAACTTTTAATTAGTTTCCCCTTTCTTGTTTCAGTCGCAGTCTACTTCAAAGAGTTCTCTGTGTAACTCTTTTGAAGAATGTCCAGCATGCATTGATATTCAGCTCATTTACACTTGGCATGTTATTCAGTGAAATGCTTTGCGTTAGATATGCCCTGACACAACCAACCATCTTCACCAGCAAATTTAAAGACGCAGTGATCAATGCCTATTGTATATTAAACAATCTCTTCCAAGTGCCAACCCATAGGAGAAAAAATCCATATGGTTTATTATCTGCACTTGAGGTCAGAAATTTACATACATGCATCATGGACATGAATATCCTGGAAATGTTGAGCTTTCAATGATTTCTTTGAACTGTTCTTTTTCAGGGGGAAATTGGCATGTATAACATGCATCTTTTATAGCAAAAAAAAACAAAAAACAAAAAAACCTCTAGAATTTGGTGCACAAGTTATAATTTATTTTGTGTTTTCTGACATCAACACAGGGTCAGAATTAAACAGACAGGATCAAAAATATACATACTCCCATTTAGATTATTAATTCAATGAGTTCCAAAATGTCTTTTAACTTGCCAAGACCAAGGCATCTTAACTTCCGGTTATCATTCATAAATGACTACAGCTGGTAGCTTCATAGGTAGCTAACATAAAAAGGGGTTGTTTGACAAGTACAAGTTAATGGGAGGTGTAGCATCTTTGCCGCATTGCTGGAAGATCCAAACTGTCACTGTCTTCTGAGAGGAAATGGGATCGGATGGTCAGGAACAACCCAGGAACCACCAAGGCACAGGCATAAAGCAGGCTAACATTAAGCTGAAAACAAATCTTGAACTCAATCCTATTGAACATATGTGGACTGTGTTTAGAAGTCAGGTGCCAGGAAACACACACATTGAATTCAAATTTACTAATTCTGCCAAGATGAGTGATCAAATATTCAAACAGAATTCTGCCAGAAACTTATTTATTGGCTATGAAAAGCATCTGATTAAGGTGAAACTCGCTATGGGACATTTAAGCAAATATTAAGTGTTATGTGTATAATTTTGTCCCTGTGTTTATTAATTTATTTAAGAAAAAACTAAATAAATGAAAACTTGTGCCCCAAACTCTTGTTTTTTTCTATTAAAGATGTATGTTGTACAATCATACTTTCCCAGAAAAAGAACAGTTCAAAGAAATCATTGGAAGCCTAATATTCCCATGACATTCATGTCCATGATGAGTGTATGTAAACTTCTGACCTCAACTATATATACTGTAGTTTCTCTTAGATAGCAGCGAGATCAATGGAAATAAGAGGGAGACATCTGCTTGAGTCTCTCAGTTATTTCAGCTGAGACAAAAGACTCCAGTAATCTCACATACATCTCAATGATGGGCTTTCAGCATGAAACCCTGGTACAGGAAGAAGCATGTAAATATAATCCCGACACCAGTTTTTATAGTTTTTATCAGCCAGTCATCAGTGATTAAACAATGTTATACTATATATTATATTATACAATTTATTATATATTAGATAATTATATTATACAATTAAAGTTGTATACCTGTTGTATACAATTAAAGATTTATATTGATTATATTGATAAATGAATCAAATAAAACCTGTTATTTTTCTATAATAAAAACAACCTTTTTTGTTTATTTTGGTTGGTCCATCTGGCCCCTAGCTGAGATCTCTGCTATTTCTATTTATAGCTACAGTGACTGAATCACAGATTTCTAAATGAGAATGTTTTGCTGCATCAAAAATTAAGACCACTGCATTGTACCTTTCTGATACCCAAACTCTAATTTTGTGTGCCTTGTAATTTTTCCTTAATGTTTCTGTTTCTTAGCACCAGTTAAATATTGAACTTTAATCAATGTCTTCAAAAAGTAAGAAATTTGGGAAAGGAATAATACTTAATAGTCCTCATATGAGGATCTTACAAGGATACAGACACAGTGTAGATGGGAGAACAGTCCTCCTATGAGGACAGTGGGGTCTCAAGAGGTTAAGTACTGTACAGTAATTAGTTTTAGCAATGTGGCTTTCAGACTTCTAGTGGGAAGCAGTCATAAATCTGGGGGCATCTGCATGATGATTGCTTCAAATAATCTCCCTCTTACCCTCTTACCTCACGTATGTAGGATATTTGATTCATTAAAAAGAAAGGACTGATAAATCAAATGCCATTTTTATTGTTCACTCCAACTAAATAAGGGGCGAAACATTTGGGTAAAAAAGTAAAAGGACTTTACTCATTTTATAGTGATTCATCTCTGCAAAAAAACTTTTTCCTTTGCTGACAATTGCTGCTTTTTCCTGTTAAATGTGCAACACGATTGAACATAACAGGGTTAAAAATATAGCATAAAATTAGCAAATACAAAAAAATGTGGTTAACTAGCATCCATGCTAATGACATGAAGACATTAATGACTTTCTAATTAATTAATTCATTCATTTTCTGTATCGTTTTCCATTATGGGTCATGGGTGGCTGGAGCCAATCCTAGCTGACATTGGGCTAGAGGCAGGTTACACAAGTGGCCAGCTCTAAGTACATCAGTTCACTCCTGGCATAAAAATAATCTAAATTAAATTTGTGATCGGCTCTCACTTCCCCACTCTATATGCAAATAAACACTTGCATAATTTCAGTTTACAAAGACCAAATGCGTTGTTGTTTTTAACTGGCATGAGACAGCAATGCACTTCCTGTGCCTAGTCTGCCAGAAAATTATAGAAGAAGAAGAAGAAACTGCACTATGGCAATATTAAATATTTAATATTACACTATTGTCACTCTTTAATATGATGTTCCTGGCACACAAATGAGTACTTCTGCCTATGCTTAGGATGTCAGTTGAGTAGGAGGTTCTTAAATGAGGCCCAGGACACATTTGTGTACACACTGCTAAAAGGGATATGCCATATGGGACTTATTTGACCCTGTTCACACCTGTACATGCATGTTAATACCAGGAGTGAACAGGGCCAGAGAGACAGACAGACTCACATCTATGGGCAATTTAGAGTAGCCAGTTGATCTAATCTGCATGTCTTTGGACTGTGGGAGGAAACTGGATTGTATGGAGGAAACCCACACAGGCACAGGGAACACATGCAATCCACACAGAAATGCCCCTGGCAGATTCAAACCCAGAACCTGCTTGCTAACCACTGTACCCCTGTGCCGCCATGACATTTAAATTATTTAAATTAATAATTTACTTTCATTCTATAATTTGGATAAGAGAACGTGACCTTGTCAGACAAAATCACCATATCACTGAAAATATGGAATAGAATGAATTAAAATAAATCCATATGACAGCATGCCTAAACACTGTTAGCAGATATTGGTTAAGACCACCTGCTAACAACACTTTTTCACACTGATGTGCAATAAGCAGGAGTGCACGGACTGATGCTGAAAGACTGAATTGCCTGATGTATCAAGGGGAAATGTTTGTAAGAATTCTGTAAGAATGAGTGTCAGTGTAAGGGCACCCAGGTTGGACCTGTTCCCAGCTGGACATTCCTCCAGAGCCAAGAGGGAACTCAGGATACAGGCGGGCATTGTACAGAGGGTTAGGGGTGCTCAAGGCTGGGTGACAAAGACTTAAGTGGAACTCACAATATAAAGCATGTTTGTAACGTCTGTCCCACCCCTAGAAACCTTCCATTCCACAGAAATAGCAGGCTTACATCATTCTCTGTATCTGCATTATTGGGACAGAGAACAAAAGCGATCTTTGAGGAAGATGTTTCCTCCTTCCTCTATCAGTGCTTGGTGGCATCTGTGTTCGGGTACACTGTGGTCCACATCAGGATCAACACACCATACAACAACTATAGCAAAGTTACCAAAGGGGTAGAATAGGTTACAAATGAGGCTTCCGTCAAGGAGACTCAGAGACAAGAAGAATAGATTTTTTAGTCTTATATCTTCTTCAATTATCATATCTAAGTGAAGAATGATTAAGAAGACAATGAGCCCATTTTTGTTGTTACTTCTACCAAGATTCTTTTTAAAGCCACTGATCAACAGGAGAATCTTTGTGCACAGTGGGAATAACCCAGTTTGGGCAGATTTCAGATCAAGCCTACTGCTGTGTTTGTGCCTGGGAGGCTGCTAAAACACCAAGACCAGCTGTAATTGGGACTTTTTTAAAATTCATCGCTCATCTACACGTCCAAACTGTTTGGAATGCCCCTGTCTTTTAAAGAAAGGGAACAGGTCTCATCTGGGTCATTGTGAGGTAAGACTGTGAAATCGCTGCTGTGCTTCTTTACCTACATTGTGCCTTTTTGCAAAGTAATTTATAGTATATTTCTGTGAATGACTGCAGTGTCATTCAAGTCTGACAAAAGCCTTGGTAAACAATCCTTAGTAAAATGCCATGGCAGACATGTTTGTTTTAAAAAATTATAGACACATTTGTCCCATCTGTTTTCTTTTGGCTTGAAGAATAATAGCTGAAATCTGTCTGGCTTACAGATGTTGCTTAACTCCCTCTTAAAAGTCTTTGATTTGTGCTGTGGGAAGTGTGAGGGGATAGCAACTGAGTTAATAGTTGAAGTACTGAGGTTTATTATTGAAGTTTAAATGCATACAAAGATTTACTTATCTTGGTTTAGATTTGTCTCTTTTTTTATTGAGGAATATCAGTCCTCAGTCCTCTGTTAGTTCTCTACTTGACTGTACTCTCTGATAAGAACAGTGTGAAGCTGACCACAAGACCTTGAGAGCTTGCTTTGATGGAGAGACACAATCGCCCCCGTGTTTACATACCTCCCAGTGGCCTTGAATCACTCTTTCACATGTCATTATTCTTGTTTGATTTTCAGCTGGTACACAGTTGCTGGAGCAGCTCGGTGCACCATGCTTACATGTGGGTTTTACATTGGTTGTTTGTAGACATACACTATATTCATTGATCATCTTTTGCTCAGCAGCACCTTTTATAACACCAGTGGTGCTTCAGTTGTTCATTTTACTCATTTTGGCTTCACTTCTTTTGAGAAATGTTTCTTTGTTTCATGCATAAAGAAGTTTGATGTCCTACTTCTCCTTAGTTATACATTCTGTCTGGTTTCTTGCAGAAATTATATCTTGTTGATGTGTTTATGCTAATTAGGTATAAAAAAAATCTCTTTCTGATATTTCTAACCAAATCAGCAAATCAGTACTAATGATGGCTGTTCCTGACATGGGAGGTTTCAAATCTAATATCTATCAGTAGCTTAATAAAAAACAACCTGGCAGACCAATGTGCCCCACACACACACACACACACACACACGCACACACACACACGCACACGCACACACACACACACACACGCACACACACACACGCACACACACACACACACACACACACACACAAGTCAGTAATGCTCTACTGGCTACATGCTGTGTTTCCTCTGAATACAAACATTGCAAACAGAGGCGTTGCTACCCTTTCAAACAAAAAAATAAAAATAAACAGGTCTGTCCTCTGTCCTTTAGACTGGACAGTGTGTGCTTTATCAATCTACCTTTAGTTTCTTCTCCAAAGGGTTTTTTTGGGGAAAAAAAAGGATGATCAATTAAACACTCCACCTTAGTTCGGGTCCACTAATTTAACTGTGCAATTCATTACACTGAAACTACCACATTTACTATACTCTGTCAGCTGGTCTGTGCATTACATGGAAACACATAATGCTCTATCCAGGTATGACGTCTTTGAGAACTAATATTTTCATTGACTTTGCAAAAATAAACAAAATACTTGACCATATTGTGTCTGAAATGTCTGAATTAATTTCTTGTTTATCGAACTGTTGTATTAAAGCAATATCACACACATTCTAATGCACTGAATATCAGAACAGTTGTGCTGATTACCTGTAGCTTTGTGCCTATAGCTAAATCATACCCATGCTGATATTCAGTACAACAGCATTCTTGCTTATGTGATATTGCTTGAGTGTTCTCATTCATTACAGTGCCAACTGTATTGTATATGTGCCCTCTTATCAGCCCCAATTCATACAAATATCAGCCCCAATTCATACACAATTGAGGCAAAACTTGAATAATCAATGGTCATTGATAGGCTGCATGAATCTACAGTCTGGGCCAAAAAAATCAGCCCTGACCTAGCTTCCTCATACCACTCTGTTCCAGAAAAATGTGAGTTCCCTGTGAGCTGGCCTACTCTTCTGCAATGCAAAAAACTTTAATGCAAAGCAGCTACATGACTGTAAGATAACTATACAAATGCATTATTTTTATAATATTAAAAATAATATACAGTGCTGTGCAAAAGTCTTGAGCCTTTTTTTTCAGTAAAGTAAAAATAACTTCAAAAAATTATTAAATTAAATCTTTCTACTTAGGAAAAATATTGCAACTTGCAGTAAACAATAATAAAGTAAATAAAGACAATATTTAGTGTCATAAACCTACATTTTAAAATTTAGTTCCATATAATAAAGTTTAGGGTGAATGTGACTGATCTGAAGGAATCTAAAAAAAGCAGTGGTGTAGCAATATGTGTCTCAGGGGTTGAGAATAGGATTAAAGCACACCAAAGAAAACCCCAAGGTCAAGTGGATAGGCTACTCTAATTAAAGTGAAGTTGAGTCATTTCCTCTGTTTTCCGGAGGATCAACTGGAAATTAGAGGTTCCTGGAAACTCTGCAGTATGAAGCATTGCCTGGAACTCAGGGATTTTGAGTGCCTTAATGGCTCATAAGCATGGTGTTTGGTTAATCCATGTTTACCATCAACACACCTCAAAAGCTCTATGCATAAATCAGATGTAGAGATGACTGGTAAATAATAAAACATTAACTCCCAATGAAATCCAATAACATTTTTACAAAGTCATATATATATAGCACAAGTTTGAACCTTTTTTCCAGTGTGCTCCTAATATTTATAGATAGGTGTGTACATACATATATACATACATATATATATATATATATATATATATATATATATATATATATATTTATGTTTGTGTGTGTGTGTGTGT
>JAQQZR010000009.1:7628745-7643098 GCA_030068235.1 Notoglanidium macrostoma | reverse complement strand
ATGAATGAATGAATGAATGAATGAATGAATGAACAAGTGAATGAATTTAAGTGAAACAGGCAGGATCTCAGCTTATTTGTGAACTTTAAGAAAAGCCTGCTGGTTGGCGCTTCCCTCATGAAGCTAGCTTAGAAGGGGTCAAAAGTATATTACTCAGCAGCAGCTATAGATGTAGGGCAGGAAGGCATTAATAACAACATAGTTTCATTCAAAATTTAGTCTAGAGGCTATCACACTTGACTTATGCTATAGGCTACAAGCTAGTGAATTTTTAGAGGAACCCAGCTGAAAGTGGACAACAATCGCTTTGTGCAATTTTAAATATAACTTTGTTAATCTGAGTTTGATACAGCAGGAGTGTTTCCCATGTGTGAGACAAACACATCAGTAGTGCTAATAACTTGCCTTGGTGGGTTTCTCTGAAATTTCCAGCCCAACTACATCTTAAAATCCACACAAAAGACTTGAAATTAGCCCAATAAATTCAGCTCTGGAAAAGGGAGACATCCATCCATTATCTATACCAGTATCTCAGCAAGGAAGCTGGAGCCAATGCCGAGAGGCGGGGTACAGCCTGGCAGGTTTTAGAGTAGCCAGTTGACCTAATCCGCATGTCTTTGGGCTGTGGGAGGAAACTGGAGCACCTGAAGGAAACTCACACAGGCACAGGGAGAACATGCAAATTCCTCACAGAAAGACCCAGAAAGAACCTAACCACTAACCACTACAACACCATGCCACCCAAATCTTACTTATTCACTCCATAATTCCTCTTTCCCTCTCCCAATTTTTGCAAAATATGTTATAAAAATAGTCCTGTACATCATAAATTGATTCAGATTTTAGTAAACTTAATTCAGATTATTAGTTATAAAGCAGTATCTTAGAGGCAGCAGAATGTTTTTATCTCATTCTGGCCAGCTCATTAACTGCTCAATCCGATGATCCTCTCCTGTGAATGGGGCAGTGTGATTCCTGTGCCAATGAGCCTTTATTGGCATTTGTTGCACACTCTGGACTATATCTGTCAAATATAGACATTTTTTAAAAATAGTTGTAAGTTGTAAGTGTAGTTGTAAGTGAATATGGAGTATGAAGATTAACATATATTGAAAACCCAACATATACATATAAATGCTCTACAGAATGAATGGGCATAAATTCCCACAGAAACGCTCCAAAATACTTTGCAAAGCTTGTATATTGTGGATCTTATTGTGGATTTGTATATATATATATATATATATATATATATATAAATCTGCCCATTTGCAGCTATAACAGCTTCCATTCTTCTTGGAAGGCTTTCCACAATATTTTGGAGCGTTTCTGTGGGAATTTGTGCCCATTCATTCTGTAGAGTATTTATGAAGTCAGGCACTGATGTGGGACGAGAAGGCCTGGCTCGCATAATGTCTTATGTGCAATAAGGTTTTTTTTTTTTTTAATTTATTATTATTATTATTTCTTTGTGAATTTATTTATATACATGTATACATTATTATTTTATTTTGTTTTGTATTCTTGTATTCTTTTGTATTCTTATAATCAATGTTCTCTTACGCCGCAGGGACTGCACCTAATTTTGTTGTATCTGTTACAATGACAATAAAGATATTCTGATTCTGATTCTGAATATCTGTTCCAGTTCATCCCAAAGGTGTTGGATGGGGTTGGGGTGGTGCGGGCCAGTCAAGTTCTTGCACACCAAACTTATCCAACCATGTCTTTATGGACCTTGCTTTGTGTACTGGGGCACAGTCATGCTGGAAAAGAAAAGGGCCTTCCCCAAACTGTCCACAAAGATGGAAGCATAGCACTGTCCAAAATGGCTTGGTATGCTGAAGCATTAAGATTGCCCTTCACTGGAAGTAAGGGGCCCAAACCCTGAAAAACAGCCCCACACCATTATCCCTCTTCCACCAAACATCACAATTGGCACAATGCAGTCAGGCAGGTAACGTTCTCCCAGCATCCACCAAACCCAGACTCTCCCATCTGACAGCCAGTGACAGAGAAGTATGATTCATCACTCCATAGAACATGTTTCCACTGCTCCACAGTCCAGTGGTGGTATGCTTTACACCACTCCATCTGATGCTTGGCATTGGACTTGGTGATGTGAGGCTTGCATGAAGCAGCTCGGCCGTGGAAACCCATTTCATGAAGCTCCCGCTGCACAGTTTTTGTGCTTACATTAATGCCAGTGGAAGTTTGGAACACTTCAGGTATGGAATCAGCAGAACGTTGGCGACCTTTACACACCATGGACCTTAATAGTTGTTGACCCCGCTCTGTGACTTTACGTGGTCTTCCGCTTCATGGCTGAGTTGCTGTTGTTCCTAAATGCTTCCACTTGCCAATACACTTACAGTTGATTTTGGAATATCCAGCAGAGATGAAATTTCATAAACTGCATTATTGCAAGGGTGGCATCCTATCACAGTATAATGCTTGAAGTCACTGAGTTCTTCAGAATGACCCATTTTGTTTCATAAATGTTTGTAAATGGAGACTACATGGCTAGGTGCTTTATTTCATACACCTGTGGCAATGGGTATGATTGAAACACCTGAATTCAATCATTAAGAGGTGTGTCCCAATACTTTTGTAGTACACACCGCACACATCCCCCCCCTAATACCAGCAACCATTCCACAGTTAAAGTCACAGTGATGACACTTTTTCTTCTTTCTGATGTTTCATGTAAACATTAACTGAAGCTCTTGACCTGCATCTGTATAATTTTATGCATTGTGCTCCTGAAACATGATTGGCTGATTAGATAACTGCGTGAATTAGCAGGTTTGCAGGTGTTCCTAATAAAGTGGATGGTGATATAAGCCACCATGGATGAGCCACCACTGCTGGTGATGTAATGACAGTTTATCACCACTATAACATAAGTGATAACAGGAACTAACTTGTCTCACAGACATTCCACAACATTAAACATATTTATAATGGTTAAACAGTATGATGTTTCATTCATTACTAAATTAAAATTGTAATAGGTGGCTAATTGCTTTGGTAATAAATAAAACATCTGTAAAACATTTGATAGGAAAATCATCAGCTTTGGGGTTGATTTCCTATAACAGCATGCCCCATCATGTTTCATTCCTTAGTAGTGCACATGGAGCCTTCTATAATGGATGCAGTTCCAGCTGGCTTGATGCAGGGCACTGAGTTCATTTCTGCCTGAAATCTGCACGACATCACACTTACTGAAACACACTTTGTCTCTTTCTCTTTCATTCTCTCCCTCCCCTATTCTTTCTCACACTCTCTCTCTCTCACTCACCCCACCCACCCCTCATGTGGAGTGCTTAGTGTGTAGTGTTTGTGCTTAGTGCTGAGTTTGTGGTTGGCCTGTATAACTTTGCCTGTTTGTGGCACAAGCATCATTAAGTCCACAAAAATGTGTGTGTACAGCTAAAGACCAAGCTGAATGTAAACAGTAAATGTGCCTCTGCAGAGAGTCATAATGGGTTGAGTGTTTGTCTGTGTATGAGTGTGGGTGTTGATTATAGAATACAACAGATAGGAAAACATGATGACTTTACCCTTCAGGAAGTTTAACTATGCTCTTTTCATTTGAGGTAAGACGTTCTACCTCGTCAATCTTGCGTGTAAACGTGTGTTAAGAAACATGCCCTGTTTGCAGTACAGCCCCTCTCTGTGCTGTTTCATTATTTTAGGGAGTCAAATTTGGGGTGGTGTGGGTTTGTAATCCCCAAGTATACATCTGTCTACCAGCCAGAGGGAAGAGAGCTGCTCTAGGTGGCCAACATAAACAGAGGGCTCAGTTTGTAAGGACAAGCATTCTCATGTTTGCTGTTTCTTTCTGCATCCATTAGATTTTCTTTCAGCTCCAGAGTAGCCACTTCTCAATCCCAGTGGTCCTTGCCTCTGTGATAACAATCTCTGGTTTTAGAAACCAATTTATATAGCCAGAGGGGTGGAAACAATGATGGTGTGTTTTTGTTTTTTCAGTGAGATCTGCGGATGCGCCCTAAGCTGGAGGCAGGAACTCCAGAAGACTTCTCCAGGTCTATTTTAGGGAGAGATGTTGGGGTGAATGGGTTTATAGCATCTGTTTGAGCAGAAATGCATGTTTTAACAAAAACGAATGACTGAATGGACCATTGTTATTAATATAGCGTCATTAATGTGCCACTTGACCCATCTTATGCACAGGTACTAAATTATTCTACTATCATATGCAGTATCTGTAAAGTTCTTTCTCCTTCATTTTCTGAGCTATCACAAGGAATTTCACCAAATACAATATGTGATTTGATTTGGGCCCATGTCCGTGTTACCCTCATGGCCTTGCATTCCTTACTGGTCACTTAACTACCTCATCTTTTAATCATTAACTCACTTTTAACACAGATACTCTCTCTGTAAGTGAGTGATGTGTAGCAGGAAATATCAGACATACATCTGCTTGAATGGCATAATAACACAAGTTGTTAGTTGCAATGTTATTTCTGATGACAATGATCATAGCTGTGGCAATGTGACAACATGGTGTTTTCTTTCAGTGACTGAAATAAAGATGATTTGTGTAATGTCTTTCTCATACGCCTTCAGCAAGGTTCGCTTCTCCAAAGACCTGGAGATCTGAAATGTACAATTTACATGCGTTTTGCAATAGTTTTGAACCATCATGGCGAATGGTGAAATGATTTGTATCAGTAAATTCTACAAATTGTAGTATGTATGTTAATTCCCTTTTTACCCTTTAATTTCTGTAAATGGTGGACCATCCTATTCTGTTTCTATTCTATTACACAGCCACAGGCCAAAGCAGGTTTGCCAGCTGAAATGACACTGCTGCTGAGATTGGCACAATCCCAGCATGGCATCTCATGGGCTCTTGTTCTAACTGTCCGCAATTGGAGAAGGTCATATCTTAGGATAGATGTATGCATAGTGACGCATTTGAGAATTTCTGATGCGAGGATCCGCTGTGAATGGCATGCTCAGACAGCAGAATGGGCTTACACATGCATATCTAAGTGGCCTCCTGTGATTCTGTATAAAATGTCACTGCTATAAAGAGAAACTGCTGTTTGATAGATAAGCAGAGCAATTTAGAGAGATGGCTGAAAACATTTACCCAAGGATGTTACATAAACAGAAAATTAATTGAACTTTATAAGCTCAGTCAGATCCATGACTACCACTTCATAAATGCTTCTTAGAATGTAAGTACGGTGGCTTGTAAGTGCAAAGCACATCAACAAAACCAGAAACACAACAAAACTGGAAACACATCAGCAGACCATTAACTCATAATTTAAAGAGTCAGTCCTCATTCAGCTTCTCATGTTCATTGCTGAATGGACACAGTGCATGACTATCATAAGGAAAAAGAATTGCACTTTTTCAGTCTACAGCCTTGTGAAAAAGTTTCTTGTGAATAACCTCGGTTCCTTTAGGCAGGTTCTCAGCATTCACATGCTCATATTAATGCAAATTGACATCATGCCTAAAAACATCATCAAATACTAAAATAAGCAAAAATAAAAAACATTTGTAGATTGACTTAGACCCATGTTTCCTCTTATGGCAAACAAATAACATTTTTGTTCCCTTTTCATATTTTTCATGGTGTTTTTCATTTTGCTGTTGTGTTTGTGGTTTATTCATTTGTGTGCACTTCTGGGCCACTGAACATAGCTGAATGATTAAAGGGTAAGCAAGAGTATGTCATGACCCTTTTTCCTCTGTGGCAATTGTACCTGTCAAATGTCTTTCACCTTAGTAAGCAGCAAATATAATGTTATAACAGGTTAACGTGGACTAAGACTCTTTCAGCGCCAGACTGGCTCCATGTCCTGTATTCCCTGGAGCAAATTTACCCTTTGGCTTTATTTGAGGGTTCACTTGTGTAAATAATCTTTCTTCCACTACATGTCACTTGTAGAAGCCCAGGTTCATGGTACTGGGAGTTAGGGCATGCAGGGTTTTCTTATTTACAGTCATGTATCTGATTATAAAGCACAGTGTCCAGCAAGTAAAAGCAGTGTGATACTGGCTATAAGCGTGCTGTATTAGGTTTCTTCCCCTTTTCTTTCATCACCTGCTGTCAGCCATGTCATCACCATAACCTACTGACATAAATCTCCAATCCCAAGAGAGAAAGAGAGAAAAAGATCACATGTTGTGGAAGAAGTTTCAGTAAAGTCAATTTACAATCTAGTAAAAAAAAATATTTTTTTATAATCTATGTATCATAGATTTTAGTACAAAATAAAAATTAACATATTAAGACTCAGCTAATGTAGTTTGTTACTAATGTAGTGATTACATTTTACTATAAACATTCAGTTAAGGTCTTTTTGTTTATCATGTGTTTTTTTGGGTGGCATGGTAGCATGGAGGCACAGTCATGGTCCTCACTTCAATCCTGATCTTAGGTAACAGTCTGTGTGGAGTTTCACATGTCCTCCTCATGGCCACATAGGCTTCCTCTGGACACTGTACAGTACTGGAGTACTGTGTCGCGGCTCTGAATACCTGCCCTTAGGTGTGTGTATGAGCAGACTAAGTTGCTATATGTGTTATTGTCTGTCTGCCCAATGGATTTTTGATCTTTTGTTTAGTATTGAGCGAGTAATCCACTGTACTTCTGTGCACTTCAGAATTCATCATTGTTTCTGTATTTGTTGTGCTATTTCATCATTCATTTTAGTTAAACCATATCAAATGTAAAATACATTTTAAATGTACTTTATTACCAATTTTTAAAAAATTGACCCATAATTTCACTTATAGATGTTAAGCTAACCAGATGTCTGCATCTCATGGTAACCCTCTATGCTGGGCTTCCTTATTAATTTATTCATGATTCCAGAGAAAACTACTGTGTCTAGAAATAGAATATATAAACCTTCATTCAGACAGATAAAATAAATAAATAAATCACACAATGAAGAGTAGAGTTAGCGACATGTTATGTAAACAGTTTCATATTTTGGCAGATTAGGAAGATCCAATGTAACTGGGGTCAAAAACTGTGGATGTGACATGTTTGGGAAACAGCCCTGGCCTTGAACTGTCCCTGTGAAAGCAGTTTCGTGATGATATGATTGCCAGGGTGGGGATAGAGAGGGTCTCTTTCTTATTTTGGACATCTAAAAAGCTCTGGTGGAGAAGAGGTAGAGTCCAGTGTGCTCCCAGCAGTAAACTGGCTTTGAAGAGGCTGGAAACAGATGCGAAACATACAGTGATAGTGATGGAGTAGGTAAGAAAACATATCATATTGTAAATGGGGAAAAATGTGATGTGAGTTTGTGCTTGCTGACCATTCCTAATGATCCAAAGGTTACAATGCCACAACACAAGATGTGCCCCATTAATAAATAAGGTGTTCCCAGGAAGCTGAATGAGCTTATTCTCAGCTGTGCAATATAAATCCAAGGAAACATTGGGAGCTAACTGTTGACTGACGTCTACACTGATTTCTTATTGTTTTGAGTGTGTTTATTTGGATCTTTTACAATTGGTATTATAGAAATCTTTATTAAGATTGTGTCATCAGGTTGTATATTATGATGTGAAATATTGAGCAGCTTTGGGTTGATCATGTAAAAAAGCACATCTGAAGGCCACAAACTTAAGTGATTAATTTGCTCTGTAGGCAAAATGTAAAGGATTCAACCTGTTTTCTGAGAAACTTTAGGCAGGCCAGTAGCAAATGTTTAACAAGTTCCATAATAGCTGATTTCAGCATTTCTCTGTAGTCACTGGGGTCAGTTATTTGTTTGGTTCAAGGTTTAGCTTGTATATGGATACATGCATTATGGTAACAATAAATTGAGTATAGTGAAATTTTGATGATGACTCAAACCCTTATTAGCTGCTACCTTAGCAGTTCTGCTAGCATGTTACTACCATTATCTCCCTGTAGGAAAATTAGTCTTCTGGGAAATTTATTCTCGAATTCATAAAAATTATCATTCATTACTATGAGTAGATTTCATTTGCCTTAAGAAGTATGCACACAAAAGCAAGATTTAAACAGTCTGGGTTACTTGGATAGGCTACAATGTATGAACAGTGATTCCACATCTGGTAAGCAGAAAGATAATATGGTAGTGGTGTCATTACACCAGTTGTTGGTGGTAAAACTACACACTTGTGTGCTACATAATTTTGTGCTGTAAGTTCAGAGTTGTTGTCACTGCATGTAGAATAAATGAAGTCTGTGGTTAGGGATGAAAGCATGTATGCACAATTTAGGGAAGCAGAGGTCATCAATATAGTAACCAAAATAATGTTAGATTTTCAGAAACGCACAAGAATATATAAGAGAAGGTGTTGGATGATCGGGAAAAAAATGACTAGAAATGAAGTGAGGAGAATCAACTTATTTTTGATCACCTAAAATGGGGATGTATAAAAAGGGCCTTGACTTTCTATAGAAACACTTTATTGTTTAATACAGAATTAAACACTAATCTTAAATCTGAACTTTGGCTCACAGTTACATTTTAAATTCAATATGTTAAAAATATGGTTCCATGTCATGTTAGAGTTCAAGATTTACACAAATAAGACTCAAAATTATAGCTTGTATGTTCAATAAAATATTAAGAATTTTTATTCTTTTGTACTACATACAAACAAGTGGCCTGAGAGAAAGAGAGAGAGAGAGAGAGAGAGAGAGAGAGAGAGAGACAGACATACAGAGAGAGAGAGAGAGAGAGAGAGAGAGAGAGTTTATGGGGAGGGCATTTTCCCCCCAATCTGAGAGTTTTGACCTTGTGGACATTTGCCTGGTCATCGAAAGGAAAAGTGCTTTAAGAATGCAGCGTTTATTAAAAAAAATTAAAAGAGAGAGGGGATTTTTTTTCATGTTTTTAACTGAAGCTATGGTTAGGTTAATGTGCAGGTATAGCATTAGCATTTTGAGTAGGCTATATCTGTGGATGGTCCTCACAAAAATAGTAAGAAAAATGTGAGCGTGGTTTGGGGGGGGAGAGAAAGAGAGAGAGAGAGAGAGAGAGAGAGAGAGAGAGAGCACAAGGTCCATGCAGAGTGTAGGGGTGAGGCTACCAAACCACTCTGCAGTCTGTTCACTGCCGAAAACTTCACATCTGTCTCGGTCTCGGTTATTCTCACAAGCTTGTAGCTGACACCTCTCTCGATCTCTCTCTCACACACACACGCGCGCGCGCGCGCATATACAATATTATGACGCACGGAGCGCGCGATTTCAGCAACACACTCTCGCGCCAGGGAGAAATGTGACTGGACTCTTCCTGCGCAAGGTGACGCAGCGGCGCGTATCAGATGGAGTGACGACTATTGCGGCAGAATCGCGGGTCCGAGCCGGGAGTGATAACGGAGCCCCATGTACGCATTATAATGCGTCATATTTCACAATGACGACGAGGCGAAAGTCAACAAAGCTGCAGCTGCGGCGCTCCATCAGCGAACAGCTGCGCGACTCAACGTCCAAGGCTTGGGATTTACTCTGGAAAAATGTCCGAGAGAGACGACTCGCAGGTCAGTACAGCAGCACCGCATGCTCATAGCCTTTAGAAAGTCTTTCAGTGAACTTATTGATGCTGGAACCTCACGCGACAGCGCGGCGAGCTCCGCAGAATGACGTCAGCGCCGCGAGAGCTGAGCGCTGTCTGCTATTTTTGGGAAGGTCAAGTTGAAGTTAATGCTTCCGACATGTCAGTTATAATGCATAAGGGCGTCCACTGAAATAGAGATAGTCCACAGTTCTTTGCATTTCTCCTCCTAATGCAGCCTATAAGCTGCTAAATGAATTAAAAGCAGTTTGCCAGTTCCTGTGAATGTTCTGTTATCTCCACACCATAACTGTCTGAGCTCGTGCTTGTTATTTAAATCTCTCTACTACATTGCTGAGCTCACTAAGGAGGTCATATGTTGTTATGGGCCATGCAGGTCCCCTGAGATGAACTCCACTTCTCTGACACCTCTGAGCTGAATTCTGTTGAATCTTCACCTCCCTCAAAGCCACACAGCTCCTGTCCTTCCTGTGAGGCTGAATCCTAAACTGATCACTAGCATACTAAGCATGCTCGCCAGCTGCGCTTCGCTTAGCAGCCAAATCTTTGGTCTTAGTTAACAAGCAAAAGAGTTTATCACACACTGTGGACTACATCCAAGAAGCCGTGCATACGAGTGGTGGTTTGCTGTTTTGACCAAGCTATCTAATACAGTATATTCTTTTAAAAAGTCATCTAGCATTTTAAACAGAGGTTTCCCTTTTTAGAAAGGGTTCCTATTCAGAAAAGTACAACACTTTACAAGCAAAAAAACCCCAGAAGGACGTATGTATGTAGACCACCAGTTGATTTAGAAAGTCTTGATTTAGAAACTCAGCTGCTGAAGTGCTCAGTATTTAGTTTGTCTTTATTCAGTAAATATCAGCTACATTGCATAAACAGATTTATGGAAGCCTGTTTCTGCCACAAAGTCACATATAGTATGTCATAATAATGAGTATGTATCTCATAATTATGACTTTGTATCTCATGAAATATTAAGTAATAATTATGACATTTTTTTTATGATTTCATAATAATGAGAATTTAATCAATTTTCTTATAATTATGACATAGCAAATCATTATTATGAGAATTCAAGTCATAATAGATAGATAGAATATAGATAGCATCTCATAACAGATAGAATCTTAAAATTATAAGATAGAGTCATAATTATGAGATAGTACATCATAGTTATGAAATAATAAGTCATAATTATGAGGAAATTATCTCATTATTATGAGATATATTTAGTCATTATGATGAGAACTTATGTCATAATTATGAGAAAGCTTTAATTATTATGGTGGTGAAAACAGGCTTCCATACAGATTATAAAGTTTACTAAGCAAAATATTTATGAGTTTCAAGCAGAAATGAGATTCAAGCAGAGAATATATTAAAATATTCGTCATTTTACCTAAGAATGCTGTCCCAGTCAAGTATTTCTTTGAGGATTAAGAAATCTACCCCTACCTGTGAGGTAAATATATCCATTCAGATATCATTACAGTGGTTAGATTGAGGTTTATCTTATTATTTATATGTCACGCGAGATTGCATTGCTGCAATCAACAGCATGATTGAAGGAAAAGTTGGTTTTTTTTTGTAATTCCAGTAACTGCTTTACTAATTCCACATATGAACAGCACAGCATATTTCTCTCAGGACAACAGTAAGAGCACATCACATGCAATTCGTTTAACTGAGCGTTTATGCCATTAATAAATAATGAATCAGCATATTCCTTTTAACAGCATATTCCAGTTTTAACAAATTGATTTCAAATATGTATGCTTGTGTTGAGTCACTGTGCTGAAATGTTTGCCTGGATATTTTGCTCACCTTCTTTCTCATATTATGTCTTATTCAAGTTAGTTAATTAACACTTGGGGTCTGGATATATTTCTGGAAATTATAGCTAGTGGAAAGTTTCAGTGAAAACCTGGTGTTAGTTGGAAGTGCAGAAAACACCCTTCCAAAAATGCATGGTTTTCTGTGTAAAAGATCTTGAAATGTGTTTTATAGATGTACTTCCAGTAGATTATAAACAGGAATGATAAAAACATGTTCAAAAATAATAAGGTGAATGACTTTTAATAGCTTTACATCTAATCTCTCAGGGCCAGTCAATAAAAGTTGGCCTAAATTTGCAGCCAACATGTAGACGCTGGAATAAGTGGGTGATCTGGATTTCTAAGTATAGATCTTACATCCTGGGTAATTAAAAAAAATAATAAATCTCTCTTTTAGCGAAGTTTACTGAAGTTTCTAGAAATGCAGACTATTAGGCTAGTTAATGATAAAATAGGTTTCAAGCTACAAACAACCAAAGTTCTTCCTGTTACCTTGCCTCCATGATCTATACCGCTTATCCGTCAGGGTCATGTGGAAGCTGGAGCCAATCCCAGCTGACTTTGGGTAAGAGGCAGTGTTTACCCTGGGCAGGTCACTAATCTATTGCAGGGATAACACAAAGATGATCATTTACACTATGGGCATTTTAGAGTAGGCAGTTGCCCTAATATGCATGTGTTTGAGCTGTGGGAGGAAACCCACTTGCAACAGGGAGAGCACACCACAAGGATAGGCCTCAGTTGGCCAGCAGGTTCGAACCCAGATCCGTCTTGCTGTGAGATGACAGTGCTAACCTCTGTGCTGCCCCTCTGTTACCTTAATAATAGTGAACAGTGTTTGTGTTCACTATCCTCTGCAAGTCCAATGCTATTTTGAGGAACCCTAACAATCTCTAGGCTAACTACATTCCACCCCGGCAGTGTATAAAGTAGCACAATTTATGGCAACTCATTGATCAATAAATGAGATAATATCTGAATTAGTTTTGGACAGCATGGTGGTGCAGTGGGTTCGAGAGCCTTAGGTTTGAGCTAGAGCTCAGATGTGTTTGGAGTTTTACATGGGGTTCTCTGGTTTCCTTCTAAATCTGAAAAACACGGACAGTCTATGCTAATTCTGGGTGTGAATGAGTGTGTGCATGGCGTGTGCATGGTGCCATGGTGCGCCCAGTGTTCTGGGATAGCCTCTGGATCTACAGAGACCCTGACCAGGATAAAACAGCTACTGAAGATGAATGAATCTTCCTTCCTCTTTTTATGTATTCTTTTATTCCATTATTGAGGGGGTATGAAGAGGGAGCTACTCACAAGCTTCATTTCCCATACAGGCTACAGTGAATCCAAACTCTTTGAGAAGTTACTGACCGAATTATTTACTTAAAAAATTGGGCTGGCACACGTCAGGCTAAATTCTATGAGCATGAAGTAAATTTTTTCATACAAACCAGAAATTCTGTAAGTTAGATTAATTAGACAATGACTTATATTATAATGGCTGAGTAATACATATGACCTACGTAGAATTAGAGGAAAATTACAAACCCATGTCTTTGTAATAAAGGCACACAACCTTTCTCACTGCTCACAATACTTGTTTAGATATATAAGTCTAATAAGGATTTTAAGAAGGGCACAATTTGTAATGCTGAGCAGATACAAATCTGTGATTCTCACTTATATGATTCCTTTCAGCAGATTTTTTCTAAAATCATATACCAAGCACATAGTAACGTTGAGCCAGGCTATTATATCAACATGTTTTCCCACCTTTTTTCATATGGTCATCGTAGCAATGCACATATTGTAGCACATCTGAAACTCTAGGTATTTTCATGATCTTTTTAGGTAAATTAGTTCCAGTTTGCTAGTAAATCTAATGCAGGTGGAATTTGGGGATTCCCGCTCTCGGCTCAGCCGGTATGATTATGGTATGTGGAATGTCTACAGTCTAACTCAGGTGGGCTTGGATTTAGCAGAGTCCCACCTGCATTGAATAATGCACGATTGAATGGAAGCTATGTAAAGGTTTATTTGACTGTTCCTTTGATAGTAATTTGGAGATTCCTGCTGCAGTTTAAAATAGTACAGAGATGATGAAAAGAGGCCATGCTGGATTGAAAAAGCAAACATTTAAGTTTCTAAACTTAAAGCGATAACCACTAGGGGTCCATGACCTCAAAGCATTACTCTGTTTCCTGCAGTTTTTTTTTTTTTTTTGCAAAGTCCTGTACTGTTTGCATGTGGACGCTTATTGAAAAAAAACACCGAACTCTGCTATAGTGAGATTTATGTTTTTTTTCAGGCCCATTTCTGGCTCAGTCTAGAGTACAATACATAACATAACAACATAACATGACCTGTGTCACTGGTCAGTAGTCAGTTAGATTGCATATAATATATTGTGCCTTTCCTTCATATTCCACATCTTATCATGAAGAAGCAAGACAAGCAGATCTGTAAATCTGTATTCTGTATGAGCTCAAGCATTTAGTGAGGAATGTTAGTGAGATCTTTGCAGCCAGGAAGAATGTAGGGCACCAAAGACAACATCAATATCAACCTGGCCATAATTCAATTCATATCCAGAGTAGGAGATTGGAGATGTATGTGTGTGTGTGTGTGTGTGTGTGTGTGTGTGTGCGTATGGTTATAGGTTAAGGCAATGCAATGCTAGAACACACACCAAGGCAAAGAGTGATAAGGTGTGTAGAGTGGCAGTTTTACTGTACATTGCTTATTGTACATGGTCGTGTGTGAGTGTGTGTGTGTGTGTGTGTGTGGTGCAGAATCAGCTTCTTATCACTCACAAACTCAACCAAGCAGCAAAAATGTGGAAAATGCCTTAGTTTAGCTGAAGTGCATTCACCTTAATTTACTTAAAGTGCATGTGTGTGTGTGTGTGTGTGTGTGTGTGTGTGTGTGTGTGTGTGTGTGTGTGTGTGTGTGTGTGTGTGT
>JAQQZR010000009.1:7593145-7604680 GCA_030068235.1 Notoglanidium macrostoma | reverse complement strand
ACAACATACTATATATAACATATATATATGTATACTATATATATAATAAGTTATATATATAAGACAACCAAGCTTGTATTCTCATGATAAGTTAATTATTTCTTAATTATTATTGATTAATGATTAAAAAGGTTATGATTTTAAAATATTTATTCATTTTGTTTTTATGTACTTTTATGTATTTTATTTATAGATTTTTTGCAATAATAATTGACAAACTGAATGAATGTGAAATCACTTTCAACAGAAGTTTGCTCTTACAATAATGGCTAGTATATACATGTACTGCCAAACAATATAGGGGCTAGTTGGACCTTGTTTTTTGTTGCTGTTGTTGTTGTTTTTTTAATTCCAAGGTAACAGTGACATGTGGAGATGCTCTGGGGGTCACTAAGTACAGTGGGCTGGGCTTGCAAGTCTTACAGCAAACAAGGTGGCCTTAATAATGTCTTAAACAGTAACCTCTGCCATTATAATAAGCTTGCTTTGAACTCTGGGAAAGCCAGCCTCCACAAATTATTGCAAGCACAGCTGTTCTCAGCTTCTGTAGCTGCAAAATCAATGCTTTGTAATTTTCTACAAAACTGAATGCAAGCTTTTTTCAATACTATTTTCTCACCATCCTCATCCCACGTCCCGTTCACCAAATTGCTACATAACATGAGGACAAACATTCATGACTGCCTCCACCACAGAGCCCCTTTTCTGAAAACCACTTGCCACCAGACCACTCAATGTTACTCATTTGTCTCTTTCTAACCCAGAAGCAGCACCAGGTCCTGGCTCATACTACTCACACTGTCTTCATGGCAGGGTTACCATGAAGCTCCATGCTTCTAGAGCAGTCAAACAGTCATCACTTTTCCACAGCTTGGACATCATTATTAACCAAAACGTTCTCATGTAAATTCTTGCCAGTGTTTGGATCACTGACTGGCTCAGCATGCTAATGCTTTGCATCCTATGGGAAGGTCCTAAGGTCCTTATTTCAGGTGACATGTAAAGGGTCTACGTCTGTTTTATGCTAACTCTGCATTGTTGTGGCACAACACTTACCAAAGCTAATCAATAGTCTACAACTTGTTCAGAATGCTGCAGCTCAGGTTCATACAGATACATACAAGAGGCATCAAATTACACCAATCCTGGCTACATTACATTGGCTTGACTTCTGTCCTTGCAGTCCATAATGCAGCCACCCTACACAGCTTCTGTCTTTTTTCCTGGCAAAAACATACACAGACTACAGGGTATAACTGACAACAAATGACAATGAAAGACACAAGAAAGTGTCCGAGTGCTGTACAAAACATGACTTAAATACTAAAGCTCATTAACCTTAACATGAATCAAGTGCAACCAGCCATGTGATGTGAGTGTCATATTCATGTGATGTGCAGTTGGTAATGCAAATCATAGTCCTGCTCCATATTCAGCACAACCATGACAACGTTTTATATCTGCTCTACTCCCGATAAGGACTAGACCTAAAACTTCAGCAAACTGTAAGTGTTGGTTTCCCAAACACAGATTAAGCCTAGTCCTGGACTAAACTGACTTTTGGATGAAGATTCTACATTTAAAATTCAGTTTGATCCATGACTTCGCATAATCTGTGTCCAAGACACCATCCCTGAGAATCCAGAGTTAACCATAGTAATTTAGTCACCCCTTTTCCTTAGTGGGAAAGTTAGACCTGTAGTATTTTATATCCCAGAACCTCTGAGCACATGTCTATGTACAAGGCCATGTTTATGTGAATATGCTATACTTTTGGGGTTCCTTATATGTAATTATCAGGCTGAAACATCAGAAGTGCTCAGAACAGCCTCAGGGTCTGCTCTGTATGCTGTGTGGATAACAGAGGAATAGGGGTGTGCTAGGGAAAGACAAAGATCTGGAGACCCAGTTGGACATACAGAAAATGACTAATCATGCAGTTCTTTATAGTTCTTTATGTTCACATTCTGTCCTGCTCCTTTTCTACTCAGTGAAAGGAATCAAGGCTCTAAACATGCTATCTTAAAAAGTAGTCTAGTGTAAAAAGCAAAGACCAACAGGCCCAGTGGACATTGGTGTAATAAGCTACACACCCACCCTTGCTCATCAACACTTAAGTACTGTTTCTCTCTCTTAGGTCAGTGCCAAAATTCATGAAGCGAATGAAGGGACCTGAGTACAGGGATAAGAGTGTGTATGGAGTGCCTCTGCTTGTCCATGTGCAACGCTACGGCCAGCCTTTACCTCTCTGCCTGCAGCTAGCGCTGCGCTACCTCCGGAAGCAGTGCCTCGACCAGGTAGAGAATGTTAGTATGCTACAATGTGATACGGATCCAGATGTTCTAGAATAAAGTGTACTCATTTTCAAGGCTTTCCTGTTCTCAGGTGGGACTTTTCCGTAAGTCTGGGGTGAAGTCTCGGATCCAGACTCTGAGACAGATGTGCGAGAGTTCTCCAGAAAGTGTGGACTATGAGGATCAGTGTGCATATGACGTAGCTGACATGGTGAAGCAGTTTTTCCGAGACCTTCCTGAGCCACTTCTCACCAGTAAACTCGGAGAGACCTTTCTCCATATATATCAGCGTAAGTATGTTTGAAAATGGCTCACACACACATACATACCACGGAACAGAAGAGGCATAAGAAAGCATCTCAGAGATCTCCGTCTCATTCTTTCATTACGTTTTTCTGTAGACGTCCCTAAAGAGCAGCGCTTGCTGGCAGTGCATGCCGCCATTATGCTAATGGCAGATGAGAACCGTGAAGTGCTACAGACCCTGCTGTGTTTCCTGAGTGATGTCACTTCCTCTGTAGAGGAGAACCAGATGACGCCGATGAACCTGGCTGTGTGCCTCGCGCCATCTCTCTTTCATCTGAACATTATGAAGAATGACAACCTTTCACCAAGGTATCAGGCATGCATATTATTTTCTCCATCCCTTTATTATGACATTATTTGGGGAGTCATTTGGTTTTTACTGGAGTGTTGGTAGAATCAAAAGAGGACAAGAAGTTAGCTTCAGCAGACAAGATGAACAACTAGAGCAGGATCTAATTCTCACTGCGACTTCTCTGTATTTATCTGTACAGTTTGTCTTCTTGAATACGCTGGGAATTCACCTATTTTATTGCAACATTAAATAACTTTTTCACAGGTCAATCCAGCGGAAGTACGCCACAGGACGCCCTGACCAAAAGGATCTTAATGAGAATCTCGCTGCCACTCAGGGGCTTGCCCACATGATCACTGAGTGCAACCGACTGTTCGAGGTTAGTCTCATCTCTTGAAATAAAATGCAAAACCATCATCCAGACAAATGAGACATTTTTATCATTCTCAATAAGTCTTGCTCTTTAGTATAGCTGTCAAATTCTCTTAAAGATTGCCTTTAAATTCAAAGCCTATATTTTACCAGTATTGCTATTGTCAGTGGCACTGTGTAAATTCAGAAAATTCACTGCCAGAATTTTTTTAATTGCTTTAAATTTTAGGATGAAATTATGTCTCGAAGCAAAGAAAATCACATGGAGGCAATATCACAATTTTAGCATAAATGTAAATATTCTGGATTCATTTTTATTTATTTAATCTCTGTAATATCTGTAATCACTGTTTTTTTTCGCTGATATTTAGGTCCATTTTCTGTAACATATACAGTGCTCTATGTGAATGACATTAAGCTACAAAAAATGATCAGGAAATCACTGAATGCAATTCTTCCGACACATATTATTATTCAGATTTAAATCTTATTAAAAATGATACATAGTTTAAAATATTAAAGTTTGGCATTAATTTCCTACCTCTTATCAGACATTAAAATACACAAACAGTGTTTGTCAAAAAGTATTGTAAGCATGTGTTTCGATAGTGTTAAGCCATTACGCAAGTAAGCGTAGATCATGGGATTTTAATTAATTAGGTGTTATGAAAGTGTTCTTTGTACAGTTTGACCACAAACTGATCATGAGAAAAATGTTTTTAAGAGATAAAATGGAACGCATAACAGATAGGATGTATTGTGTGCATATGTTGCAGTGTGGTTCAGCTGACATGATGTTTGCACGTCCATTTCGGTATTGATGCCTGTGCAATAGAATGTAGGCTTCCTCCTCACAGGATGTGATTCACATCTCTGTTTTTCTCTACAGGTCCCTCAGGAAATGATTGCTCAGTCAAGGAACTCGTACATTGATGCTGAGGTACTAGCGCCCCCTCTGGACGACCTTTGCAAACAGCTACAGCCGCATGTGGAAGAAGAAGAGGAGGAGGAGGGGGAGGAGGAAGGTTCTTATCGTTGTCACATGGAGGGACTGATTCAGAACCTGCTAAAAGAGGCTAGAGACAAGGCCAAGTGCTGGGTGAGCCAACCCACTATCGGAAATGTGGAGCTCACATTCAGAAAGGTCAGAACGCTTACATTACACATAGTACTAACATTAGTGTTCACTTCATCTAGAGCATCTATTATCTCTTTTGGGTTTACAGGTAAACTATTGTACCACTTATTTAAACACACACAATTTATCACTACTTACTGTTTTATTACTAATTACAATTCAGTTATTTATGATATTATGTAAGGAATAAAAACCCACTGTATTGCAGTTATAGGAAAATCCTCAACCATGTGGTGTTGGAATGAACTGTTATCACCTTCAACTTGATTTATTTCCCAATACATCTGAAAATATGTCATTCTTCTTATACTACAGCAATTTGGTAGGAAATTTTATTACTGATTGAATGACACATCATGCTTTTTCTTCATGTATAGTTACGTTTAGTGTTGTGGAACATATGAGAAGCAATTTAGTTCCTGTTAATACTTATGTTATAACAGCTATATGCAGATGTTCCCTCATCTGCCTTTCTTTTTTCGCTCTCTGCAAAAATTAATATGGTTTTCATGTTACAAGGAAATTGCAAAGTACAGAATCTTGAAGATTGTCCCATGTCAGAAAATGTAGAGTGTCAGCTTTATGTCTGACTATTACAAATCACTGACACTAGTGACTCCTTCCATAAATGATTAATAAGCGTTTCCTGTCAGCTATGTAGCAGTTATAGGTTTTTAAAATTAATTTATGTGGAGAGCATTAATATAAATCTTAAGCCAGTGCTACCGTGTGAGTCATGCTATTATAGAAAATCACTCAACACCTTCTGACCATTCATAATCAAGCTTTGTGATATACTATTCCATAATTAATATGTAGATGCTTATAACTTTCAAACTAAGCTCACATAAAAACTAAATCAGGCTGTACACAAGTAATTCTCGAGCTGATTTTATGATTGACACAGACACACACACAGACACACATACACACACACACACACACAGAGAGAGAGAGAGAGAGAGAGAGAGAGAGAGAGAGAGAGAGAGAGAGAGAGACCCTGACTTCTGCTCCTGTCTGTCAGGTGGGTGATGGAACTCCACTGCGGCGGTGGCGCATCTCGGTTGAAGTGGAGGCTCCACCATCTGTGCTGCTGAACCGGGTTCTACGAGAGCGCCACCTGTGGGACACTGACCTCCTACAGTGGAAAGTTCTGGAAACACTGGACAAGCAGACGGAAGTGTATCAGTATGCTCTCAACAGCATGGCCCCTCACCCCAGCAGAGACTTTGTGGTACTCAGGTAGATTTACTTCATTAATACAGATGTGTTTTGAGGCATCTGAGACATGTCTACACCTGTATTTCTCTACAGCACAATGCATTTTCATTGTCCAAATTGTGTACATGAATTATTTATGAAAAAACACTTATACTTTCATTTCTCAGCTGTTTTTTATGTCCTGACTGCAAACAGAAATTGCACATTGTAAAAGAATGTGTTGGTTCAGAGTTGAGCCAGTCCTATAACACATAAGGTGATGTGCTCACTGACGGCTCATTTGTTGCCACTGTACCCAAAGACAGCCA
The DNA here is from genome assembly GCA_030068235.1 of Notoglanidium macrostoma. Lineage (NCBI taxonomy): Eukaryota > Metazoa > Chordata > Actinopteri > Siluriformes > Auchenoglanididae > Notoglanidium > Notoglanidium macrostoma. Next base: position 7,598,749 of record JAQQZR010000009.1, on the reverse strand, counting down.
ACAACAAAGCTCTGGCAGTGTCAAAATACCTCTATTGTGAAATTGCAACATTAAAAAATCAAGCAGACAAAAACAACCAAAAATCTTTTAGGAAAAAAAAAGAGAAACTAAATAACTTCCAATACCCAGCTTGCATAAGTGTGCATACCCTTTTAGGGGACATCTCTCTAAAATTGATGGCAAGACCAGGAGCAAACAGGACAAGGATGCTGTCAAGAGGCCCACAGCAGCATTAAAAGAGTTGCAGCAATTTCTTCCAAGTACTGATTGCTTCCTGCATGTGACAACAAACAAATACATACAGTCTCCCAAAACCATGTGGAATAAAGTTTTATGGTCTGATGAGACCAAAGATGAACTTTCTGGCCATAATACCTAAAGATATGTTTGGCACAACAACAAAAAAAACATCACCAAAAGAACATCATAACTACAGTGAAGCCTAGCTGTGGCAGCATATTACTTTGGGGCTACTTTTCTTCACCTGGAACTGGGACTGTAATCTAGGTGAAGGGAATAATGAATAACTCCAAATACCAGTCAGTTTTGGTACAAAACCTTAAAGGCTTCTACTAAAATACTCAAGTTGAAGAGGAATTTCACCTTTCAACATGACAATGACCTGAAGCACACATCCAAATCAACAAGACAGTGGCTTCACCCAAACAAGCTCAAGGTTTTGCAACGGTCCAGCCAGAGTCCAGATCTAAATCCAATCTTATGATCTGAAGAGGGCTGTGCACAGGGGTTCACCAGCCAATCTGATAGTTAGAATGCTTTTGCAAGGAATAATGGCAAAATATTGCTGAGTACATCCATCTATCTATTATCTATACTGCTTTATCCATCTGGGTCGTGGGGAAGCTGGAGCCAATCACAGCAGACTTCGCGCGAGAGGCGGGGTACACCCTGGGCATTCACACCTATGGGCAATTTAGAATAGTAGGTTGACCTAATCTTCATGTCTTTGGACTGTGGATGGAAACCCATGTATGCACGGGGAGAACATGCAAACTACACACAGAAAGGCACCCTGGGTGATCCGGGGATCGAACCCAGGACCTTCTTGCTGTGAGGCAACAGTGCTAACCACCACACCACCATGCTGCCTATTGCTGAGTCAAGATGTTCCAAACTGATTGACTCTTACCCAAAAGATTGAATGCTGTTATAAAATCTAAATGTTCTTCATCTTAGTTTAGGAGTGTGCAGACTTGTGCAATTAGGTTATTTTACCCCACATTTTTTCCCTAAAACGATTCTTATTGTTTTTCACTTTAATTTACAGGTTGTGATTTCACAATGAAGTTAGTAAATTTTCTGAGATGATTTATCTTGGTTTCATCTCAAAAACCCACAATTTTAACGAGCATATGTAGTCTTTTTATTTCCACTGTACGTGTCTGTACATATAGGGATAGAAGGTCTATCTGACCCTCTCTTTCATGGCTTTAGAGCAAAATGGATTTTGGATGATATTTTTGGACTGGAATGGAATTTATTTAGCACTGACTTTAATATTTCTTCTGTTTAGGATGTGGCAGACAGACCTACCAAAGGGTGTGTGTGCATTAGTGACAGTTTCTATTGACCATGAGGACAGTGCATCTATGGGAGGGGTTCGGGGCATCGTTCTAGAGTCACACTACCTGATTGAGCCCTGTGGGTCTGGAAAGTCGAGACTCACACACATTTGCAGAGTGGACCTCAAGTAGGTGCTTTTAATGAGAGTCAGTGCTCTTTCAGTAGAGATGTTTAAATTATTGTCATATTGCATGTTAGAAACCATCACCAAGTTGATAGCTCTTCTTTTGCTGTCTTCTGATAGAAATACTAAGATCATTACAATTAGTTTTGTCACTGATAAACTATCTAAAATGACTAAATAATTAAAAAATTATCCCCAGTGATCTTCACTAGAGGCTCACCATTGCTAGCATAAATGTAAGTTGTATGCAATGTTTCTCACAAGTATATAATACATTGGAACTGTGCCCAGATATAGTGACAACTGGCCAAGTATATTTCACCCCATTAATAATGTGTTTACCCTGCAAAAAATGACATCTGGGCAAGTGGAAATATCTTTAATATAGTCACATTTATCTAATATTTTCTATTATAAGCTTATAATAAACCAAATTTTAAATGAATAAAAATCAATTTTTTAAACCAAGATTTTTAAACCTATTTCTAGACATTTTTACTAATAAAGCTTTACATTTTCTTATTGTATTGACAGATTCTTTTAGGAAAAATGCCTGTTTTAAATCTGCCAGTAGAACAAGACTATCTTAAAATCAGTCAAATAATGGTTTATTGTAATTGTATTTAAGGAAATACTAGATACATTTTACTGTATTCAAGAAATTTTCACTTAAGACATTGTTTTGGAGTATTATTTTAAAATTTTCAATAAATTTATTAATCTGTTCCAATTTTGAACTAATGAAGGGGAAAAAAGCACAGGAAATAAGACAGGGTTTATTAAAAAATTATTTCCTCTTAATGCTTGGACATTATTTGCCATTTGAGTACGCTACAAGTTGCTGCATTATTAGTCAGCTCACTTAAATTCATGGTACAGGCAGATTTGGTCAGAGGAGCTTCTAATACTATCATGCTGTCATTTTCCAGGGAAATAGAGGAGGATATGACAATATTCAAACATCACCAACAAAGACAACAGTGCACTTGGATAGTTAGTTAGGACAAGTAAAGTTGCTTATAGAGCAACAGGGCTGATCTCCTGAACTTGTGTATTTCTAGTATTCATCATATCTCTTGGCCTTATACATCATACCTGAAATATTTGTAATGTTATATATATTAAACATAACAGAAGATGATACCACCAAGTCCCACCCATTACACTTCTATTAGAAACACTGTTTATTCCATGCCTACTTTCAATCTGCATGTGGACTTTACACTGTGTATAGTTCAGTAGGGTCAAATAATCCTAATAATCATCTTGTTTCTATGTCGTATTATAAGGGGGAAGTCTCCTGAGTGGTATAACAAAGCCTTTGGACATATATGTGCTGCCCAGGCAGGTCGCATTCGCGATTCTTTCCAACCTCTGGACACTGAAGGCCCCGAAACCAAGATCTGAGCCTGTCTATGGAGAACAGCCTGGAGTCCAGGGTTTGAACCAGGATCAGGGTTACAAAAATATTGATTATTGATATTAGGGTTTATACCAGGATCACATTTAGGACCAGGGTTTGAACAGGTCTCAGGGTTTTGTCTAGAAACAGGGTTAGAATCAGGTTTTGAAATGGAATCAGGGTTTGGACCATGTGACTTTGCATACTGCAACTAGTGATGTTATATGAAGAGAAAGGTGAGAAAGTAGGAAAGTGTTTATATGAATGAAAATGAAAGGTGGATCTTTAGTAAGTGTCAATGCTGGAAATACAAGAATGATGAAACATTTTCAGAGCTATAATGAAAATGCCTCAAGAGATATTCTCATGAAACAATGATGCTTAGTTGGCTATAACCCCTGTGAATATTTAATCATCCATCTTATTTGGAATATTTAGAACTAGTGCTAGTCAAGACAACTGGACTAGTGGTATACTCAAAGATGAATCTTAGTCCAAAGGCATTTCACCACAGAGTTGAGTATTTCCTGCTATCAGAAGTGTGGAACTCATCTGTTATTCACTGTATGATATTTTCACAGGTGTAAGATTAAAGGGGGCCACTTATTTTTTGGATAGTCAAAACTGCCAGCTTCAGAGTTTTTGTTTGTTGAACTTTGTATGAGGAAAGTGGAGTGTAAATTGGAAATAAAGGCCAGAGATAGAGAGAGAGTGAAAGAGGTTTTGCAGCATCTCAGCTTTTCTTATAGGAGCAGACATTGTGAAAAGGTTCGCAATCTTAGCGCTAACTCCTGCAGATGTCTTTCTGTTGAGCATAGTACTGTACCAATAACTATAGATTAGATTATGCAAAAGCATGCAATGCTGCGTTCCCCATCACCTCAGCCCAATCCTTACAGAGTAAATAAGGGAGACTCATTAAATGTTTGGTGTTGCACTAAAATATCACTTATGCTGTTGCATTTGCCACTGAAACAATAGCTAGATTCTTTGAAATGATTTTCGGAGGTTATGCATATGTAACAGGGTGAAGAAAATCTCAATTGTACAGACATCAAATTTTGCAATGTCAGAGCATAAAATTTGTGTCTTCACTTGATCAGGTCCACTATGTTTAAAAAAAAATCTAGCGCAACACTTTTTGGTGGCATTATCATCTGTACTAGTATATCATAATGCAAATAGTATAACTATTTCAGATGTCTTTATCTCAATATAATAGTATTCTTGTTTTCATTGAATGGGAAGAAAACTAGCTGATTGGGTCAGATATTGAATAGAGCTCCAAAAAGCCAACTGTGAATTCTTAGACCTGGATTTGCCATATGTGTATACATACACCAATCCTAATCTTAGCTCATAGATATCCGTTCAAATAAGGCATTATGTGTTTATTATTATTATTATTATTATTATTATTATTATTATTATTATTATTATGCTTCCATGCTATACAATGTCTAGGACATTAATCCATTTCACTGCTTCTGAGAAGCATGCCTGTATTCATTTTAAAATATTGTATAGCTAGAACCAATTGTGTCCTTGTATATATTTGCATGTGTATGTGAAGAGATGTACATATACATATTTTACAGTATATTTTGTACATAAGTGTTGCTAATAGGCAGATTTAACTGCTTCCTTTGCTTACTTTTTTTTTCTTGTGTCATATTGATATGTTGAAAATAATGTAATACCAAAATCTATACGCTGTTGGCTGCCTCTACAGTGGGCTGTGAGTGTGTGTGAGTGTGTGTATGAGATGGATAGGAGCTACATGGCAGTGAATGTCACTGGTGTCAGGCTCCAAAAAGTAGTTTCCAAAGCTGCAGAAAGGAGAAAGGTGTCATGAATACTAACAGAAAGGCTGCATACAGCCGGTCGGAGGGCTATGTACTGTGCCAGTCTGAACTGGGCCATCTGAAAACCACCAGAAAGCTACCAGTCTACATTCCTGTGTGATTCACACACTTCCCAACTTCAACCAATTGAATGCAAATTTGTGTTTGCTATCCAAGTCTTACAAATAAGTGTTACTTTTGTCTGTGCTACGTCTACTGATACAAATATGAATTAAGGAAATATTGTCTCATTATGATGATCAGATAACCAAATGCATTGCTTATAAGAAGCTTGTTCATTTGACTGTTTCAAGGATTAAATGTGAATAAACCTGACCTCCAAGACGAAGTAATTTTAAAAGCTCTCCTAACAGGCAGCTAACAACTGGATGGCGATATTTCCCCTATTCGGATATTATTATCTTTCAACTCAACGCAGATATGGCTAATATTTTTTCGAACAAAGTAAGACAATAAGCTTTCTGAAGATGTTTATATGGCCCAGGATGATCAGCTGTGCTCTTATGGTACACAACCTTACAGTGATATTCACAGTATCTTTCTCCATTCTGAATGAAGGTGTGTGTGTGTGTGTGTGTGTGTGTGTGTGTGTGTGTGTGTGTGTGTGTGTGTGTGTGTGTGTGTGTGTG
>JAQQZR010000009.1:7565410-7583125 GCA_030068235.1 Notoglanidium macrostoma | reverse complement strand
TGTGTGTGTGTGAGTGTGTGTGTGAGAGTGTGTGTGTGAGTGAGAGAGAGAGAGAGAGAGACCGAGAGAGAGAGAGAGAGAGAGAGAGAGAGAGAGAGAGAGAGAGCAGTGTCAGAAAAAGAGAGAATTTTAACTATAATCTCGTGTAACTGTTCCACAGTTTCACATATTTCATTATAAAATATTTCATCACATTCGTCATCAGGAGCCTGTTATGAACATTTGTCTATTCTTAGGTCACTATTAATATCAGATATCGCACGTGCTCCTGCATGGTCCCCACCTTTATGGGCTCCACCTCAAATTGGTTCCTCTTTGGTCACATAGTGCACTGCATAGAATGTAAAATCAATTGCTTTGTAGCCTGTGTAGCGCGCTTTGTGTAGGCAGTGATGTGATTGGGATTGGGCCACGGCCCGCTGAGCAGACCGCTGCCGCGCAGGCGCAGTGCTCGCTACCGCAGCCAGGGGGCGTGAACATGGCGTCCTGAGCAGGACCACACAGCCGGAGACCGCATCGTTTCACTGGGCTTTCACATCAAGAAGGACAGAGAGAAGCGGCGTGAGAGGACCGTTTCAGCACGCGCAGAGAAAGTACGCTTTCGGTGCCCGTATGCTTGCCAGAAAAGGACAGACGGGATTAAAACAGCAGCGGTTCACCTCGGTGTAATTTGCTTAGCGGTTTCTGTTGTTCTTTTTCGCTAATTCAATTTTCATGCGGTTGCCAAGCCAGTCGGTGACGCGAGACAGGTGAGAGCCGAGGCGGCCGCTCCTTATTTTCGGGATTTGGGCTGGAAATGGCGAGCGAGAAGCCGCTTACGGCGCCGCTGGCGGAGCGAGAAGCCACGGCCGGCGGGGACGCCATGGTGTCCGGCTCGGGCTCTGTTGTGCTGCCGGCTGGCGTCATCAACCCCGCGGTTCCGATCCGCAACATCCGCATGAAGTTCGCCGTGCTGATCGGCCTCATCCAGGTCGGCGAGGTCAGCAACCGGGACATCGTCGAGACCGTGCTGAATCTGGTGAGTGGAGGAGAAAGCTTCATCATCTGTCCACAATGGCTCTCAGTCCCCATCCCCATCCCCATGTCCCGTGCTTTATTCCCCGCGCTCTGGCCTCACGGTGCTGCTGCTCCGAGATGATGTCATGTAGAGCATCTAAATCAGGTGCAGCAAAGATGTGAGCTCAAACCTCTGTCCAAATCCCCAGTACTGTCAGAATGGATTCCCTTAGACCAATTGCTCAGGGCCTTGCTGCCTTTTGTTGACAGCGCGAGCGCATCGGGAGTGCAGCCATTCTTCTTCTTCTTCTTCTTCTTCTTCTTATTATTATTATTGTGATGATGCAAGAGTAGACCGAAACACGTCAGTTTAATAAGTCGCTCGTATTATTTCTAGATTGTTTGAACGTGAAGCGCGCACGCGCGCGCGTGTGTGTAGCTGGTAGCGTTTGCTCTGGTTGGTAACAATGACTTGCCAGATATCTCGTGTCTGCGTGTGCTTTTGTTTCTCCTCTCAGTGCTGAGACAGTAAACAGGCCCACAGCACAGCCGGAGCTTCCGAGCGGCTTTGTGTTTAAGGATGGAGGCTGTGCTTGATGAGCTGCTGTGATATTATTTAGGGCAGTAGGGACGAATTCATTAATGGTGAAGAGGCGTGAAGGCGGCTGCTGTGGTGCTGCTTTATTTTCACACAGGGATCTCTGGCACATGTTCCACCCTGATCCTTAAACCTGCTGAATGGTTACAGAAAGCAACTGGAGCTTGGAAGGCTGGACTTTAGGAGCCTGGCCACACAGCAGCAGGGATTAAAGCAGGGTTTGTGTGAGCACTTGTTATGAAACAGGCCATAAGGTTTTCTGTATGCGTGACCCTTCGAGTACTGCTTAGCCGATAGGATCCGTGCTATCACTTCAGCTACATGAGTGAAACTACACCGAGAGGCCTTAACCAGACCTGTGGTGTTAGAAGGGAAGTGTCTTTCGTGAAGCTCCACGGTCACGTGCAGAAATAAGTGCAACTCGGGGTTTAATTGATGACGTCATGTGTTTGAAGAAAGAAATGAGGCAGATCTCATAAATATGGCCTGAGTAATTCTCTGTTGTAGATGCTGCAGCGCTCTCAGTGCGCATGAATCCACCAGGACAGCATGTGGAAGCAGGTGGAGGAGGAGGAGGAGGAGGAAGAAGGAGGGGGTTGCTGCAGTGGCGTCGCGCTCGGAAACCTGGACTGAACGGATGGGGCTGTGGAGGACAGATCAGGGGAGGAGGAAGAGAAGGATGGGGATGATTGCCAGGGAGTACTGATGCGTATCGCAGGGGTTTAAGAAAGAGGTGGAGAAATGTCAGGAAGGCAGGACTGACTGCTTGTAGGTGGGCTAGACCTCATGCATTATGCAGCCTCGGCTGAAACCACAGCTTGTAGTCCATCGATTGATCCAAACTGCCATTTCGAGGAGCAGATGCGGCGATTGGCTAATTAATAGGCTTCTCCGTAGAGGCTTAACCACAGGAGCTCGTACCATTCAGTGAAAGTAGTTGCACAGAACAAGTGCTTGCACTGTAGATTAGATTCATTTAAGCTTGCGTTAGAGTTTGAATTCACACAGTCATGTGAGTCTGTGTCAACATGCAGCAGCAACTTTGGTTGGTTCTAGGCTTTTCTGAGTGACACTCTACTTTGTGTGCCACATTGTGCTCCATTTACGTCCTGCAGGCCCATGGGAGGCTGAATGCATGTTTCAGGACACATCCTGTCCTGCTGTGAAACACAGAACTCAAGTAATGTCCTCAACAGTAGCTCGGAGATGTTAATGCTTCCTTAGCTCATGGGGAACTCACTCACCTTGAGGTGAGGAATGATCTTATTAAAAGGAAGGTATAGACGAATATACGAGTCCATGTGAGCCAATTTAATTACCAGTAGTTTTGAGTTTTTTGAAGTTTAGGTGGTTGTGCCCGGAATGTTGTGCCCTGATCTGTAAGTTTAATTTGATATTTCTAATGTTTCACATCATAATATGAAAAAAATCTTGTGTTTTCCTGAAGTCTACTTCTGGTCATAAACGCTGTTCAGACAGGATCAGATTTGTGGAACTCAATAACTTGCCTAAAATTCCCAGAAGTGTCATCTTTTAAAAATTGTGTGTATTATATTGTTCAGGCTCAGCCAGCACTTGGTTTCAGCGAAACAGAAAAGTGCTCCTCCTGGCATGTCTCTATAACCCTCTTTTCCTGCAGCCTATAATGAATCTTTACCAACATGTCAGTTTGCTTGGTGTATATACATTTCCTGGGGATATTATGTAGAAGGTAAAATAAGATTTTCCGGACACGTGCACATGCAGTCTGAAAAATTGATTGACATGATGGGTTCGCACAAGACTAATATCCCAGAGATACTCTGGAAATAATTACCCCACCTAAAACGAATCCAGGCGAAATTGGACAACCTTCTCATTTCTGGATTTCCATGTAGTCGAGTAGGTCATGCGAGCTCTGGCCTGGTGCTGTTCGGGTAACCCCCAGTGGAGCTGACATAGTTGCTATTGTAGTCTTGGCAGCAACAGCCTCACTGTTCACATTCAGTGAACTCTGAAACGCTAGAGTCAAAACTTTAATTTTATTTAATAGGTTTACTAGGTGAAGGTCAATGATAACATTTAGACAAACAATTGAATGTAGTATTTAAAAGGAAATTTTGCATTTATGTCCATTGCTGTTTAAAAAAATGAAATGTTTTCTGCCAGGATTATAGAAATGCCTCCTAGTCATAAGATATTAGTCACATTAGCACTACACTACGCTGACTAACAAGCGTCCTGCTGATGGATGGATTGATGGTGTGTATTTATGGTTGAGCTAAATAGTAAATTTCCCAAGGGGAACTCTTCGTCTGTATTTACACTGTCAGGGGTGTATTAAATGTGCATCATATATATATATATATATATATAAAATAAAGTGATGGTTTACTAAGTAAACTTTGAATGTAGCAAGGGCTGCAGTGGATGTTCAGTTTCACTGCAAAGAAAGCAGCGGAACAGTCACAAATATTATTGGGGCTCATCAAGGGCCCAGTTTACACGTGGTTTTAAAATCGGTAACGAGTGGAGAGTTGAGACACGTGTGTCTATCATGCGTCTCCAAGGTGTCCAACTGACCACATGTGTTCAGGTTTCGTTACTACCTACATCACTTCTGCTAGGAGGTCAAAGGTCCCCGTGCACAGTTTTGTTAAAAACATTAAACCTGCAACATACTGTACCTTTATTATTTTCTTGCATGCTGTGCTCCTCTCCAGCATGCCTTTTTTTTTGTCCCCAAAACAACCACCACAACCTGAATTAATGATGTATTTTCCTGTTGCATTACATCAGGACACATTAGAGATTACACTTCAAATAATATGTATTCAAATGCGTCCCAGACCAGCTCGCCAAGTGCTTTGAGTGAATGTGTCTTGCTTGTCTTTTACACTTATATTTAGCACACATATTTAGCACTGTCCACTTGTGATCCGACCGCGCCAGACACATTTTAATGCCAAGTGTAAACAGTGTCTATGATTGTGTTAGAACTTGTATTTGTTCACTTTTTTTTATTTTTTTATTTCCCCTGTGGAAAATTGGCTGCATTAGAATCAAAGATTTCTTGAACCCAAACATGATTAAGCACCTTGTCTTTGTGGCCATGTAACACACAGAATTAATCCTCACAGAAATCTATTCATTTAGTCAATAAGGGCAGCTTATAGCCACGTGACTTTAGACATTTTCTTGCAATCGATAAAGCAATAAGGCCTTTTGAGAATGCAGCAAATTGAAACAGCACTGATGTTCCACTAAATGAGTGACATTTCTTGTTTTCCATGTGTCCAAATAAAATAAATGTGACTAACAGTTTAAGAAGCACTTGCCATATACTAGCAATGGGTTACAAAATGTTAAACAAGCAGTGTTTTTGTAACCATTGTCTTTTAAAATACAACTCCTTTCTTCCTTCCTTCCTTCCTTTCTCTCTCTCTCCCTCTCTGTGTCTCTCTTTCCCTCTCTCTCTCTCTCACACGCGTATGCACACACACACGCACACACACTCACTGTGGGCTTGATGTTTAGAACTCTCCTGCCATTACCAGAGCATCATTGTTGCCATGGAAATGGAGCCATGGGACCTCGTCACTCACTTCCCTCCTTACCAACTGTTGTCAGCTGTTTTTTTGTTTTTTTTCCAGCCGCATCAGCACAGCCAACTGTGACTTAATCCATGGAACAATTTATTTTTTCATTGCTCACCATTATTTTAATGATGCACATAACAAAGGAGAAGGCAATGAAACAAATTAATATTTTGTCAAATGATGCTTGAATTGTGCATTAGAATTCACGGCTGTGTGGTTCGCCAGTACACCAGAGACAACTCGTGTCCATCTTTCATCCTCTCTCTCTCGTGGCTGAGTTGATGCGATGCTCTCTCCACGACAACGCCTCATTAGCTCCATTCCTGCTTTGCAAAATCGCCAAGGTCAGGAGTAGAGGCTGGAGATCACGCAGTCAGCACAAACCAGCCTTAGACCGAGGACAAATGCAGCACAGAGACAGTACCACACTGTGTGGAACAGCACAGAGCAAGCCAGCACAGCCTAGAACAGCTAATCAGCAGCGCATTTTGCCAATCATCACTATTTCACTCGGCCTTCTATCACATCTTGAATAAATCACCAACATCACATCTGTGCCATGCGGTAGTGCTGTATACCACATCTGGGAACATGTGACATGTAAACACAGGAAAGCACTCCATTAGCATGGATCATGTTTACAGTAGTGTCACGCTATTCTCACTGGCCTGCAGTTTGGTTGAAATGGAGTCTTGCCAGGGATTGTACGCAGTTATATTCTGTACACATGCCTTTTGCATAGAGGTAATTAATTGCTAGCCTAGGTGAACATAGCTATGCACTTTTTCTATGCTATGCAATTATTTATACAGTTTTAAGTTTCAACATTATATTGGACTACTGCTCCATGGTGAGGATCATTGAGAAGTAATATCCACAAGGATAGGACAGTTTTATTAAAGGTCTACTCACACAAATGGATAAACTGCAGAAATAAGCCGTGAATGAAATCAGTGCAAGCATGGCTAAGACGAGAGCAGCATTTTGTGGTGTATAGTTTCTGTGCAACGTCGTCACAGAGATGTGCGTGTAACCAGGGGGATGAAGGCAATACTCTTCACGGCATAAAGCAGAGGTGACGAGGAGCTGCTGTGCAGTCAGCTGTACCAACTGCAGAAAAAAACGGCTGGAAAATGTGTAAATTATCATTGCAAAGAATTAAATACATCTAAGGATTTTATGCACACAGATTGTCCTTTGTGTAAACACTAGGCTTCTCTATGAGATAGTTGTATATATCGGGCCATGTGATTGCTCGCCACTTGGACATATCTAAAATTCATTTGTGGTCAAGAATAGCATAGGGATCTGGCGATTTCTTACCATTAATGAGAACTAATTTATCGAGGTAATTGAGGCGGTCCGAGCTTCCTAGGCTTCCAGTGTAATCTGTGTCATTTCCTCCCTGTCCCAGACCTAGCTGTCATGTCTCATGTCTTGTACAGTGTACAGTAGCTGTCAGTTTCACATGTGGCAGGTTGTAAAGTAGCCTTGTTGTAAACATTTTTCTTGGACTTAGTTAGTTAGTGACCTTAACCTTTACCATCATGTTCCTAATGTTGTAAATAAGGAGAGGATAGAGAGCCTCCGCAACCAACAAAACCTGGTACGTTTATAGGACAGGTCAGTAAGCCATGAAGTTATTTGTGATTCGGCTAGCTCCTTTTAACTAAACACTTATACGAATAGCAAATACCTTGCTGTTGCTAATTTCAAATAGGTTTCTGATTTTGACCAAAGAGACTGTTTTTCCATCTAGCAATATGCTCTCTCCGTTAGCTAGCTAACACTCACCAACTACAAACAGTATTATGGTTATTAATCATATCGTAAAGAGACTGAATAGAATTCAATAGGAAAGTGGTGATGATTTGAATACAATAATAACATTCATATCAAATAAGTACGGAATAAAACAGGAGATATGTTTTATCTGTTCGTAGTTATGTTTAACATTGAGTAAATCAAGTTAGTTTTTGTTAACGTATATTAATCTATTTCATTTCTTACTTCTGTGGTTAATAGAACATGCGGATTTGCTTCTGCCATCTACAGGGGGCTGACACTCAAGACTCCTTTCAAAACTGATAAATGAACATCTTTTCCCAGAAAATGGAATGGTGCATTAGGCAAAAAAATTTCCTTTTTTTCAAGATTAGGTCTCTCACAGTTCGGTGGGCATGACATTTGAATAATCCCTGCCCATAGTTATGAAGCTCGGCCTCCAGGACCTACAGTGGATAACATGACTGATGGGAGGCGTATCCAAACACCAACAAGCATTCCAGACCGGAAATCTGTTTTCCTTTTTTTTTTTTCAGCAGCTTAATGCCTAATACCAGAAATACTCTAGCTTAGACCAAGTCCTGTCTGAGACTGCTGCTCGATCCTGATAGATGCACATTACATTTTATGTGTTTAATAGCTGTGGCTTTGTTGTTATATATAAACTTCTCATTGCTTTAAACCGTTCCGTTCTGTCCTGTTGTTGAATCTTGATTATGCTTTCAATCCGGTAGAGCTGTGATATAAACAAGATAATCAATTCACTCCAGCCCTAAACAAACAGATAAGCCGGCAAATTGATTCATCACAAGCACCTGGATGTGTCAATGGCTAATGAAAATGAGAACAAAGCCCAAGTGCTCCTTGCTTCTTAGCTAAATGTCTGTACTGCTTTAGAGCACTTTACACCAGAAACAGCGCGGCATTCCACAACCGCTGTGATATGTTTCACCTTATACAGGACACGAGGGATACATGTTAACAACACATGGTATTTACACAACATATTAGATTTAGTAAATCTAATAAAGAATCTGTATTGATTGTCAGCATTTTCTAAAAATGCATCACCACTGATCACAAAGTTCATTAAGCTTTTAAAGTCATGGCTCAGAGTGATTTCATTAGGCGGAGACATTTCATTACAGATGAGCCGTCAAGAGACAGATTGTTGTGTCTCCCTTTATTATTGACCAGACACCTTCCTTCATTAGCTAGCGACAGGTGGATGATCCATGCCTCCGTGCTCCATCTTAGTCAGGAGGAAATGCCTTGAGCAAATGAAATATATTTTGCAATAAATCATTTATGAAACAATGGTCACAGGTGGCTTTTTGGCATATTCGTGTCCATGTTGTTCTGCTTAAGGATAGTTCTACTGAAGCAGAGCAGATCAGGGACTTTGCATTTCCAGGTGCAATGATTGACAAAATTACAGAGAAACGGATGGTTCCATTTCTCAGCTGCTGATATCAAGTAATATCAAGTATCCCTGTTTTTTGGTACAGGGAAATGGGCGTCACATATTTGGAGGATGAAAAGTGAGCTACTAGATGACATCATGGCTAATATATCTCTGATTGGCAGCTTTCCATGTCTGGCTGTAAATTGCTAAGAGATTATATTCCAACTCTGCTGGGACTTATATCTTTGTTCCTGTGCCACAGCATCGAGATGTTCAACATGGCACTGAGCTGGTAGTCATTCTTTACCGTTATTCTTTCTCATATCCAGAATATTAGTACAAAAAAAGACTTTCTAAAAATTTTGTAGACCGCATTAAATTTAAACACTATAAATATGCAAATATTGTCTAGAATAGTGCATACACGAGCGATTACAGACAGAACTGTGGGTTGATCTTTCTCTTGCAGACATCACTTCATATTGTGTTGTCGCAGGTGTCAAACTGCACTTCTGGATCAGATGCATCAGGATGGTTGTGGGCCTTTGAAAACCCATTAAATTCTAAGAATAAATTTTACATTTTAAGAATATATATTTGGTTAGACTAAGATGTTCACTAGTTGCTGCTGTGAAGTTGTTGACTAGGCAAAGTGGTGGAAAAAGCAGTGAAGCAGGTGGTAAAGCAATGCAGCTAGATGGTAAAAAGTGATCTAGACCTTTATTTCACTTCAGGCTAGATGAGAAAATTTCTAGTGAACTACACATTGTGTAAGACTATTGGAAAGGTTTGTGGCACACTGCACTAATCAGTTTGCTTTAACTATGGGAAAGACAACTAGTTCAATGCTTTTTGAATTAGGCTAATTTGATTAGTAGAAATGAATAGTTATAGTTATGCTCGTTATATAGGCTACATCTTTTCTTCCCAAATAAGTGCCTAAATTACCCATGAGTGTGAATGTTCGCTTGTCTCTGTGTTAGCCCTGTGATAGATTGATGATCTGTCCAGGGTATACCCTACATCATGCCCGAAGTCAGCTGGGATTGGCTCCAGATTTCCCGAGACCCTTAACGGATTAGCGGTGTAGACGATGGCTGGATGGATGTTTACCCAAATATTGTAAAACATAATGGTAAACAGAGATTGAACATGTGTATGATTAGACTCTCATCTCTCTTGTCTTCCCAATACATCAACTTTTCTTTTTCCAGCACACAGAGTGATGCATTTTGGGGTTTGGAGTTAAGAGCTGATCTGTCTAGACTCAAGTATTTGTGAGAATGTTGTGAGAAATCTGAGAAACAAGCCCACACAAGCTGCATCCTATTTTATTATAAAAGAAACGTGAAAACATTAGTATTATACTAATGACGAGAGTAACAGTAAGTAAGAACAGTAATCATCCTAGTAATGCAAATGTTAAAGGCATATAAGCTAAACATTTTGGCTTTGCTTTGAAGCCTCTGCCCAGCCCATGAGCGAATCATCAGTTGGTGATGGCTAGTGAGGGGCTGATGCTAGATTTTACATGCCTAGCTTAGATTATTGTTTTAGCGAGACAGTCATGTCACCCACTGGACAGTGCAGTGCAGAATGCTCCATGAGCACATCGTGCAGGGGTTTCCAATCATATCTGTAAACCACTGGTGTGGCTACACATTCTCATTCCAATCAGGCAGGAGTCATACCTAATCGTTTGTGGACTAGGATCAGTTGGTTATAAACTGAAACGCATGTGGCCTTTACGTGGCTGGAATGAAACCCTGTATCCGAACTGGCTCTTTGTGGATATGAATAGATCCCTCCTGGTCTAGCGTGTCATGTGCCATTTGTCTACAGATTCCTCAGTGTATTAAACAGACGTTTGGCATGAAACAGACATAAAGAAAATCAGGACAGAAAACAGGATAGATTTGATATTATATATAATATGCTACTATATATAGCCTGTAAAATGCATTAGAGATGAGTGGACATTAGAGAATATTATCCTGCTATGCACCTTGCAACTCATAATCCAGTTGACCTTTTATGCAAGCATGTCATTTTTGCATCATTTACTTCTTCCTCTATGATCACCACAGAACCTCATTTTTATTTTCACTATTAACACACGATTGCCGCAGAACTAAAGGACTTTTCACATATCAGCGATGCGGACCCACGCTCCACACATCCGTTATGTTAAACACCTCGGCAGTGTGTGTGGGCTGGACGAATACAGCTCACTGTTGATTTTATTGACAGATTTATTCAAGGACATGTTTGAACATAAGTAGTTGTGGATTAAGATATGAGCTTATTGCATCTCTATATGTTTTCTTTTTTCTTTCTGAACGATTTTGCTGCCTGATGCTAGATATAGACCTCATGATGGAGATGCCTGTGCATCCCAGGAGAGTGTGTTTGTCGAGGCAGTATGGCATGCCCAGGCTCAATCTGACAATTTAGTCATTAACCTTCTTATTAACACATTGTCTTTCAGTGTGTTATGGTTTGTATTGGGACTTTTAAAGTGATTTTTAGAATGGCTCTTTTGGGCATAATACGGGATCCAATTTTTACAAGTTCAACACAGTCCTTTTGTTTGCTTTATTTAACACTGCCACCTATTTCCCTTGATTAAGAAAGGAAGACACGAGACGTAAATGCTAGCATGATCAATTGAGTAAGGTCAGCAAATCTCTTCAGTTAAGAAAAAGAGCTCCTGCAGTGTTCATAGAATTTGCCTCAAGGCAGCCTAATTTGAGTGTTGATCTCAGAACCGCTCTGCTGGGAGTAAATATTAGAGGCTTTTTATTTAGGTGAGAAGGTAAATACAGCTTTGTGTGATCATTGCCCTTAAGCTGCATAAGTATGATCATATAACTGGCCAAGAATCTAGAAGATGTGTTCAGCAGTGTGAAAACCTGGCTTTTCTGTGTAAGGAGCTAACGCTGGAGCTTAGCATTATATAAACTGTGTTTATTTCCCTTTAGCTTGAAGGAGAAAAGGAAGAGCATTAACCAATGGATATTGAACATAATTAAAAAAAAATTAATAACCCAGCAAAATAGCACTTCAGTTAAATAGAAAGGGACGAGGGATAAAGAGAGACATTTGCTATAAATTTTAATTCACTGTTAATAGAAAACATGAGGGTTAAAAAAACAA
This sequence comes from Notoglanidium macrostoma, assembly GCA_030068235.1. Classification (NCBI taxonomy): domain Eukaryota; kingdom Metazoa; phylum Chordata; class Actinopteri; order Siluriformes; family Auchenoglanididae; genus Notoglanidium; species Notoglanidium macrostoma. The sequence goes on along the minus strand of JAQQZR010000009.1, from coordinate 7,571,607 downwards.
AAACAAAATGGAGGAACTGCTAATCTTTACAAAGAAGTCACACATCATAATGTCACATGTTGTCTGAAAAACAAAAAAACAGGCAATCAAACAAATAAATTAGCTAGTTAGCTAACTGACAACTGTTACATTTTACATTTAGAGCATTTTGGCAGACGCCCTTATCCAGAGCGACTTACATAACTGCTTTGAAGTCTCTATCATTAAATATATTCTGACACTGGCTCATTAGGACGTAGGCTAAGAATACCGTCACACTAAATGTTTCCCCCCAAAAGCACTTGAAATACTGAGGTGAAAATCTGACGTGATTGTTACAAAAAAACCTAAATGGACTAATAATTTTATCGCTCAGGGAAGCAGTACATGATTTGCTTTCACAAGAATGGCTAGTTATAGTATATGAAGGGATTTCATTCATGACTGTGGCTAGTTAGCCAGCTGACTAGCTAACATTGTTGTGTAGTGTCAGTGATGTTTTACTTTTTCAAGCTGAGCTTTTGTGTTTTAAAATAAATCTGAGCTCCAGTTTGCCTAGTCATACCTATTGATTTTTTTCTTTTCACTAGTCATTAAATGGCTTCAGAAACAGTTACATGTGTGAGTGATTAGCAGGATTACTAGCAGGGAAGCTGAGGTCTATGGGACCAGAGCATATTTGTCTTGGCAGTAGACATTTTGTAATGATACAATTTGCTTTGCAATGAAGCTAAGCATTTCTTTCAGTCAAACATAGTAAGTATTTGACATGTAATTAATAAGGTAATCTTCAGTTCATGCTGGCTGAGTCTTATGAAATCGCATTCTTTTGCCTCTGTATGGTCACAGTGATGAGTTAGCTGATAGACTATCTAGCTTGTCTATCTAGACTATCTAGACCTGAAATGGATTGCACTTAGTTGTCTTCTGTGTAGGTTAAAACACCAAATCCATAGCTCATTAGTACTGTTGGGGCACAGCACAATCCCCCAGAGCCTCACTGACTATCAAAAAGAAGGAATTCACTGAAACTTACTATTTATGGACAGAAGGTCATGTGTCGGTAGTCTTTGCAGTCTGAATAAATTTTTTTAACAAGACTTTTATCAGGACAACCAAAGGAACAACACAGTGATACAACACAGTGATTAAGTCTTGATGTTGATTCTACTGGACACAGTTGGCCACAACGCTGCATTTTGTCTGGGTCTCTTCATGTTTGTCATTAAGGGCATCTCTGAGAGCAATCACGCTGTGCCAAAGTAGATATTCTCCAAGCCTGATAAGGTGTTAAATGGTAAGGCCAAGCAACAGGCTTCTCTTCATGTTTCTCAGTGGATCCTCATCTAAAAGACTTCCCGCTGTCACTGGATGAGAGCCCAGAGTCACTGAAGAAGTGTTAGATTAGATTTTCCTTTCATCATCAAAGATCACCTGCATTTCTTGTGATATGACAGGATTTCTGTTTTTAAGCAACATTCTTATCTTTCAATCAGACAAGAACCCCATTTAGTTAAAAAAAAAAAAAATCACAGACCGCTTATCATGGCACTAGAGATTTATTTTATGGATATAGACCATTATTCAAATATTAAGCACATATTGAGTCACATGGTTTTTATTCCTGAACATTCTCACCCACAGAACTATAATGAGAGATATTTTGTATCATTTCAACAACTGCTTTCTAGTTTTGCTAAAATTTCTGCTTCATGTTGCCTTTCAAGTCACTGAACTTTAGATTAGGAAATGAAACTTCCTAGAAGAATCACATTAATGTCCCTGGCATAGGTTTAAACCCACTAAAATTAAACGGGACCTGCAGTGAAATTTTATTTATTTTTTATTTTTATTTTTTTTTTGTGTGGTGTTTTTGAAATATGTCCCTGTGACTTGGGGTGTACTGGGACTTTCAATGCTGGCTGTTTTCTTCCCGGTCTGTAATGGCCATAGAAAAAAATAAGCAGAAGGAAAAGTCTAATTAGAAAAGCATGTTGTTCATGCATAGCAATATGCATCTGCCACCTTCCATCAACATATGACCGGTCATAGCAGTCTGAATAAAGAAGATGGGGCAGAGTCATCTACTATACATAGTTATTCAGCAAACAAATGAGTGGAGATATCGGAGAGAAAGCGTGTGTGTGCTGTTCCAGGGTGCAAAAAGGAAAACCAGAGGCAACGCAGTCTTCCAAAGGAGGATAATATGCGAATACAGTGGCTGAATTTTATTTTTGGGGAAGCCCCTGAAGATTTCAGCCCCAGTTTAGTGTAGTGCTTGGCACATTTCACTGAAGACAGTTTTATCTACTTGGGTCTTTATCAGATTGGCTTTACTACAAAGTCCCCACAACTAAAGCCGAGACCGACCCAGTTGGGGAGATGAGGCCTAGATGGTAAGCTAAAGGCTTGGGCAAACAGGCTATATAGCTAGCGTTGGGCTGTGTGACTGAAGAGGGGAGAGATGGAACAACGGGCTCGGGCAAACTGGCCGCCTATGGGAATATAAACAGTGCTGTGGCTTAAATTTTATAGAAACTGAGAATATAGCGAACTCACTTAATTCATCTACAAACTCATTGCTTACACAACAGCAATAAGACATCTGAATCCGATAAGAGTAGTGGCATTTGCAAAGCTTATATTTCCAAAACGTATTTTGAAAGTTGAAGCAACCAAGTTGTCAGATTTAAAAGGGGAAATGTGATACACTTTTGAATGATTTTATATTATTCCCAGAAATGCTTTTGTAAAGTTTGGACATTTTTTTGTTTGTTTGTTTTAGAAACACCTTGGTTCTTTTTCTCGGGCTGATTTTGGGGGTTGCGCCCTTAAATTTAAATATGTAAATATTGCTGCTTTTGCTGACTTAGCCAATTCCTTTTGCTAATCAATGCAAAGTTATTTACATATCTTGATTTAAAGGCGGACCCCCCTCCACTCCCCCCAAAAAAGAAAAAAGAATCAAGGCCATTTTCAATTAAATGACTCAAACTCAAACTTTACAACAGCATCTCAGGAAATTAATTGAAAAGTGTAAAAGGTCCACTTGAACTGACAAGTCAAAAAGGTTAAATAAAGAATACTAAAGAGGTTTGTGGTTTGTTCCCATTAATCTAGCAGCATCCCAATTCTTGTAACTATAACAGACTAGATGAGGTTTACCAATTGCCAATGTTCACATGTCCAGTTTGGGTGAGCCTGTGCTCACTGTAGCCTCAGATTTCTGTTGTTGGCTGACAGGAGTGATACATGATGTGGCCTCCTGTTGTTGTAGCCCATCCAACTCAAGGTCAGACATGTTGCACATCCTGCAATGCTTTTCTTCTCACCACAGTTGTAAAGAATGCTCATCTGAGCCTTCCTGTCAACTGGTACGAGTCTTGTATTCACCTCTGTTCTTTCCCACAATTCTGTGTTAACTCTAGAGACTAGTTGTGCATAAAAATCCTAGAAGATCAGCAGTTTCTGAAATACTCAAAGCAGCCCATCAGACACCAGCACTTGCATTATGGTCAATATCACTGGGATCACTGCCCCCCGTTCTAATGCTTGTTGTGAATAATAACTGAACTCTTGATTCATCACACTCATCACGTGACCCTTTTCCGGAAGTAAACAAATGGCATCAGCCTCGACCACCAGTGGAAATGCAGCATGAATAACAAATTACTAGCATTGCTGACCTTGTTGGCTTTGCTAGCAGCTGTTGGGCAGTTAAATTTTGCATTTTATAATGTTACATCTGCCTACATGCGCAGGAAGCAAGCTATTATTCGAACAATCTGCAACTAAACAACAATTACAGGTTAGACAATGCCCAGTGAACGTGAATGGTCATGTGATATGCGTTTTCAAGCGTTTTAGTATGAATGCAGAATATAATATAGAACAACGCTCTTCTGGGCGGAGATTGTTTTCATTTGAAAACACAGTTTTAAAACTAAAATGTTGTACGTTGTACATGTAAAATGTGGACCTAGCCAAAGAGGTTTCTTATTTAAGAGAATTTCATGGAGCACTCCTCTTTAATTCTGAAATGAAGAAGCCTGGAAGCTTTGAGAACCCTTTTTCTAAGAGTGACTTAAAGAGAGTGACTTGAGAGAGTAAATCTACCATCATCAAATTGTTTAAACAGTAATATGCTCCCCAGACTCCGCCGTGGAATAGCCACATGAAAATTTGCAAACATGTTAGAGCAATGGTTTGAATTGTGTCATTACATTCATTTGGGACTGCCTTGTGCAAACGGGACATGAGGTGTTTGAGACTGATGTTGTTGGGAGGCACATTGGATATTCTATTGAAGATATTGATTTAGCTGCTGTATTTCCAGTGTGTGTGAATCAGTTAGGCTGTAATCTATAATTCAGAACCATCTCCTCACGCTTTGCTGCCACTGATTGCTTCTCCTGTATAATCAGGGACAGATAAAAGCTCATTGCTTCAAGGTCAGAGCTGAGGCTGTCATGCAATATGCATCTCAGAGGGCCAGCGTGATTAGAACGGGTGAAACTCAACGAATGGTTGAGTCAGGAGGAAGTGAGCGAGTCAGAGGCATATAGTGAGAGGGGAGGGATTGTTGTTGGGAGCGATATCCTGATATACATTATGAAAGAGAGATCCTCAGAGAGAAGGAGACCGATATGGAGAACGAGGGAACAGAAATGGAAGATTTTGTTTGACAGAAAGGTCAGGAATATATGATAATGGGGCCAAAGAAACTGAAATGAGATTACAAAAAAAAGCTGTTTGAAGGACGCACAGTACTCTGGTCGAGATTAGCCTAACCTCGACCACCAAAACATTTCCTTGAAAGAATAATATGTTGTGGATTATTTCTCACCCTTGCTAATGTGTCACATCATTCTGGATTATTAGAAGCTTTCCTGGTGGGAAATGAAGCACACATGCCTGCAGTAAGCAGAAAGAAAGCAGGAGCTGCTGAAGGTAAACTCAGTCAAGCATAATCAGTCACCTCTGGTTTTTGACATCAAGCCGTCATTGGCTAGATTCAGTTGATTCTGTGTCTGACCAAATTATTTATCATCATTTTTGAGGAGAAAAAGAAAGAACCTCCTAACCTTAGAATGCACTGAATTCTCAAGTTCACCATGCCTGCTTTATGCACCTCTGTTTTCCACTCAGTCTACCTTGATGCATTTAAATTCAGCTCAGGTGTGGAATTAAGATACATAAAACTTTGAATTCGTATTTCAGCTTTCATCTTGGCAAAACGCATCTAGATTGGTCTGTGAAAGCTCTAATTACTGGACTCCAGTGGGATGTTCTCCATCCTAAACTCTGCAGAAAAAGTTTAAAAGAAATGCTGCTGGGTATTGAACTGTAACACTGTCCGATCACAGTCCTCTGCTGTATATGAGCGTGTACTTTTAACTTGTCTTACTTTTCACTTGAAAGTATTCACAGCAATTGAATGGGTTTGCACCTGTTATTAGGCTTTTAAGGACTTGTATGCTGGATGGATGGATATAAAAAAACAATAAAGAACAGTGAAATTTCACCCTTTTCTTAATTAATCCAAGACATTAGAGGAAAGACCGTGATTTTAAGAAGGGCTTTGAGTTAAATATATGGAAAAGCACATTATCAGTTTTTTCAGTGTTCATACCAGCAGTATTTTTTTTAAACGTTCTTCTAATCCCTGTATGTCAGTCACTAGTAGGTTTTCCTATCATCACTTTACAGCTGGCTCTAATGGCACTATGCAAAACCACCGATTTTTACCATAAATCAGATATTAACAGATAACAGCAAATGTTTAAATTGAGAAATTTTACAATTTTATGTACAAAATGATCTTATTTCATTTAGTAATGACATTAACACAATCATGCCGATGAGTGATGCAGTGTCGTCTGAGGGCCCGAAGACCACGGGCATCCAATAAAGCTCTTCGGCCTTGTCCCTTACGCACAGTGATATCTCCAGTTTCTCTGAATCTTTTGACGATGTTATGCACTGTAGATGAGGAGATTTGCAAAGCCTTTGCAATTTGACGTTGAGGAACATTGTTTTTAAAGTATTCCACAATCTTTTTATGCACACTTGCACAGATTGGAGAGCCTCTGCCCATCTTTACTTCTGAGAGACTCTGCCACTCTAAGACATCCCTTTTACAGCTAATCATGTTACAGACCTGATAGCAATTAACTTAATTAGTTGCTAGATGTTCTCCCAGCTGAATCTTTTTAAAC
>JAQQZR010000009.1:7553474-7563616 GCA_030068235.1 Notoglanidium macrostoma | reverse complement strand
TTCTGTTGTACTATATCACAACTGATAAATCAGAATTCTTTATGTCAGGTGGTGGATTGGGGATAAGGGCGAGCACCGAGTGTGTTGTTCCTACAGTGAAACATGGTGGTGGTATGGGGTGTTTTGGGGAGAAAGGTCTGGAGACTTGGTGCAAATTAAAGGGATCATGAAAAAAGAAGAGTATCATTCCATTCTTCAACATCACACAGTTCCTTCTGTTTTACGTATCATGGGACCACACTTCATTCTTCAACAGGATAATGATCCCAAACATTCTTCAAAATTGTGCCAAAATCATATCCAGTCTAAAGAAGAGCAAAAAGGTTTGAGAATTATATCTTGGCCTCCCCAGTCTCCAGATCTTTCTCCCATTGAGCTGGCATGGGACGAGCTGGACTGACAAGTTTGAAATGAGCATCCAGCAAATGAGAAATGTTCACATGATTGAAAAGATGCTGGGAGGGTTTAGACACGAGCAATTTTTGGAAATAATTTACAGTGAATCTGTGCTTGTGATAAAGGCAAGGGCTGGTTATTTTGATGAAACTCGTACTTAGGCACTGGCATTCATTAAATTGCACTTCAAAACCGGTCAGTTACATTTGTTTTAACTCTTTCTAATATTTTGTTTTAATAAAAGTTTAACTTTGCTTGTTTGTTTATTTATTTATTTATTTTTTAAATCTGAGGGTGGGCCCAAACTTCTGGTTTGTAGTGTATTTTCCATGTCTGCTAATAGATCTCCTACATGGTGGGCCTTTACTGAACCAATTCTGCAGTCAGCACTGTTGTGTAAGGCTTAGCTGGGAAAACTTTCATTTTATTGGAACTCTTTTAACTTTGTTGGATTATCACTTTCATGATACTTTGTATGAAGTGTAGATGTGACAACCAGGACCGTGTTTTTTTTTGTTGTTTTTGTTTTGTTTTGTTTAGGTTTTTTTCCCACTTCCATCCTCTCCTGAAGGAATTCCAATGAATCATGCCTTCTTTGACAGTTATTTTTGTTGTCCTTTAAAGGCTGATAAAATTTTAATAAAAGCTTAGTAACGTGGCATTTAGTGAATTTCATTATGACCAGCGTTGTTCAAAAGAGTGCATTTGGTGCCACAGGTTGCACATCACTATTCAGTCTAAAGCAGACTGATCTAGACTGAGTTTGTGATGCTACTGAGATCAAGGTTGAAGCCCTAGGTCATTATGAACCTGGAGATAACTCCCAGACACCGCTGTAAGATGTTGTAGCGTCCTCTGTCTAAGGAGCAACGGTCACTGAGCTATAAGGAAGGCTCTGTTGATGGACATAAGCTTCTGTGCTGCGTGCTCCAAGTTTCAGAATTTCAGCTGAGCTGCCATGCATTCACACAAATGCATTTTTATAGTTGATACAGCCTTAAATAGGGTAATATGTTTGTTTTGCACATTTGTCACACTGATTTATTCATTTTCTGTCTTTACAAGTGGAGCCTAAAGAATCATTGTTGTTTATCAGCATTTAACTGCACTAATGAAACAGCCTAGGATATCCTGAATAAGTTTATTCTTTAAATATGGAAAAGATTATTACTGGTCGACTAGTAAAAATAATTAATTGCGTAACATGTAATGCATGCGTGTGGAAAGTGTTTTCTAAGGCTAAAAAGTGAATTAGAAATTCTTAAGTGTGACCTGGAGCTGAAAAGGGCTTCATCCGAGTGTGGAGAGAGAGAGATAAATCAAAAGGACTATGAAATTGAAATGGTGGCACAATAAAAAGACAAAAATCAGTGAAATTTAATGTTTTATATGTAGCAGAGTTGTGTGCTTTGCCACTTTGCCACATTTAACAATTTATATATTGTCAGTTTATTTTCCCAGTCGCCATTTCTGCTTAGAACTCACATTTACTCACATTTATTCTCAAAAGCGGGAGATTAGGTGAGCCTATTTTTGCTGCAATGTCACTGCCTGCACAACATTTCTAATGCAAATGTCAGCGGTACTGAATGTGATTGAAAGTGAAAATGCCAAAAATGTCTGGATATGCCTACACAGAGACAGCAGGGAGACAGAAAAAGAGGATGAGTCGCATTGCAAATACCTCTGGAACCTACAACCAGCACTGTTGTATTGAGATTATATTGAAATCATAATGTGGAATATATTACTATCCTGTACCTGTATAGGATCTGTAACCTTCTGTAAATGAATAAAATAAAAAGCATTCAGGTAATTGTCTAATAGGAGTCTAGTATTTTGCCAATATATTGTTGCATGAATAGTTCTAGCCCTAGTAATTCTCACAATAACTGCAAATTTGTCTTAATTTAACAATATGGCTTCACCTTCATTATTTGGCAACTTTGGCAAAAAAAAAAAAAAATAGCACTTGATCCAACACATCCTATTATTTTGCACAATGAATTATACGTACACATGCAGAAAGTTTAGGTTAAAAAAGGTTTTATGTTTTATACATTTATGCAATGTGTGCTGGCAGTTAATTCCACAATTATGTTTGTGTATCCACAGTTTATTTCAACCAGAGAATTGTAATGTGTGTTTGTGGGTGGTTTTATCCTGCATTTAATGTACTATTTTGAATAGTTTTTATTAATAAAATAATGTCAATGTTTTTGCTAATTTGATGTGTTTTGCTCTAAAGAAAACTTTCCTATGGTTTACAGGTCACTTTGAGTATGTATAATTCATATTTTTTTGAGCAGTGTCTCTAAATCTGTCTTCTCCAGTTGACAAAATCTTTCTGTGGTCTTTATGTATTAAATTTTGGCCTTGAGTGACATTGCATAGGTTATTGATATCTCATGATGGCCTGTGGTCAGATCAACCTGTAGGACAGTGGGCCTGGATTTGGTATTACTCCTCACTCAAGCTATCATCACATGGTCTTTGTGTTAGTAATATTTTTGCCCTAAATACCTTGAGAGATCCTTCAAACAAGAAGGAAGCGATTGGAGAAATAGGACCTTGAATTTGGTCTGAATGTCAGAAATAGTTCTTCAGTAGCTTTTTTCCTATCTGAACTATATTTTAAAGGTATTTGATGCATATGTATTAGTAACAAGAAGAACTAGACTTAATGGAGGCAGAGGCATTTTGGCCATTGGCATAGAAGTTTCACTTGTCTGAGTTTGTTCTGAATGATGAACACCCTTGCACAACAAATTGCATGTATTTAATGCAGTGGTTCTTGAGCCAGTCGTCAGGGCCCCCAAACAGTCCACGTTTGCTCTGATCCCATGACAGGATGTCCTGAGGACCATTTTGAGAACCAGATGGTTAGAGGAATTAAAAGTGTTTCTTTTGGTGTGCGGGCTCTGAAGGTGTGTTTTGTAGCATGTTGTGTTGTGTTCCAACAGAAAAAGGCCTGAACTTGACAGTCTCTCTCCCTCAGTTCAGCAAAAACATGACCCATTACTCAAAATTGATTTAAAAACATTTTTTTGCTCATTTTGCAGAGTTGATCTCATGCTAAATACTACTGCACACTTTGCAATAGTGATCCGTGCTTTGAACATCAACCAACTTCAGACGTTCTGGTGGGTGAGAGATTTACTTTGACTAGTGATGGAATCACATGATCCAAAGAGCGTAAATAAATCTATTTAAAGCATCACATCAGTGGTTTAACTGTGTTTGTAATGTTTTGCCCAGAGTTGCAGTATGATGTGGGAATGCACCCTGGATGGGAAACGAGTCCATTTCTGGACGACACATGCACACGATTTTTAAATGAATTCCTTCTTCACACGTCTTTTTCACCTGCAATAAAAAAAAAGTTTGAATGATATATAGCTGTAAGAAGTCCACTTTGCATGCCATTATTGGTGCTTCTGATCAGTCAGAGGTTTGGTCATTTTGCATCAGATTCACGAAATGTTGTAATAGAGCGTATTATGTAATATAGCACTTACATCATCTAGCTCCTTCCTTCTAGACCTATAGATGCACATCTGATTCCTGTCTTATTGATTTTGACTAGAGACACACCGATTGCAATTTTCTTGGACGATTCAGATTTTTTTTTTATATGTGTGACCTGCCGATACAAACAAAAATGCATAATAATTTCCTAATAAAAGAAATTGTTAACCTTTACAATTTCCCCCGAACTGTTAAGGATCTTCTCTCACTTAAACAACTCTCATAATAATGTGCTCTGAGACTGAAAAGAGATACAAAGAACAATTAACTAAAAATGACTTGGTGTATATCTGAGATATTTTACTTTACCGGTGCCACAGATTTATAGAACAGAACAAATGTCAGTTACTTACATCATTTTCCAGTGAATATAAATTCACCAGATAAAATTTTTTTTAACAAAATAAAAAAGTTCATTGGTTAAAAACCTCCAAAAAACACTGAAGTGTACTATTCTCTTCCAAATGATTTTAGGTGCAGTGGATAATAGAATATAATAAGGCTGCTTTTCTTTGTTGCCAAAATATATATAGGAAAAATGCTATTATTTGAGAATTAATGGAAAGATTAATTCACAAACGGAAGCATCTCTGACTTGTCTCCTGATACTCTGTTTCTCCTCTCATCTACCACTTGTCCATCCAAGCTAAACAAGCGCTCACTCTCAATGCTTGTACATGGGGCAGAGGAGTATTGTGTATTTTTGGCTGAAATAATTTATCAGATTTCTGAAGCCTCTATCCTTGGCTGTGGAGGACTGTGTGCGCATACGCGGCTGTGAGGTTCTCGTCTGCGCCTCTGTATGAATGACGTGTGGTGCATGCATAAAACAGACTGGCTTGGAATCAGAAATATGTGAGACTGGCCAGCCGGTCTCTGCTCCAGGCTGAGCACCCTGAAAATCGTCCGATTCCAGTGTCTGGCTGGTCGATCCATACATCTTTATTTTTGACTTCAGCCAGGTACAAGTACCATGTCTCCAACGACTCTATCTTCTTCTCTTCTAAAGCACCCTGTCTTTGAATTGATGGAAAATCTGTGGTGTGGTTTTCCCCCCATGCGTTTTTCTTTTTTGGCATGGAAAGTCTCTTCATGTGTTGGTAATTGACTGTCTGCTGCTTAGTGCACACACGAAAATGCAGAAGTGTCCTCTTCATCGTCCTCTTCACCGCCCACATCTAAAGCATCGAAACTCCAGGGAGTTCAGCCAGAGCTGGTGAACACTGTTTAATATGGCATCTACTGTCCTTGAAACATCCTGCTTTGTAGCTAAAGTTTAATTTAGCAGTAAGTCTCAGCATGAGCTTTTAGTGTAGAATCATAGGAGTAGTTTTCTATAGCAGATCATCCATGAAGTGAAATGTGTCACCTGTAGATAGTTCTGGAAGATCTGAACTTACTGTGTGATGTAACCTTTCATCAGTGCAACAAAGCGCATGCTTCTTTTGCTGGGCTTTACATTTGTCAAGCAGAAGATAAAAGCCAGAGAAATGCTGGTTAATAACCAGCGCACCCCTGCCATTCCACAATACACTGCTCCATGGCTGCTTAGCAACAGCGGGGGGCGGGGGGGGAGTACTGGACATGGCAGAGGACGGTCATTTGCCTGGTTAATGAGGAAAAGCAAGAGGAAGAAGGAGGCATTACAGAGAGAAAGGAGAAAGAAATGGGTAATATCAGGTGAGAGATGTGTGGAAATAACTTGACACAATATATTTAAAAAAATATATATTTACCCCACTGTCTCTGTTTGTTCATTTGCCACCCACCCACTAGCTAGCGTGCCCCATCACAAGACACTAGAAACCATGGAGGGTGAAGGCTAGCACATGCTTCTTCTAAGACACAAATCCAGCAACCTTTTCTGGACTGCTGTGTCAGAGTGCAGAGCAGCACATGCCGAGGAAAGCACTAACTGCCGCCTTCTGCATACACAAGCTCACAGATACCCATGATTAGTTAGTGTTACTCTGACTGATAAGGAAACGAGAGTAACACCATCCCCCCCCGGTCAAAGAGCACAGCTAATTTTGCTGTCTTGGACTCCTGACTGTGGATGGCTGTGGGATCGTCATGACAACAGGGAGAATACGCTTGTGTTGCTCTGAAAGTCCCTGCAGTTCATTTTTGAGGAAAGGAAAGCAGCATAGCCATGGAAATTGTCATTAAAAACAAAGGTCTAATTTGACATTTAAAAATTTTGAAAAAGTGACTTTTTATCTTACTGACTGATTCCTGAGTTTTGAAGCATACATAGGATGTGTCACAAGACCGTAAATCTCAAATATTGCAAAAACGTTTTTATGCTCTTATGAGCTGTTTTTCAGATAACTTGATAGGCAATATTTTGCACAACTGAAATGGAAACACATTTTTTGCATTTAAGTCACATGACCTGAAAACAAATGGAAACACTACCTTTCTGAGAAAAGAACGCTCCATAGCACCAGAGCAGAAACTATTGCAAAAGGAGAAAAACCCAGCTTTAATTGCATAAAACGCGATTGCGTTTTGTTGAAATATTCAAAATATCGCTCCTATTTAACACAAAACTGCAAAGGAAACCTGGCTGGTGATGTATGGATTATGTTAGTATTTGTTGAGTTAGATACTTATAGTATTTCTTTTGGCTATGTCATTAACTATCTTGTTGGTTCTAGCTCAGAGTTTAATCAGATAAAACTCAAATTGCTGCCTGGTTCATAAGGTCTCATGACTGTGGTGGGTTATGTTGAGGCTAAAAATATCACATGCAACTGTTTAGGAATTACAGCCATTTTTTTTTTTTTTACATAGTCCCATCAATTTCACAGACTCAAAGTTAATTGGACAACTGCATGATGAGCAGTTTCATGACCAAGTTTGACCTGTTTCCTCATTATTTTATGACAAATAGAGGAGATAAAAGGTCTGGAGTTGATTCTGGTCTGGTGTTGAATTTGCATTTGGCAGTTGTTCGGCGAGTTCTCAGGTGGTCCAAAGAGGTGTTGATGTAAAGGCTCTTTACATCATGAGGCATCATGAGGCTGAAAAAAAAACCCCAAAACAAACCTATCGGAGAGATATCAGGAAACGAGCTCAGCAACTCTAAAATTCCTGGAAGACCACAGAAGACAACTAAAGTGGATGATTCTTAGAATACTTAGATTCGTAGAATTCTTTCTGTGGTAAAGAAAAACCCCTTCACAACATCTAGCCAAGTCAAGACCACGTTTGAGAAGGTAGATCTTTTCAAAGACTACAATCTCTAGACACCTTCATGAATGGAAATGCAGAGAGTTTATCATGATCCAAACCACTGGTAGCAATCAAGAACAAAAGGATGGCCAGATTGAACTTTGCTAGGAAAAAAAAAGCCTGCCCAGTTCTTGAACAAGATTCTTTGGATATATGAACCCTAGGTTAACTTGTACCAGAATGATGGGAAGAGAAGAGTATGGTCAGCCCTTTGCAGTATAGATTGATAAACATACCATGAAAGCGGCCCAACAGCTTCTTAATGCAAAGAAATAGAGTGTTCTTAAATGGCTGAGTCAGCCACCTGACCTTAACCTAATTGAGCATGCTTTTCACTTAGTGAAGTCCAAGCTGATTGTATAACGTTCCACAGCAGTTCAAGCAGTAACTGAAGTCCTAGAGCATGCGACTGACAGGTGTTTCTTTTTGCCCAGGTGTATCCTGTTAGATTGGTTGTTTAAAAACTTAATAGCTCTGAATGTCTACTTTTTGACTGTTGTCAAAATGGTTACTTTTTTACTGTTTGAACTCTGAGTTTTTCCTGTGAACTGTACTTGTTGTTAAAAAGGATAAACCAACATGAAGACCAGAGAAAGGCAAACAATAATGAAGCTGAGAAAAGTGGGGAAATCGATCAGAGCCATTGTACAAACACTGGGAATAGCCGATAGAACAAATTGGACAAAAAAGAAACCACTGGTGTACTAACAATCAGACATTGAGTAGTTTGGCCAAAGAAAACAACAGCAGTTTGAGGGAACATTGTGTAAGCTGTGAAGAAAAACCGAAAAACAACTGTCAGTTACAGAGGGCAACAACTTCCACAGGGCAGGGGTGAGTGAAGGGATCACAATCCACCATTCGAAAAAGACTTCAAGCTTCAAGAAGACATGGATCCTTCCGAAGCCAGCTTGTTATATTTATTGATGATGTGACTCATGATGGTAGTGGCAGAATGAAGGTCTATGGAAACATTCTGTCTGCCAATTTACAAAGAAATGCATCCAATCTAATTGGGAGGAACTTAATCAGGCAGCAAGACAATGACCCAAAACACACTGCCAACACAACAAAGGACTTCATTAGACTTGGCGAGTCAATCCCCTGACCTTAACCAAACTGAGCATTCATTTCACCTCTTGAGGAGGAGACTGAAGGAAGAAAAGCTTCAAAACAAGAAAGAACAAAGCTGCAATACAAGCATGGAAAAGGATGACAAAAAAATAAATAAATAAATAAATGCAACAGTTTAGTGATGTCAGTAGGTCACAAGTTTGATGCATTTATTGCAAGCAAGAGATATGCAACCAAATTTTTAAATGTCATTTACTTTAAGACTCTACTTATTCTTTTTGCTCACTTAAAGATTGGGTGATCAGCCACCAAAAGTGCCATAATGCCAATTTGTTGCCATATTGCCCCAACACAATGATGTAAAAACATGAAACTATTAGATCAGAATATCAGTTCCTCAATATACAGATCAGGTCCTCAATATACAGCAAAAAACTAAATAATTTGCCTTGCTTTTCCAGTACTTTTGGAGGGATGTGTGTTTATAAAAAGAAATTTATATATATATATATATATCTCATCTGAGCTGTTAATGCTAACTGATGCATTGGTGAGGACGAGGTGTGTGTTTTTGCACTGTTGCCTGAAAAGGTTTGCCTTTTAATTATTTGTCTGTTTTGAGTACCTGTATAGTTTTGTGTTTTGAGTCTAGATAGGGCTACACCGTACAGTGAACAAAATAAAACCTTTTATATGAACACACCATTATTGTACAGGTTTTACAAGCAGACATTGCTTCTTCTATTGTGAAAAGTTTTTTGACTGCTGCCGCATTCTATGTTTAGCTGGCTTTGAGCGTCCAGCCAGAGAATAAATACTTCCTGCAATCCCTAAATGATTCTGCTTTGGAGGAGCCTGTCCAGGAAAAACAAAAAAAAGTCCTTGCTGTGAGTCATATCACTTTGTCTTCATAAAGCCTTCATTGGCAATGTATTTAAAGAAAGATTAAAGTCATTCAAACAAAAGTGTGCAATGTTGCAAGATGATTAAATTGTGATTATAATGACCGCTATAGCCAATATAAAACTTCACACTATTTTGGCATATGCCACATTATCATGAGATTCTGTAAATAAATTTTGCCCAATCCAGTGATGTGGTCAAATCACTGACATCCAGTTTGTAATGTTGCGTCAGTATTGCTGATAATGCACTGGTATTACAGCTCTCATTTTACTTTATTCATTTGTTAAGATATTCACAGAAAACATATTGAATGATCTTATTTATAATGGTGGCTGATTATAAGAAATAGACGGCAGGAATACAAATGGAACAGAAACCGAAGAAAAAACAGAAGAGTGTGGAGAAGAAAAGGAAGGACTCATTATCCAAAGCATATCACATCATCTGTCAAACATGGTGGAGGCAGCGTTCAAATGAAAATTTGGTCATTTTCACACATTCGAAAATAACTTGGCTGGGACTGGTGGGGGGGGAGCCACTTTCAGAATACTTGTGTAGACAAGGACATCATGTGGGCCTTTGTGTTGCCTGATATATAAAAAAGGCACATCATTTAAAGCATCATAAAATGATTTTCAAATTATGTAGTAAACTTACTAATAACCCAAAATTGAAAGGAGGATGTGCCCTAAAGTGATTTTAGATAACATGTATTTAATTAATTTTAAAAGGTTTTACCAATTCACACTCTTCTGTGTCAAACTGTGTTTACTGGGCACTGCAGTGCACTGATCTTGATTTGCATAAGAAATCTAAAATCTGGAAATCTAACATCGATGCCAGGAAGGTAGTAGAAATTTTTTGTTCTATAAATGGGGGAAAAAATCATGAATGTCACTGCTGTGCTTATCTAATTATGGTTATAAAACACACCCACACACACACACACACACACACACACACACACACACACACACACACACACACACACACACACACAC
>JAQQZR010000009.1:7541994-7553445 GCA_030068235.1 Notoglanidium macrostoma | reverse complement strand
GCACCTGTATGTGTGTGCGTGTGTGTGTGTGTGTGTGTGTGTGTGTGCACTCATCGCATCTTAATAGTGATGCAGTTGGGTAATGTGTTATGAGAACACATGCATTGTCTTTTTACCTGAACATCTCCTCTTTATTATACAGATGTCATGAATTACTACAGTCAGTGTAAAGCCAACTTTATAGACCTAGCTATCATTAAAAATGTTCCTGATGTCTTTATTTTTTTCTATGTTTACACAATACCACCCACATGTACTGATACTGAAACCTTGGGCACTGATTCCCAGCCCATCTGATATTTTTTCTTTAAAAACTACTAAGCTTTAAAATGATTTTTAAACTGAAGTGCTTAAATAATACATAGATAAAAATGTTACACAAAACCGCAGTTTTCACATAAAAACTCCAATATGACAGTGCCTCTGTGCACACAACGAGCTCCATGAAGACATAGGAGAAGACAGTGGAAGATCTTGAGTGTCCTGCACAGAGCCCTGATCTCAACCAAACTGAACACCTTTGGGATGAACTGGAATGCTGACTGAACCTCAGGCCTCCTCACCCAAAACCAGTGCTAATTCTCTTTGAAAGGACAAACACTTCCCAGTTAATTGGAGGTAATTATAAGATCATAGAAGGGACTAAATCTGGAATGGGATGTACATATGGGTGTGATGATCAGGTGAGCACATACTTTTGGCCGTACTGTATGCCTGTGTGTTCCTGATCCTGAAATGGTTATATTTCATCCATGTGTGCCTACTAATATATAATCTGCCTAGTAAAAGTTGATGTGTAGCATGCAGCACGCAGTGCGATTCAGGAAAACTAGTCCTTGCTATAGTTTGAGCACCGAGTAGTGTCACACTTCCATGAAGCTCGTTACCTTTAAATATACAGTCCGTACCACATGAACATGTTTGTTTCATGAAGGCCAGTGGGTTTTTTCTTTCTCAGGTTGTTGAATGAAAGAACAAGACAAATGCTAGACTAATGAACCCACAAATACGGTCTCTCCCATACCTCCTCATGCTACACACATCTGGCCAGATGTTAAAAAGGAATTTGTCTAGTGTGTCTGTTGCTTGGTTTCAAACAGATATTTTTAATGGTATAAATGCTCACCTCTGCACTCTAGAATCGGTTCCTTCACTTCTCTCCAATGTCTCCTACTGACAGGAGAAAATAAAGTTATTATAAAAAAATAAGAAAAATAAGGGCTTATTTTTTGGCTCTTATTTTTTTAAACCCTTTTCTCATAGTGCTTCTTTTTCTAGCTGAGCAGAGCCTGTTATTTGCCTCCCATAATGCCTTTATATTTATTCATTTGTATTACTCACCATAGCAACAGGAAATGAGTTCTCTGCTGCTGGAGTTTCACTGCTGTACCCT
Source organism: Notoglanidium macrostoma (assembly GCA_030068235.1). NCBI lineage: Eukaryota > Metazoa > Chordata > Actinopteri > Siluriformes > Auchenoglanididae > Notoglanidium > Notoglanidium macrostoma. Next base: position 7,552,052 of record JAQQZR010000009.1, on the reverse strand, counting down.
GACATTTGAAGTGACAGCCACACACTAGTCAGAAGAATTGCCATCACACTGCCTATCAGTACAGGAGCAGGCCTGGCAGCTGCACACTTCACTACACACTTCACTTTCTCAGCATATAGTTTACTGTCAGGTATATACATTAGGTTTCTGTAGATACAGTGTGTATGATTTAGACAGGAAAATTTTTCTGGACACATGTTAGTTCATGCTGCCAGAAGGTATCTGCGTGACCTCTGTGTAAATCGCACATGATGTATACCTGGCTGTCACACTGGAAATTCCATGTGTGTTACATAAACAAACTGATTGTTTTGAAATGTATTATAAGCTCTTGTTGCAGGGCTTGTGGCCATGATATGCAGGTAGGCTTTAACTGTGCTAAGAACTCAATAATTCATGTTAAACTATCCAGAAAACTGCTTCTCTGTTTTAAATTTGGCCAAAATCTGTTTTCTGTGGTTTCAGTGTGGACAACAGAAAAGAATGATTCCTGGAGTGCTGTTATGCTGAAGCAAATGCACAAAACTTCTTTTCCCACAGGATCTAATGTAAACTTCTCCAACATGTCAGTTCGGACAGGATACAAAACACCTGGAGTTATTTCTAATCTGTAACAGTGTCTGGCATTACAGATGTGGACAGAACTAAAATCCCAGAGATAGTGCACTTATAATTAGATGACCCCCACCACCCCATGTAGAACTCATCCATTCCAAGTAGTGCTGAAGCTGTATGTTCCTGTTTAAAGAGGTATGTAATTGTTTAGCTGATTGATGGCACTGATGGGCACTAATGTACTTTAATTTCTCTAAAAGTTTTATATTTTTACTTTGCGAGTCGGAGCATCCTCTGTCAAGTAATAGGTGCTTCATATCCCCTACCAGTGATTGGTGAAGATCTGCAGATATATGATTATTATACTCGTGCAGTCATTTCACCATTCTCCTTGCAGTTAAAAACAGCAAAAAAAAAGAAGGAAGAATGGGAGTTAATTGGGAAGAGAAACAAAAGACCTGATCTCTGGCCACACACAAGAAATCACAGTATGAGGCACTCTCATGGACGTCCATTAGCGCTGACTCACCTGCCAAATGGACAGTACTGAGAGAGCAAACAGCAGCACCATCATCATAATTATCATCATTACCATCATAATTATAACCACTGCTAGTTATACAAGTCCTGAGCTTTAGCTGTACACCGGGCAGATATAAAAATAGTCGAATTGGGATTTTTTTTATGCTTGCTACAGTGCTTGGTGTGGCTCTTGGTGTAGCTCTTGGTGTAGCTCTGTTGTGGCTCTTGGTGTAGCTCTGTTGTGGCTCTTGGTGTAACTCTGTTGTGGCTCTTGGTGTAACTCTGTTGTGGCTCTTGGTGTAGCTCTTGGTGTGGCTCTGTTGTGGCTCTTGGTGTGGCTCTGTTGTGGCTCTTGGTGTGGCTCTGTTGTAGCTCTGTTGTGGCTCTTGGTGTAGCTCTGTTGTGGCTCTTGGTGTAGCTCTGTTGTGGCTCTTGGTGTGGCTCTTGGTGTAGCTGTGTTGTGACTCTTGGTGTGGCTCTTGGTGTAGCTCTAGGTGTAGCTCTGATGTGGCTCTTGGTGTAGCTCTGGTGTGGCTCTGTTGTAACTCTTGGTTTGGCTCTTGGTGTAGCTCTTGGTGTAGCTCTGTTGTGGCTCTTGGGGTAGCTCTTGGTGTAACTCTGTTGTGGCTCTTGGTGTAGCTCTGTTGTGGCTCTTGGTGTGGCTCTTGGTGTAGCTCTGTTGTGGCTCTTGGTGTGGCTCTTGGTGTGGCTCTTGGTGTAGCTCTGTTGTGACTCTTGGTGTAGCTCTAGGTGTAGCTCTGTTGTGGCTCTTGGTGTAGCTTTTGGTGTAGTTTTTGGTGTAGCTCTGTTGTGACTCTTGGTGTGGCTCTAGGTGTAGCTCTGTTGTGGCTCTGATGTGGCTCTTGGTTTGGCTCTTGGTGTAGCTCTAGGTGTAGCTCTGATGTGGCTCTTGGTGTAGCTCTGTTGTGACTCTTGGTTTGGCTCTTGGTGTAGCTCTAGGTGTAGCTCTGATGTGGCTCTTGGTGTAGCTCTAGGTGTAGCTCTGATGTGGCTCTTGGTGTAGCTCTGTTGTGGCTCTTGGTGTAGCTCTAGGTGTAGCTCTGTTGTGGCTCTTGGTGTAGCTCTAGGTGTAGCTCTGATGTGGCTCTGGTGCAGTAGCAGTACCAGAAGCTTTGCTATTAGTGCTGCACAATTATTAGCACAATACTTGCCTTTGTAGAAGCCTGTTAAGTGCAAATTAACATTTTTATTGCTTTTCTGTGAGCGCTCTGGGTGTCTTGATAAATTGTGCCATTGGAATGATTCTGAAAGAACAAAACCACCATTTTCGTTTAAAACACTCGCTTTCTTAGGACCCACCATACTTGTACAGTGTGAATGGATTCTATACGGTGTAGGAAGAATTCCTTTGAGATTCTGCCCCATGTTGGCATGATTTGATCACAGTATTGTTGCAGTCGAGTCTCCCGTTGTACCACATACAAGAAGTGCTGCGTTGTCAGATACAGGACACGGTCAGTGACGTTACTCACTGAGACCGTCACATGATGAGCTGTTGGTGTTGAGAAACCAGTGTGTGCAAAAATACTACATTCTCCACACCATTACACCACCAGCAGCAGCCTGAATTGTTGAGAGTAACGCCATTCTGATCCCACCCCAAACACCACAATATCACAACCGAAATATATAACCCTATTCCCGCCTGAATGTGCTGGTTTTGTTCATATTGTGCAGCTCCGTGAGCAGTGCTCCTGTGGATGATGTTTTTGTGGTCTGGGAGTTTAAAGCGTCGTCATGAATGTGAGTGCGAGACTGTACGATGAGCTGTCTAAGCTTGTTGTCTGATATAAAGGAGACAACAGAATTGAAAAATGAGTTCCCGTTCGAAGTTTGATGTTCCTGCACTTTCTTTGTGTCGGAGTTAGAGAGAGTGATCGAGGTTCGGCTTGCAAGGCTGTACATCTTCATTCTTAATTCTTTAGCTTGTCCCTCATTTATTTCTTATTCCTGTTTGTTCTCCATTTCTTTGTGTTTGAGTCAGACTGATGGAGACAGGGGCTGTGTCTTCATCTCTCGTGCTCTCCCCCTCTCTCTCTCTCTCTCTCTCTCTCTCTCTCACATGCACACCCTCCTCCCTTTCTCTCTCTGTCTCCCTGTCTCTTTCTCTTTCTCCCCCCTCTCGGTTTCTTGTTTTCTTTGTGTCTGTTCCTACTGCCACCATTTGTGCTCCTGGTTGTTCTCCTCTCCTCTCCTCTCCTCTGCTCCACAACACATATTCCTGCATTGATCAATCCTAATCCTCAGACTTGCTCATCTTATTTAAAATGAAAGACAAGCTGAAGATGTGTGCAGGTGTAGGGCTTTATGGATTCTTTGCATAACATACATTACAAAACACGATGGATTAATTTTGGTTCATTTAAGTAACGGAATTAATTAGTCACTGTTTTTGCTTTCTGCAAAGAGAGGGCTGCCGAGTAATAGCTCAAATTAGAATCACACTTTACTATACAGCCAATTTTGGAGGGAGAAATGATTGTGAGGCTTATTGCAATCTCAGGGTGTATCGCAATATGCTGCTTTGTTCCTGTGCATGACACTCTCATGATTTGGGAGTGTAGATTCACTGTGAGACGTCTAAGCTCTCTGATTGGATTGTTGTCTGATCAAAATACAACAACAGAAATGACTTCCTGTGTCAGTTCTATTCAATGTCCCTGCGCCTTCTTTGTGTCTGGGTTCCGTTTGCATGGCTGTGTTTTTTTCAGGAGTAAAATATTTGTACTTGATCATTCATCATTTTAAATCAACAGACAAAGGCTGTTCATGCTGTATACCATAAAGCCATATTCTTTTCAATGGACAGATTTTGAATCAGAACCGGTCTGCTCCTTATTCACATTAATTAGAACTAATTAAGAGGAGGTGTTTAATGCTATATGTACACAAACAAAGCATCACAATGCGTAACCATCCGTGCAGTAAAACTGTATAAAGGGGAAACCTGAATTTACTGTGTAATTAAAGGGGAAACCAGATATGCAGAATTAAGTGCATTTATTTTTAGCTCATCAGTGTTGCAGTAAGATATGTTTTAATTTTTTGGGGGGGAATACAATAATCATAGACATAATTAAAATATGATTAATTGCTCATTCCTAGCCTAAAGTAAACAGGAGTGTTTAATGAGGCAAAAAAGCAGACAGAGAGAGAGTGTGTATTATTACCATTCCCATTTTCACAGTGTGAGCGCTGATGATTGGCCACTGATCCACTGCTGACAGTCACCAGGCTGTTGCTCTGCAAGCTCCTGCTGCTACGGCATGGTGCTCTAGGGTCAGTTGTGTCCTGCGTTCACCTGCGTGACCTAATGCGTGTTCTAAAACACGTCAGTGGAAAGGATCAGCTTGGTGCATATCTGTTAAGTGTCGAAGCAGAATTTAGAGTAGCAGGTTGAAAAAGTATAATCCACACTTTTCCTTATGGTTGTGTACGCTTTTCCCTGCCGTATGCTGTATGCGTGTGTGTGTGTGAAACGAGGATGGAGTGATATGAGGCATGGTGTTCTGAGTGCACTCTCGCTCTTTTGATGCCGCTGCATGGCACATATTAAGACCGAGTACAAAAGCCTCAATTAACGCACAGGTCGTTAGGGGCGGCTTCAGAGTGCTGCAGGAGGAGCTGCTACACAATGCACTTTAGCATAACGAGTCTGAGCACATCATTATCTCTGTTCTGTGCTAACCTTACACACCCCACAAAGCGCACACACACGCACATGTACGCGCGCACACACCTGTCATACATGGCAAAGCTGCTGTCTACCTTTTACACATCCTACACACTCTTCTCCCTATACACACCACCACCGTCATCCACAGACCTTCCACACACTTTTCCATGGAGCTACTGTCTAACACTTCCTACACTCTTTACACTTCCTGAAAAGCACACACACACATGCATTCACCACATATATCATGGATTCAGTCCCAGCACTGTTACAGTGATTTGTTTTTCGTTTATGTTTTTATGTATTGGCTGTATTAGATTTGAAATGAAAATGTGTCTAAGTTTAAAGTGCTAAATGGGAACCCTACCCTTTACATCAGTGTGAGTAGAAAATGTGATTAAAGCTAGACTTTATCCTGTAAACACACACACACACACACACACACACACACACACATACATACACTCCTATAACTAATTCTTTGAGGTTGTAGACATTTACCTGCAGCACCTGCTTTTTATACACACACACACACACACACACACACACATCTATACCTATACCTTGTTATTTGAAGCTCTACACAATTATCTTCAGCTCCTTCATTTTCTACACACACACACACACACACAGGCGCGCACAAGCACACGCACACACACACACAGACTCTCCGTTATACTTTCAGTCTCTGCAGTTATCCATAATTTTTGTTCTGCTCTCCAGCTTCCAGCTTTGTATCCAGCACTTTGTGCTCTTCACTGCAGAAGCAGGGGTCTTCAGATGGTGGATTGAGGACTGGATACAAATCTAGCAAAAATATTTCAGCAGATCAAACTGAGCACTCGAAAAATCCTTTAGTAGACCACAAACGAAAAAAACTTGCCATAGTTCAGCAACTCCAGTTTTTAAACGTGAACCATCTCGGCTTCTGTAGCAGATCCTCTGCTGCAGCTTGTTTCAGCCAGTCGTGTGCATTTATATAGGTTATTAACTGAGGACAGCTCAGTGAGACAGGGAAGCCTTTTCAGACTTTCATATTTATTTTTCTTCATTTATCATTCATGGCTTGTTAAAAAATGTTGAAAGAAGAACAAAAAGCCACACACATCAAAGTACACTCAGATGGGGATGAGTCCTGGACCCAAAGTAAGCTGAGTAAACATGTAGGTGTGAAGGAGGATCTGCACACTGAAACGAGCTTCCCATGAGAACGTTGACTCTCAGAAAAGAGACGTGAACATGACGACTTAATACATTTCTCATTGGGAGAATTTTGGTGTGAGATCATCCATCGCCTTTGTGGTGTTTAAAAGAAAAAGTTGTTAGTGAAAAGAAATATTCCGAGATTGAGATGTGTATTTTCTGCTTTCACTTCAAAACAGTTGCGGAGTCTGAATCAAGGCAAAATTGATGCTTTTGGTTCATTTGTTATTTGGTTTCGTTTGTTTTCTCACTGCATATGAAAAACAAATACGAAAAACAAAAACGGTTGGCTGATGGGTGTGTAGTGCTGAAACTGGAGCAGCGGCAGCTCAGTGGTTATGACCTTCGGCTATTGATTGGAATTTTGTGAGTTCAAATCTCAGCACTGCCAAGCAAGGCCCTTTACCCTCAGCTGTATAAATTAGATAAATGTTGCTCTGCATAACAGTGTCTGCCAAATGGCGTGAATGTAAAAATGTATGCTTCATTCATCGCTAAGAAATACAACGACAGAAAAAACATCGAAATGGTAATGAACAGAGAACAGAGCCACGCTCACTGTGTTGCTAAATAATTATGGAAAATGACTAGTGTAAAACATTTTGTGTGTGGCATCCACTGTTTATTTTCTCTTTATGTGTATCAGGCCAAATCTCCACTACACCACTTCAGCACTGGGTTCAGTTTGTGCCTCGCAGCTCATTTTAGCAGCTCACAGATACAGACAAATCTCACCAGCAGCCCAAAATACACAGCATGTCTGATACACGTCCTGTATTTAGGTTGATTCAGGGTTGAATCGCTTTCTCACCGCAATCGAACCTAGCTCAGATAGACTTGGACTAGTTGTTTTTGACAACACCTGAGGAGATCGCAGCAGGGTTCAGTTCAAACAGACTGAACACTGCATAGCAGTCATGTTAGTGGCTTATCGTGACCTTTACCAGCAAAGAATTTTTTGTAGCTCAACTTTCATAAATTGTAGTTGAACACCACTGGTGTAAAGGGTGGACTACAGCTGCTTTTGCTTTGAGCCTCAGAGCATGTGACCTGGCTTACTGCACATTAACCACATTTAGCTGCTGCAGGGAAAATTTCATGCATCCAGTGAGGATAACTCGGTCTCTCTCTCTGTCTGTCTGTGTCTCTCTCTCTCTCTCTCTCTCTCTCTCTCCATTCGTAACAGTGTGTAAAAAAACTCTGAAATAATCAACAGCTAAAGAAATCCACTGAAACGTTGGCCTTGCATGCCGCGCTGTGTCAGGATGTTAAGAACGTCAGCATGAGAGAAGCTCGGAGCACTGTGTGTGTTGCAGCAGTAGAGGGGACTGGGCCCGCCTCGTATCTGGATCAGCCTGTCTGGTCCATGCTCAAATAACGAAGCTTACAAATAATGCACAAGCCTAACATGGCTAATCATAGCCTACTTGTTAGATTCTTTGTACTATGAATTGATTGCATCCATGGCTGAGGTTCTTAAGCCAGCCCCCTCTTTTATAGACTTATTATAAATGCATGTTTACTAAACACTTAAAAATATGATGTATATATTTGTTTGACACTAACCTGCCAGACACGCCAACATGTTGCCATCTGAGCCACGACTGTACATGGGGATGAAGGAACTGATTGTGCCGGTGGATTGTAATTACTGTGATGCAAGAGCATGACACTGCAGTGATCAAAGAGAGATCAGCGCAGGAACAGGGATGTCTTTATGTTACATGTCTTGGGAAAGGAGTTTAGTCTCAACCACAGCCGTTTTCTCACACAGTATCGGGGTCATTCACTACTTCTGTTTACATTTACATTTATGTCATTTTGGCAGACGCCCTTATCCAGAGCAACTTACACAACTAAGCAATTGAGGGTTAAGGGCCTTGCTGAAGGGCCCATCAGCGATAGCTTGGCAGTGCTGGGATTTGAACTCACAACCTTCCGATCACTAGTCCAATGTCTTAACCACTGAGCTACCACTGCCCTGTTGAGATCAGATCCTACAGAAAGTAGGATAATGGCAGCATGATGCCGCTGGTCTGAGGTTTCCCCAGATCCCAACTCACAAATATAGTTTCTACCTGCAGTTAGTTCCAGATTAAACAAACTTCTGTGTGATTTCATCTCCCACTCGCAGGAGACAACAGTGGCTGCAGTAACAGATCTTGTCACGTGAGAGCATGCGGTTTTGTGGGCAGTTCCTGTTTAGGAATTGGAACTAGAATGACTCCATGGCATTTACAAACTGACAAATGTACTTTAATGTGAATTTCATATATTTGAATTATGTACCATACACATTAGATGGCATTCTGTGGTATTTAGTAAATGTACAGTTTTGCCCATGTTTAGCTGTGATTTGCCTTTATGAACATGTCATTAAAGATGACTCAGTTTAATTCAGTTTAATTTGTATAGCACTTTTAATAATGGACATTATCCCAAAGCAACTTTACAGAAATATTTAAAAATTCAGGTATGAATGTATAAATTTCTCCGCAACGAGCAGGCCATAGGTGTGGTGGCAAGGAAAAACTCCCTGAGAAAACACGAGGGAGGAACCAGACTCAAAAGGGAATCCATCCTCATCTGGGTGACAGCGGACAGTGGGATTTAGAATTAAATTCCTTATAAATTCTTCTATAACTATGTGCTATATGTTCAGAAGTGTAATTGTGTAGCCAGGAAGTTCACTAAAGTTGGATTATGGCTTTGCGAGAAAAAAAATTCAGAACACTGAACCTCAAAATCACAAATCACAAAAATACAGATTTTATGTCAATTAAAAAAAATTCATGCCAAAAGAATAGTTTTGCAGGGTGATATGTCTGTATAAAGCACTTGATGCTTAACTGTTAGCTTAACTTAACTTAACTTGGCTGTTAGCAGCTAGGAGCCAAATTTAGCTGCTTAATAGGGAGTTTAGTGGAAGGTAAAGCATGGATGTAAGCATGGCAGACGAGTGTGATTGGCTAAATGCTGAAAATGTTTGCATTTCTGTGGGAACCCAGAGGCTTCACCTTTGGTCTAATTTACATGAAATCTGTATTTTTGAGATTTAACACTCACTCACTCACTCTGTCGGTAGTTTCATTCACAACAGTGTATAAAGATTCTGAAATAGGCAACAGCTTAAGAAATCCGCTGAAAGGTTGTCCTTGTATGACGTTCTGTGTCAGAATGTTAAAAGCACTGAGAGAAGCTCAGAGCACTGTGTGTGTGTTACAGCAGCAGAGATGACTGCCTCATGGCTGGATTAGCTGTTGCCAGAATTTTTGTATTTATAATTTTATTTACATTTTTTCAGATTTGAATTTTAGATTCCTGTTTTTTTCCCTTTTTCTCAAATTTCTCGTCTGTATCCTTTTATTTCAGATGATGTTTTTGATACCAAATCTAACACAATTATTAATGAAACCAATATCATTAATATAAAATGTATATAATTAAGCCACCATTTTCAGGTGGACCACAGAGCAGTTCCCTGCACCACAACCAGATTCAAAAGCAGCTTTCACATCTGACCAATCATTAACAGCACAAACAAAGAGGCCCAGTTTAAGGTGAATACCTGCAAAGAACAAAGTCTACAGCATTTGACATTGACTTTTCTTGATTAATGTGTCCCTAAAACGAGCAAACCTTTATCACTTGTCGGTGAAATTCTGAATGCCCTCATGCACCAGTCTAGCTTTCCAGTAATTTCGGCCATTGCCTGCTGTCTCTGACTTTGACGTGTGTGTTTACAGCAATCTCGGAGCTCTTTGTTTCACAATGGCTCTGCTTTTAATGTGTGCCTCTGTGACCAGATGAAAAGATCATCAACTATTACACTCACGCATAAACTGCCTCATTTATTTATCATTGGAATTGACCTGGAACATGCTAAAGACTATTCATTGTGTAGCTTCTACTTGTCTGGCACATGCATGGTTAATTGCAGAGCGCACTCAGGGGTATGGGGGGATGTGCCACTAGAGACCTGGCGCACCAATTATGTCATCATTTTCCCTTACATCCATTCATCATTTTAATAGTGCCGATGTAGTGGGTTGTCTTGATGCCATGCTTGGGTTTGGGGAGC
>JAQQZR010000009.1:7508362-7535089 GCA_030068235.1 Notoglanidium macrostoma | reverse complement strand
TGTGTGTGTGTGTGTGTGTGTGTGTGTGTGTGTGTGTGTGTGTGTGTGTGTGTGTGTGTGTGTGTGTCTGTGCGTGTTTGAGAGAGAGAGCGAGAATGTGTGGGCATGTGTGTATCTGTGAGAGACAGTAAGAGATTGGCTGCTCGGTTTGTCCCAGACATGTGACCAGTAGTGTGTGTGATGACAATTAGATTTAGGTTGAGGGATCAAGGGCTGAGAGGAAAGCAGGAGTGCAGTTCAGAGAACGCCGCTCCAAATGGTTAGCGTCCTCTGAAGTGACATTGCAGTGACGTAGAGCGGGGAATGAGTGTGCCTAGAAAGCATGAAGGAACACACACACAATCACACATGGAGAATCACCAGGAGAGCTCGCATCTTGAGCAGTGATCGTCTTCCTGTCATGCATATTTCACACAGTCAGAAGGTAAAGAAAGGGAGAACCATATGTCCCTTCCAGCCCCCGAGGTCTCTGCCCCATCCTGACGTTTCATATGTTTGTGTTAAAATGAAATGAGTAGCAATGTGCCACATTTTTCATGGTTTATACTAGCTGATATTGCGGTGGATTTACACAGCGATGTTGTAGTTTCTAAACCAAGGTCTCTTGCTTTATAATGTTTTTATACTAAAATATCTGTCTCCATTACACACAGCATGCAGTGGGTCATGACGGACTGCTCAGAGATGTACTCACGCTCCCTGCTCTTCTCAACAGGATCAACTTTTAGAGAAGTTGCAGAAATGTGCCGTAGCTAATATATCACTATGCAACATGTGCACTGCATCCGTTGCTATTTTGAAATGCCTGTTTTCTTCCATAAGCAGCTCATAAACAATCAGACCATTTCATTATTTTGGAGTTAAAGCCTGTGATAAACTTGATATCTGTTGATTTCTGAATCACATCACATGTTCTTGCCTGCGCTGACAGTCAGATGTTAGACTATGCCTTGCTAGCATAGCTCTCAACAAGAAGTCGCGGGTTAGGTCTATGGGCAAACCGTAAATGTCCTCCTCAGTGGCTCCGAGATCAGCCGAGAAACTGCTGATTAGGTCTTGGAATGCAGGTTTTTTCCACAGAGGTTACATCCTGCTACTACGTTATGAGGACGTAGCTGTTTCCATACTGAATTTAACAGCTGGAGATGCAATGTGCAAGGTTTAAAAAAAATAAATAAATAAAATAAAAAATCCGGGAAATACCAAGGTCCAGACCTCGGTTATGGCAGTTTGAGACTAACTAGTTATGCTAGTATACTCTCTACTCTCTCTCTAATCCTTCTGTCTGATCTGATCTGATCATGCCTGCATAGTTGTATTCAGCTTATGTGTGTGGTGCACAGAGGCCCGTGGCCACTAGGGGGCTGCATGAGTAAGTCCGTTGGAAAGTGAAAAGTAAAAACATCAAAAGATTTTACTAGTTTCATACAGTGCGCTTCGTATGGAGCATCAGGAAGGTTAGACAGTCAGTCTGTCTGTTTGCCAACCACCTCCGTTCCCTTCAATGATTTCAATGACGGACTCCTGTGATTGGCTGATTTTGCTCTTGTTGACAAGGGACAGACGATAAAGCCATCGCACTCTAAGGAATGGCTAGTTTTGTGCTCTTGACTCCCAGCCATTGCTGTGATCTCCTCAGGGTTCGAACTTCATGATATCCTGACAAAAGGGCGAACAGTTTACCTCTGCGCTACTCGGCAGTTCGTACAAATCAGTATGTAAGCTGATATGGTAGTGTTTTTATAATATTAGAAACGAGTTCATGTAAACCTGTGAGTTGCTGCCAGAACTAGCCAGAGCTGCTGTTATAGAAAATTAATCAACACCTTCTATCCATTCAGATAATATAGAAATGTACTTTTAGTAGTATAGTTTTATGGTTTTGTTTGTGGATTGGAATTTAAATACACATGGTGGTGTAATGGAATATTCCAGTGTCGGTCTGTTGGTTAATATCACTACAATATTTCCATCTCTGTATGCCCCAATATTGCCTTTAACTAAAAAAAAAACAAAAAAAACTTGTTTTAAATGGTTTAAAGCCTACTATTCATACAAAGTGAAATGAAGCCGGTTGATCGTTACTCACTTGTTCCGGCTCCAGACTCTGCACATTTTTCTCTGTACTTGTCAATACCTTCCTCTAGCACCTTTTATCCAACTCTAGTAATAGCCCTGACCTTCAGGAGCTGAATCAGGTGCATTACACCTGCACAAGTCATGAAGTCCCCAGGAAGAGGATTTGCCAACCACTGTAATACAACCTTAAATCTGACTGATGAATTTCAGACATTATCCACAACTCCATCGTTCTCGGCTGCTCTTTTCAGCTCTCTAGCAGCCATTCTTAGTTGAATCATGGAGTTGTGACCTTTAATACCCCTCACACTGATATATTCTGCCGTACTGCATGTTCCGCTCAAGCTGTGAGGCAGAGAGTGATGAATGTGGAGAGGAAAGCTGTCAGCAGGTCTTCAGCTCTATGTCGTCTTCTCACCAGCGTTATGGAAATGGATGGCTAATTTATTTCTCTGTTTGTTCAGAAGAGGGCCCGTAAAGAAAACATGGACATAATAAGAGGGGAGCTTCTGGACTGAATATCCGTTCATATGCACAGTGTGGACAGAGATCAGAGGGTTGTGATGTTCTTTCTCTCAGTAAATATTTTACATACTATTTGCACTCTATGGAATTTTTTTTTTCTCTTTGTCTATGAAAAGCTCCTTTTAGCTAGCGTTAAGTGCTTAATCTCTGATCTCATGTCTTGATTCGGCTCTTGTTGCACAATGGGTGCAAATTATCCCGGGTAGCCGAATACACAATTAGCCCTCTCCACTGCCACAGCGGACCGCTCCAGGCCCCTTTGAAGGTTCCGATTAATGATGCAGTAGCCACTCCACAGGCTAATGGTGGCTAATGGCTGACCAGCCATGCTCTAGTGTCCTCTCACCTTTGACCTCAGCTCAGTGTCATTAAAATGAGCAATGATGCTCGAGTGATGCTCATTTACACACATCCCAGCTCGGTTGAAGATGCAAGGCATAAGTCAGTGGGCAGGAAAAGATGTTCCTTTGTAAGGGCAAAAGGAAGGTCATGTTTATTGTTGTACATGTATACAAGAAATTCTCTTTGTAAACCAAGGTTATTGTAGAGGAGCGTGATTAGCTGTCCTACAGCTGAAGCTACAGGAGAATGGGTTTATTATTAAATCTGTCACGCTACACAGAGTTGTGCTCCCAGCATGAAATTCCTGGTTTACACCGAGTTTTTTATTTTTTATTACTTTTGGTTTATTAGCGTTTCAGATTTAGAGCTCATTAAAATCACCTTGCTTGGTAACCTCGGCTGCCTCTGAAGTGTCCTCGCTTGCTGAGCCAATTCTCCATGGAGCTTTCGAGAAAAGCTGTGCTCGTGCCTTTTTTTACTATCTGAGACCGTAGTCTATGCAAAGTGTTGCTTTCTGTTTTAAATTTCTGGGTCATCTTCAGGATGAGGTCAGGCCCAGTGAGCGCAGCAGCGATTGGCACTTCTCCTAACCTGGCTGATTTGATAGATTGCCACCCATGGAAGGAGAGGGAGAGGAAAGAGGCCAACCTGGTGTGATGCCATTACGGTTCGAAGGCACGGTCTTGGCTTTATGTGAGAAATAGAAGCGATGGAAATAGTGAGAACATTCAGGCCACCAATCTGTAAGAGGAGAGAAACGAAGCCTTGCACAACAGATGGTCAAACCGCAGTAATCCTTAAAAGACCTCAAGCACCAGCGATTGGAAAAAAGGGGTACAATTTGAGCTGAAGAAAGAGTAGGCCCATACGACTGGAAGCAGTTGAGAAAATACAGTGATATGTCTCGGAGTAAAATGCATACTGACTATTGCTAAAGTTCTGCTTTTATGCAAAACATCTTATTGTAATTTGCTTAATTAATTGAAATTCTCTGACATAAATGCTGCATTTCTTTGCGGCATTCGTAGGATTCTGCATAATTGGACAGCCCTAAATGATGAAATGGCCAAGAAATGCAGCCTGCTTCTGTTGTTTATTTGATATGGAGGAATAGCTCTTGAATTCTAGCTCAATACGGCTAGATAACTCTGGGACCCAAAACATGAAACGCATTGCAGTGCTTTGGAGAATATATTTATATTCAGATATGAAGTGGGCATGGTCTGTACTGGAAGGGTTTTTGGCCTTTTTTTTTTTTTTCCTTTAAATGTTAGGCCCACCACCATGCCCTAGAAATACAGAAAATGTTGAAAAATAGGGCTGCTGAAAAAATGAGTCATTTTCATTCATCAATTATAACAACAAATAGCTACTTGCAGAACAGAATGTTATTCAACTCCTGAACTAGACACTCTGGGGAACTTTCTGGAAAACTTTTTTTTTAAATCTTTCTGATGTGACTGAGTAAGCAAGCTAACTGTCTAGTGATACATATTTTTACATACGTACATTCTTTTGATCTCAAATCCATATAGCAAAAACCTCAGTAGTAGCTAGGGCCTTCATTTGCTTTAAAAATAGTGGCATGGATTCTACACGATGCTGGAAACATTCCTTTGTGATTCAGATCTAGAGACCAGGAAGGCCACTGAACTCATTGTCATGTTCAAGAAACCAGTTTGTGACATGGCCATGCCATTAGGAGATGGGTAAATTGTGACCATGAAGGGATGCTCATGCTCGGCAACAGTATTCAAATAGGCTGTGACGTTCGAGTGATGATTGATTAGTATTAACGGGCCCAAAGTGTCCCAAGAAAACATTCCCAACAAACCTTGGTTGGGTCCAAGGTTTCATGCTGTTGGTGCAAAATGACCCTCCACCTGTGTGTGTCATAAGAAATCGAGATTCATCAGACCAGGCTACATTTTTCCAGTCTTCAACTGTCCAGTATTGGTGAGCCTGTACCCACTACAGCCTCAGGCTTGACCCAGTCATCTAGCCATCACAATCTGTCCTTGTCAAAGTCACTCAGATCCTTTCTTGCTTCCAACGTCTCAACTTAGATAACTGACTGTTCACTGACAGCCCTTTATACCCCTTGACAAGTGCCATTGTAAAGATATACTCAATGTGTATATGTATGTATGTATATAAGTGACAATCTACTAAAATAAAGCAAACACTTCAGTCAGTAAAGTGACATTTTCATTTATGTTTGTTTATTTTAAACGAACACTTTTAATCCTTTATATCTTGTTATTTACAAGTATGTACACCACATTTTTATCATGTGTATAGAATCTGATCAAATGGAAAAAGTTAAAGGTCATTTAATCTTTTGTTGACTTTTTGCCATTCAAAGTTTTGACTCCAAATATGTAATGCGATAAAAAAAAAAAAAAAAAAAATGACAGGAGTTCCAGGATCAACACGCCACTGTGACTCCCGTTGCGCAGAATCCGGAAGTGTGAAATGGATCTATTAACTAATTTTCTGGATGAGAGGATGCACTGAGGGGTTGCGTGTCTTTTCATTATTTGTATAAACAGACTACTGATTTATTGTCCAGGCCATTTGGAGTGCATTTACTCTAGTACTATCCACATGCCTAATCAAACTACATATTGTCTGAACTGTCTATGTTTCAGCATATAGAAATATAAAATATTTCTATAACATCAGTTTTATTTCAGCTCTTGCCTATAATAGAAAGCTGCAGAATGCATGGGCTGTGAGGCGGAAAGTCTCAGTCTCAGAGAGGTTGTAGTGTTCTAGAGCTCACTTTCAAACTGAACACTATGCCAGTGTTGGTGGAGCTCGTGCCAGCTGCTTCCCTCCCTTTGGCACTTGCCTTGAATGGATTGCTAGTCTTGCAGTTGCATAATTAGATGCTCAGCGGTCCACTAGAACAGGTTTGCTCATACCTCTGGCTCGTCTCCCAATTTCAGTTTTATCTCTAATTACGCTGTTCCTCAAAGCCTTTGGACGAACAACATGGACTTGATTGGAAATGAGGGATTCTTGTTACATTGTTAAGTGTGGTTAAGGATGTGAACATCGTTTAACTGAGACCTGCTCTAAAAAATTATGATTATGGTAAGCGTCTATATTTTTAAGGCAGATCAAAATTTAAATGCCTAAAAGGTGTGAATAGTAAAGAACATCATATGTTCCATCATTCAATGGAGTGCTTCAATCATTAAATGGAAAAAAACTCAATTCATGGATATGAAAATCAGTCAGTCTAGCCTTGTGGAAGTAAATAGCAGGAAACCAGATGGTTAGTCATGAACCTCTGCAGTCCTTGACCTTCAAAGCAAATGGCTGCAGAGAGAGACAGAGAGACAGAGACAGAGAGACAGAGACAGAGAGACAGAGACAGAGAGACAGAGACAGAGAGAGAGAGACAGAGAGAGAGAGAGAGAGAGACAGAGCAGCTGGCAGTTCATACAGTCATCATATCAGTCTCATTTAAGATACGATCCTAACTGAATAATGAGTCAAGAACTGGCTTTTCTATTTTTAGAACTCAGCCATTGCGCTGCATTGCTCAGTCCTCATGCTTGATGTTCCCTGGCAGTGTTGCTCAATCTCTCTCTCCATCCTGCACATTTCCTCCTCTAACTCACCCAGTTCAGCCTAGTTCAGGCGTGTTACTCAGCTCGTGAGTCAAATCGGGTGAGTCGGGGATGGGAAATGTGCAGGGTGCTGGCAGTCCAGGACCAGGGCTGTGATAAAATATTCTAGAGCAAATTAATATTGATACAATGTGCATCCATTAAATCTCCAGCGCACTTTGCAAGGAATATTAGATCATATCGTCGGAATCGATTTTTTACATGGTTTTCTTACACATCTTTTAAAACAAATCACTGTTTTTGGAATGTATTAAATTAGTCTCTGGACTGCTTGTGTGTGGGGGTGTGTGTGTTGGTGTGTGGGTGAGAGTTGTGCACTGTGACAGAATTAAACAGCATGATTATTAAGCAAGCAGCCCATTAGGACGCGATGCTACGTATAGATGGAATTGATGGAATGCATCTGATTTCATGCTCTGTGTATTAATACCTGTCCATATCCTCAACAGTAAGATTAATGTAATATGTGAGACTGTAAGGGAGTGTTCATCACCGTGAGCATCATCACACACAAAACAGGCTTGCCATTTTGGTTCTTGGGATTCACTGAAGAAAATCTGAATCTACAAGCTTGTAAGGGGAAAATCCTTATTCTGTTCTGCGTACAAAAGTGTTCATTAGTTTGTCCCTGGAGGTGATATCGTTAAGGTTTGAAGTAGAAGAGATTCGGAAGTTCGGTTTAAGGACCTGTTCATAGAGCACTTACTTCTCAGTGATCTAGCGAGCAGTACTGCAGTTCTTTTAGTCTAAATTGAAATAAAATCATTTATTCTGATTAATTATAAATATTATACAGCTAGGTATGGACATCAGAATTAAACGTATTAAAAATGCATTTTTTTGGAAAGTCATGGAAACATTTCCATCCACATGATACAATGATTATTCTGAATGTCATTTTTTTGTGCACAACGGTTTTATTATTGCCATCTCGCTTACGTTCACGGGGTTTATATTAAGTTTGATGTCTTGGATTCTGTTTATAAACAATCATCATTTTCTTCTGTGCTAAAAAGCCGCCTGGCTGAAATCTAGAAGTTCCGACTAAGAAGTCAAAGAAGTCTTTTTGGTATATTTTAAGTGATGTTCACTGACCATGTGATTGAAGTCAGGGAATATTTGCAACAGGACACTTGAATTTAATACATCCTGACATGATGTTACACACAGCATTATGCTCTACAGAGTAGATTAAACCCCATCACACTGCAGCAGTGGTAGCAAACCAGTCAGCCTCAGAAATATTTTTCAGGTAGTTACTTTTCAGAGTATATTTTATGGCATGTCAGTAGAAGTCAATCAGGAACACTGTGACTAACTTTCCATCATTTATATCGGGCCTTATAATTTGAATGTCAAAAATGTTGAAATTTAATGTTCACCTTTTCAGATTTTATTGGTTTGATATTAAATACAAAGATGTGTGAGGAAAAAAATAAAAAGGCTAAAAGATTCATGAATGAATTGAGATTGTGATGAGCAAAATCTGTTTCCCAGGCTAATGAAAGACATTCCCAAGCAGACGTGGTTCTCCTCATTATTCAGTACAACCAATATGATGTTAAAGCTTTTCTGTTCATTGTTGGCCTTTTACACCACTTGTTTACAAAATTCATAAGAGATAAAAAGGTTAAAACTACTTTTTTTGTAGACTAATTTTAAGAATTCATATATTTCCAGTGATCGATAAACAAATAAAAGGTTTTTATACCTTCTCTTCCCAACTGTTATCCCTTTTATACATGATCTTGTTGTAATGCATTAAAGAGTCAGGAGTGTTGGTAATGAGAGAGGCCATCCCTGTCTAGTCCTCCACTAAATGCCTTACAGGAGAGGAGAGTTTCTCTTTGTAGAAATTAAAGGCTTTGGATAGGCAACAAAACCTATTTAATATATGTCTATCCCATATCCCATCCCAGAGCATTCTAACTGCAAACAAGAACTTCCAATGCATATAATATCCACTATATCTTTTCAAACGCAGCTAACAAATGTGCAATTAAAAAAAATGGAAAGCATCTGGGGAAAAAAACAGCGCTCCCTGGAGACTCATCAGCCCTCGACTCCTTAATTGGCTTTAATTGCCCACTCTCTTTCAAAAAGTGACACAAA
Organism: Notoglanidium macrostoma; assembly: GCA_030068235.1. NCBI lineage: Eukaryota > Metazoa > Chordata > Actinopteri > Siluriformes > Auchenoglanididae > Notoglanidium > Notoglanidium macrostoma. The sequence goes on along the minus strand of JAQQZR010000009.1, from coordinate 7,526,390 downwards.
TTGTTTTGATTAAGAAAGCCTTGGGACATGTACGTTTTCTAATAGACGTCACTGAAGTTTAAGAGAGATTGACTGGTTATATCATTGGCATGCATTTATTTTTTTACAGCTGTAAATTTACTGTTTTAACTGTAAGACCCATCTATGTTCACATTACCAGGCTGAAGTGACCCAAATCTGATTCTTTGCCTTGGTGTGACACAGATCTGATCTTTTCATTTGTGGTCCTAAATCTTCCGTATCCGAATGGTGACTATGCGACATGAATGAGAACAGTTAGATGGGAATTCATGCGGCTTTTTGCCTATACGCATGTGCTGAACGCGGTCATCATCAGCCAGCTTGGTGTTCTGTCGATTTGTGCTACCCATCGAGATATTCTACTTAGTGGTTGCATGTTAGGTTAGGTTTAAAGTAAAAATTTTTGGTTAACTTTAAGTTTTATTTCTTATGATTAAGGTTAGGGTTTGGTTAAGGGCTACGGCTAAAATCGAGTTTATTTTCTGCTATCGGTAGCATTAATTCATGCTACGGTCGCATTTTTCATCAAGGTTTCACCAAATCGTCAGAACACCGGCAGCACGGCTGAACAAAAATGGAGGAGAGCTGCAGCTAACCAACGGTTTGCCATCTTTCAGAGCAAAGTGCGCTGCATACATTAGCAACTAGTGCGTCCATTTTGTCATTTTGTCAATTCTGTTTTTGTTGCTGGTGACACAGATGACTCTTCAAAAATGTATCACTGTGCATGTGCGTGCCGTTTTGGAAGACAGATGTGTTCACATTAAGTATAGGTCACTTGTAACTAAGAATTTGAACTGTCAAGATAGGCAAATCTAATCTGAGCAAAAAATCGGAATAAAACCACATAAACTACTACCATCTGAGAGTGTTGAATTAGTCTGCTTCTTGTGCTGTAAATATATCCCATATAACCATACATTTACACAACCCATCCCAGAACTCTCATTCACAATATACTCATCCGTTCAATACACACATTTGACTTCACACTACACCTGTGATATAATCTATCTGGTGTCACCAAAGATGTGTCTGTTTCCTCAATGTTTCTTCCTCAGGTTGGAGGTTTTTTCCCTAGTCACTGTATCCTCTGACTTCCTCGTCTCGATGTGTGTAAAACTACTTTGTAAGCGCGTATACACATGACTTTAATTGGAGTTTAATGTTGTAATGCAATGTAATGTTGTATATCAGTGTTAAGGTGTAGAAGAGAACACCACTGCGCTTGTCTGTGGAACAATTTTTTTTTACTCATCCTATATGATTTCAGAAATCCAAGAATAAGTAAAGAACGTGGGTTAGAGAAGAAGGGACGTACACCGTTTATTCTGAGGGAGAAAAACTAAGATGTCCAACAGAAACAGATGTTCAGCAGCTATCTTCAGTCTGCTGGGTGATACCACTTGGACAAAAACAAACCACATGTTCATGCGTCTGTATGTTTTAATGCCGTGAACATTTATTTGACTTGACCAGAGTAAAAAAGTAAAAAAAACCAAAAAAAAACCAAGAAGTATAGTGACTCTGTTCTGTCTGGCAGATCTAAATTCTGATCAGATTACCCATAGACTTTTCTCTCTCTTAGTCACTTTCTCAGATTGCCCCTCCTTTGCATCATTCTTGGCCTCCCAGCAATGTGGTGCTACACAGAGCCTTTATCTGTGGCGCTGCGACGAGCTGTCTTAAGCTATAGTCGCAGACAGGATCTGTTCCAGGCAGCGCTGTTGCTACGTTCACAGGTATTCTGAGCCATATGCAGTTTTCAGTGTTGTCAGTTTGCCATGATTCCTCACGCGACAAGTCAGACTAGTGTATTTGTCGCTTTATCCCCAAATGTACATGGCATCTTATAGTTTGTACAATAGACGGTTGCCTGGCAACATCACATTAAACATTGAATGGAGGTTATATTTCTGCCTTGGAGCAGAGCGAACCCCTCGCCATCCACTGTGGCCTATGCAGATCATCAGCGGAAATGATGAACGGCTTTGAAATGACCCAATCTTCTTTAAAGACTTCTCTCAAGTACATACACCGACGGAAATAAAGATGTCTAAATATTAGCGCTCCGCAGGAGATGTTCTGTGCACTTAATGGAAATGTTAAAGGAGCGTAGGGAGGAAAATGAATTCCTCCACAGTGCCGAAACACTGTAAGACTTTGGCCTAATTTCTGCTAATGAATTCCACATTCCTAGGGATCGATGTCCCTGTGATGGCCCTGCACTCTCCCCGCAGTTTCGATCTGATGCGGCAGAGAGCAGGAGCGTCCCTCTTGTTTGGACAGAATGATCAGTGACTGTTTAAAAGCCAAGCGCAACAAGTGTTAGTGTCAGCAGTGACAAAGCCACTTAAAGGAACGCAGCAGAGAAATGGGATAGCGTATTGACTAAGGAGAGTTTTAGATTGCATTCATCTTATCTCTCAAGTCATACCATTTTTGAGTCCGCCTCACTTGCTCGCCTTTGATTTTCAGCCTGGATGCCCAAGCAAATAAGATTCCCCTCCGCTCATTTACCGGACTCTGTTGTTTGGCTCATTTGAAGATTATAGATTATTGTGTAGATAATTGAGAGTTGTACAGTGACTGCTGGAACAGGTGTTGTCTTTGGTGTGGACTAAGTAGTGTAGAAGTGAATGCACTCTGCTAGGAATCTCTTTTATTGATGAAATTCAATGGGAGTTTCATAAGTAGCTGCTAAGGACAAGTACAGTTAAGGACCTGTTTAAGTGTATAAGAAAGTGCTCGGACAGGGCTCCAGACTAACCTTTCCACTGTTAGCACTGCTGCTAGTTCTTAGTACATGATTTGGTGGCACCCTTTTATTTTTGGTACAGCATGGTATTAATTAACATCCCTGCATACTGATGAGTAGTTGTCTTAATTTGTATATCCTAGTTTTGCCTCAATGTAAAGATTGACAATGATTTGAGACTGGATATTTGCAAATATTTTAATCTGAACATTACGTTTCTCTGCCTGGAGCAGTGTTGGACAAAATGGGTCATCTTTTATTATATAATCAAAAAAAGCATAAAATGTCATTCTCCTCTGTTAAGCAATTGCTCTCATCTAACCGCTGTGAAGAAGTGTTTCAGGTGATGCATTGGCCTTTGCAGGTTTTGCGTTTTTTTACCCTCACTGTTTACGTTCATTGTTTCAAGCGTTCTAATCCGGTAACAAGTTTCGCCTGCAATGCTGAGGCCACACTGCCTACAGTACACACCCAGCATAGCGTTCCCCTCGTACCACAGCCACGGGTACTGCGCTAACCACTGTGAGTGAAAGTAGTACTTTTTCTTCATCACTTGCTAGTCGGTTTCTCTCTGCCTTCCCCTGCACTCTCATCATCGGTTGTGTCTGAGTCAGGACCTCTACCTCTCTGTCCCTCCACCAGCCTCGTCTGTCTCCTCATTTTGTTTTTTTAAAAATTATCATAGCATTTCATCTGCATAACATGCTAACAACTAAATGGATTGTTTTGTGCTTAGGGAGAGTGCAAGTACGTAGACACCAGCGGAGCCAGTGAAGAAGAAAAAGTACTACTCCCACAAGACGGTGCAGACATCACGAGACAAGACAGTACAGCGCTAATAAACATTTTGCACACTACTGTTTACAACGCTGTACTATCTTGTCTTGTGATGTCTGCACTGTCTTGTGGCAGTGTTTTTGTCTTTTTGTCTGTCTTATGTCTGCACAGTTTGCAGTGTTTGCACACCTTGCACTTTGTTGTTTTTGCTATGTTTGCACATGTTTGCACACATGCACTTTATGTTGTCTTCTGTTGCACACGTTGTCTTATATGTAGCACCTTGATCCTTGAGAAACGTTGTCTCATTTCACTGTACACTGTACCACATGTATATGTTGAAATGACGATAAAACCCACTTGAACTTGAACTTGAACTTTCAGCCACAATGGCTACCACAGTGCCCGTACCAGAGAGGCACCAAAACAGCCTAATGGTCATCATGTGAATGCAACGGCAGTCTGGAGCCTTGTCCACAGAGCCCCTCAACACAGACTCATTTTTAATGAACATAATCCATCTATTCAAATATTAGACTCATTATATAAATGTGCACAATAATATTTTGGCTATAATTGAAGTGATAGAGCTAATCATGGAACTATTCACCAGCAGAATGCTTTAGGTTCACATTGGCATTATTGATGGATCTACTTGTTTTTGAGTTATTGAGCAGTGATTTAAATCAAGTGACCAATCAAACATGTTAATACCTATAAGAACTCGATATATAATAACTTTGATAATGGTGGCTTGTGATTTCCGCAGTAAAAAAAAATGCATCACAGACCACTTGACTTAGGCTTCCCAGATGTTGCTTTGAGAACCACTGTTCTGGGGACACATGAAAACATACAGTACAGATATGTAGCAACCTAGGTTAAAGACTGAAAATAAACCTTTATCCAACCTAAATCAGGTCATCAGTTCATTAGCAAACCTTTGAACTGAGCTGAATCAGTTGTGTTTGACTAGAAGTGCATTAAACCCCACAAGTTCAGGAATGTTGATTCACACCAAGAGATGTTCTGTTTGCTGGTTTCTGCTTCACACAAGCTCATAAAGAAATCTGGCACTACTTTAAAGATCCTGCATGGTGTGTTATGTGCAATCACAGGAATATGACTACTTTATTAAAAAGAACCGTACCATGCCATATCTTTAAGTGTGTGCTATCTACAGCAAGCAGTGTGTGTAGGAGGTAAAGGAGCTTGCTATGATCCTACTCCATCTTTGTGTGATGTGCTATTGACTCTTCAGAATGAATAGTGTGTATTTACATGTATATTGGGTTGCAGTAGCCTGAGGTGAAGGTTTATTCAGGATTAGCTGTACTTGAAGCTTTGTGAGTGTATTTTTACACATTCTTAAGAACATTCTGCCATGCACGAAATCTCCAGGATGCCATGACTTTTTTTTTTTATATATTGTCCGTTATTGACAGCTAAGCATCTAAAAATTAATCTTCCCCTCACTAATGGCCCCTGAGGGGGAATGGTGCAGTAGTAATCTATTGGAGTGGTTATCTTTGGCCTGACTTACAGTGAACCTTTGTGGCTTGAGTATTAGGGAGTTATGTGCTTCTGCACACTACACACACCCTGTCAAACTTGAGCAAAATAATGACTAATATACAGCCCATAGACCTAATCTGTCCCACCAAATGAATTTCAGCTCAACTTGGGTCCTGGGTTCGATCCCCGGGTCACCAGGGTGCCTTTCTGTGCAGAGTCTGCATGTTTTCCCCGTGCGTGCGTGGGTTTCCTCCGGGGACTCCGGTTTCCTCCCACAGTCCAAAGACATGCAGATTAACTTCAACTGGCTACTCTAAATTGCCCATAGGTGTGAATGTGAGCGTGTGTGGTTGTTTGTCTGTGGTGGACTGACGACCTGCCCAGGGTGTACCCCGCCTCTCACCCGAAGATGCTGGGATTGGCTCCAGCTTCCCCGCGACCAGGATGGATAAATCGGTATAGATAATGGATGGATGGATGGATGGAGGATCTATTATCAGAAATGGAATATAGTATCTATAAGTATGTTTTCATTAGTGTATAAATTTATCTGCAATTATGAATTAATAATGAACTAACTGTTACACTATGAAAAGTGTTTTTGTAAGCTTTGCCCTTTATACCTACATAGGGAGCGGGTCCATTTCTAGGAAGCCACCATGTTGCGGCGCTACAGTAGCCCAGAATGAACAAACCTCTAGAGAGCACCTTCCATGTTTCGTTTTTTTTACAGATAGCAGAATGAATCTGGAAGGACACACTAGAAGGAAGACGATGAAGAAGAAAGAATTGGTGTCAGTGTTTGCTGGTGCTGGCTAGCAAGTTTAAGAACCCAAATTTTGAAAAATAGAGGATCATATTTATTGTTTAGCACGTAAAAAGCAAGGGAGTGAGAATGTAAGAATTGGAAGTACGCTGTGGGCATCTGACGGCCATCTCTAATACGCGCTTGGAAAGGGAGGGGTAATGGAGGGGCATTTATTTGGTTGCAATCAACTGAATCCTACATAGTGGACCTTTAACTGAACCCATTTAAGAGGAGGTGTTGATGTATTTCTGGTCTACTGAACTGCTTTTGATGCTCAAACCCATTTGACAAGTGTAATGTGGCCCATTATCTAAAACGAGTTTGCCACTTCTAGACAAGTTCTAACTATTCTGAACGGTTCTTTAATGTTTTCTGTAAGTCGGAGGTCATTCATGACATCTTCCTCTCCTACCATGTTATTATTCTGACAAGCATCCTGAGCTTACACCTGCCTGAAATAAGAGTGGAGCAGCAACCCAAAGCCATCAGCCAGTTACCAGCATTTGACAGCACTTCAACATGCAAAACATTTCATTATCTCCCTCTGTATTGGCAGAAGATGTAATGATTTATCAGCGATTAATGGAGACACGTTGAATACAATCTGAAAAGCAACAAACCTGAGGTAGTCAAGCTTGACCCAGCTTTGTGCAAGTTTTTTTCCCTGCCGTGATATCATTTATGGAGAATCGAGTTCTTGTTTCTTGCATCTACCTTGTTTACCCCAAGGTGCAAGGCTTTGCATTAGAACCAGCCAATTTCATGGCTGTTGAGCTACTAGAGCGATGTCATTGATTACTGTGTGCTGCAGAGCCATGCCTCTGATTTGTCAGTATGCTTTTCCTTCTTGGTGTTTCCTCAGACAGGAACTTTATTGTCATTATCCCAGTTCTTTGCCCTCAGATCTTAAATAAATCACTGAAATAACTGAGTTCATCTGCTGGGTAGACGTTTTTCTACATTTCAGGTGGACCCTTTTCAATAATTACCCCTCTGCCTTTTCTTCTGTCCACTCTCTGTTTACTATTTTTGTTCTTTTAAATGTCTTTCTACTTGCAGTTCTCAAAACATGTCCTCTCTTGCCTTCTAAACCCATCCTTGTTTCCTCATCTCCTGCTTTTCTCCTCCGCAGCTCGTCGGTGGTGAGTTTGATCTGGAGATGAACTTCATCATCCAGGATGCGGAGAGCATCACGTGCATGGTGGAGTTACTGGAACACTGCGAAGTGACTTGCCAGGCTGAGATCTGGAGCATGTTCACGGCTATCCTGCGCAAGAGCGTGCGCAACCTGCAGACCTGCACCGAGGTGGGCCTCATACAGCAGGTGCTGCAGAAGATGAGCTCCGTTGACGACATGATCGCAGGTACTAGTGGCTCATGCTCAGCTTTCAAGACTGGGTAGGATCATTTCTACAAGGTCTCAAAAGAGATCATAGCTCTTCCGATGAGTCAGAATTCACTGCAATAAAAGTCTGTTTCCTTTAGAAAAATGGTTTTGTGTTGTTTTTCTCTGTCTGTGTAGTTAAATTCCATTTCCATTCACTATAGACATTGTCATGAGCAGCTTTACAGAAATACAGATGTAGATTTAAATCTAAGGGACAAGCCAGAGACTACAGTGGCAAGGAAAACAACCTTGCTAGGCATCAGATTCATCTGGGTGACACCAGGTAGTGGGATTATAAAACACTTCTCCAGTGTACACTGTAAAGGCAAACAGTACCAAGTGTGTTACTAGGATGTTCAGTATGAGAATATTGTGAATAAGACTCCTGGGATAAGCACAGGACAGTCTTTAGTATTTCAGCAGTAGTTCACCTTGACAGTATAATCTAATCCTACACATTAGATTATTGTTTGTGGCAGAAAAAAGATGCCTGTACTCTAGTCATTAAAGCAATAATAGCCTAAATCTACATAATTACAGCAGTGGCCTGTACATTTTAGTTATTGCTGTCCTAATAGGTAAAACTGCATGTTTTAACAGTCTAATCATTCTGTTACTTCTTATATGCCACTGATTTGCATTTCTAAATCATGTTGGGCTTTTATCATGATTAGCATATCACTTATTACCGCTTTTGTACATCTGAACAGGCCTCCAGTGAATTTCCTGCACTATAGATATTCATGGAGCTGAGTGTTGGCATGTTTCAGCATTGCTACTGCTAGCTCATTATGTAATGATAAAAAATGACTAACGGTTGTGAACATGGAGTGCGGTGCTGCAGTTCTTCAGTAACTTGTGTTTAAATGGCTCAAGTCCTCTGGTGAGGATGGAACCTTCTCAAACTTAGAGAGTCAGTTTAACTGTGCAGTAGTGAGATCTTCTCCATTCCATTCCTGGAGAAGAACTTGAAGCAGACAGTCACCTGGATCAGGAAGTCACAAAAGTCTCACAGGTGGTATGTAAGGTTAAAGGTCAGGCATGGAGACTAGAACGTGGCCCGTCCTCTGTCTTTGCCAGTTTATAGAGACCTCTTCCTCACACAGTAGCGTGGCTTTACCCGGTGTAGAATGATGGTGCTACGACATGAAATGTTCACCTGCAGCACGCTGATGGCCCTTTCTTCTCATGACCTCTAAAGCATTATAGATTGCATATGAAGCTAAAGCCAGCCTTGTATTATTTGAAAAAGTAAAAATGTGCTGTAAATTGAAGAGTTTTTAAAATAGACTCAATTAGAAGTCTGTGTTTTGTGTGATTGTGTAATTGCTCATCAAGGGGCTTATGCACTCAAATCTGCTTTTTTTTCTAAAGTCTTGTAGAGTCTTCAAAGAAGATGCCGTAGCAAATTTATAAGCCAGCTGGTTTATAGATCAGTTTCACTGAATTGATATTCATAGTCCCGGATCTAGTGAACTAGCACGTGGATGTGTTGTTGATACAGTTCTGTAAGTCGCTCTGGATAAAATTAGCTGCTAAATGCTTTAAATCTAATCTAAATAATTATCAGTAATCCATATAAATTTAATGATTTGAAGTTGATCAGTCAAGGTTTACATTAGTTAATCTTGTATGTAATTTTTCTTGCACCCAGGAGCACAAGTAGGATACAAACATTTTTGCAAAATTCAGGCTTTTCATGAAATGATGCAAGTTTCTTGTATAAATGTTCCTGTGAACAAATCCACTGACATCCAGCTTTATAAACGAAGGCCACTGTCTACACATACAGTTTGCCTTAGTTTGCTTAAATTTGTTAGATTTAATTCTGATCATTTTTATCGAACTAGAGCCTGACGATTGTGGAGTATTTGTAAACTAGTCAAACAGCAAACCTGTCCTGTCCGCTTCTCCTCCTACACTGGAAATGATCATAGAGCGAGCACAGGGCAGCGGGATTCACAGGGCCGCCCCGGAGGGTCTCTGGTAGTGCTTGTTGTAGTGCCTTTGCAATATTAACTCTATAGTAGCTAAATAAGGCAGGAGCTAGCTGTCCCATGAGTGCACAACATCACTGGAACATTGGCTTATATCTGTTAAATAGCCTAATATTTTATATCATTGGTCACTTAAAAGAGGTCGTTAGTATTTCAGCAGAATTTGAAATGTATGGAGTTATGAATGAAGATTAACTCAAGGTTCATTAATTTTGTCGGAGGTTCAAGCATACAGGTTAATATTTCCCCAGTGTGGCATTTTTTGCCTTTTTGTAATATTATAGTGTGTTATAGGCTATTAGCGTAGGTGTAAATGCATTCTTATAAATTATTTATGAGGACAAAGTTTCTTCAGCAGGAAAAAAAAAAACAAGTAATGATTTGAAATTGCATATTCAATGGTCAGGTAAAAGTTTTTTTTTTTTCAGTTTTCATGCATTCTCTCTATCTCTCTCTATCTCTCTCTCTCTCTCTCTCTCTCTCTCTCTCTCCTTTAGACCTCTTGGTGGATATGCTGGGTGTTTTGGCCAGCTACAGTATCACAGTAAAAGAGCTGAAGCTGCTGTTTAGCATGCTAAGAGGAGATAATGGCGTATGGGTGAGTAAAAGATGCATGTTCCCCAACATCACTTCATCCACTCGCAGCACACTGATAGTCATTTGGACAGAATTTGAGTCTCTGAGAAATTTAATAGACATGTCCCCTAATCAGAAAGCTTCTTGAGGTCTGATGTCAGTGAGGTCCAGGGCCTGAGGGGAGGAATGTGCTACAGGCTTTCTTAGCACACGTAGACAGGAATGATGGACAGGCTATTGTTAAGGTTTGGATTTGCACTGAGGTCATAGCTGAATATAATCTCATACATCCTTTATGAAATGGCAGTGGTGGTTCTGGCCTACTGATCAGAAGGTTGTGGATTTGAGCCCCAGCACTGCTAAGCTGCCACTGTCAGCACCTTGAGCATGACCCTTAATCCTCTCTGCTCCTGGGGTGCTGTATCTTGGCTGATCTGTGATCTGACCCCAACTTCCTAACAAACTGGGATATGTGAGGAAAAGAATTTCACTGCACTGTGCATGTGTATTGACTGTGACTATAAAGGCTGGCTTCTTTATTCTGAAATGGTGCACATTCTTCTGGTATGTTGGTACTTGTTTTTGTATCAACTGGCTGCATACAACGGCAAAAAAGTCTACATTATTGGAACATTGCAAGTTTGGCCAGGATTCCCAGTAAGTTCCTGGGTAGGAAGGAAAACCTTCCCGTCATCCCTGTCAGTCAGAGTGATGCTATCTGTAACTAAGAGCAGTTAGCGCTGTCCTCCCCATGAGTGGCAGTTCAGAAAGATGTTTCTTTTCATTTGACTTTGAGGAAGCATGTGTTGCACTACACCCTCCCAGGCGGTAACCGCTGTGCAATAGGAAGGAATAACCGCATGATCAAAATCGAAAAAAATAAATTTAAAACTCATTTGGTGAAATCTGTCAGTTCTTAAACAGCTTTTTTTTTTATCATCTTCTTTTCCTTCTTTTTGACTCTGGTCTTTCTGTAGCCGAGGCACGCAATCAAGCTGCTGTCTGTCCTGAACCAGATGCCTCAGAGACATGGCCCAGATACCTTCTTCAACTTCCCAGGACGCAGTGCAGCGGTGAGACATTCACTCTCCTCCTCTTCCTCACAGCCTGTCTTCAAATCAGACTAACATTTATTTAGACCTAATCTCGCCCAGTATAACCGGAGGGAAATTTGAGTAAGATCAACTGTACTTGTGTTAATCCTCTTTATATGTGAAGAGAAGACATGAAAGGAATAATGCAACAGTCTATAAAGCTTTAAAGTAAAAGTTTTAAAAGTTATTGGTGATTACTTTTAGGCTATGTTCACATTACAAGCCTCATTGTTCAATTCTGAGTTTTTGCTGAGATCGAATTTGCCTATCTTGACGGTTCAAATTCTTTCGGTTCATCTGTCCTCCGAAACAGCACACATGCACAGATTGATCTATTTTGGCACAAGTCATCTGCGTCACCAACAACAAAAGAGCATCCTAGTTGTAAGACGACTCATGGTAAAACTGACAAAATAGATGTGCTATTAGTTAACTTATGCATCGCGTTGTGCTCTGGAGGACGGCAAACAGTTCATCAGCTGTACACGATCGGGTTGAGAAGACAAAAAAATGCCAGTCGGATAACTTTTACTGTTTTCGCAGCTATCGCTGACACGGCTACGCCAAGAGATGTGCTTAGCGCATGCGTATGGGCAAAAAGCCACATCACTTCAGCCTGATAATGTGAACATAGTATGTGTATGTGTGTATGTTAGTGTTCTGTGTTGTATTTGTAATGTCTTCTCTGTCTAGGCCATTGCTTTGCCTCCCATTGCTAAGTGGCCTTACCAGAACGGTTTCACTCTCAACACATGGTTCCGCATGGACCCTCTGAACAACATCAACGTAGACAAGGACAAACCCTACCTGTACTGGTAAGTACTGCTATCCAGGACTAGTTTTCTTCTCTGGTCCAGGCTTCTTCTTATAACTGTAAATCATTGTATTAAAATAAACACCAGTGATCTCAGGGGTCTAAACCTGGATGAATGGATGGACATGTATTATATTATATATATAATAAAGTGTTACTCTTTTTGCTGGGAGCATACTCTCCTGGCTCGGCCTCGGAGGGCCCGCTGTTAATTTTATGGAGTGTTGGCCTATATTTCATGTTACTAAGAAAAGCTCTGTGCTGCAAGGTGTCCTGCAGGTGGAGTAGGTAAATAAGTGACTATCTAAATATCACAAGGAGAATCGAAGTCAGATGAGGTGTTTGTTTAAAAAATAAGCTGTCATCAGATACCATAGGATTCTTGTTTACGCCTTATATTAGTACTGACCTTTTGATTTAATTACACTGTTGCCTTCAGAAATTACCCAAATGGTTGACTTCGTATATGTCAAATAAAATTGAAAATAGCTTTATTAATGTGAAATTTTTTTTTACAAATATCACATATGTTGGGACTTATTTAAAAGTAATATTATGTCTTTCCATGTTTTAAAGACTGTAACGACCGTAATGCTACATTCAGTTTGCAGCCAGGTTCATTTGGGTCCACTCTGTTCATGATGCATTATTGTGATTATTTATTATTTGTGTAATTTTTTTTTTAGTTTATTCTGTTTCAGAAGTTTATTTTCTAATACGCTACTGTATTACAGTGGATATTAAAAGTCTACACACCCATGTTAAAATCGCTGATTTTTGTGATGTAAAAAAAAAAAATTAGAACCAAGTCACGTCAGACCCTTTTTTACATCCAGCCATCCATCCATCATCTATACCGCTTTATCCATCTGAGTCGCAGGGAAGCTGGAGCCAATCCCAGCATCTTCAGGCGAGAGGCGGGGTACACCCTGGGCAGGTCGCCAGTCCACCACAGCCCTTTTTTACATTTACTGTCAAATTACAACATATAAATGAAAGTGAAAAATGATAAGAATCAGAGTAGGGAAAAAGGGGTGGAAAAGTATAATAACCTGATTGTATCAGTCTGCACTTCTAAACTAACACTAAGTTGAAGCACGTTTTATCACAACATACTCAATCAGTTTGGAACATCTTGACTCAGCAATATTTTGCCATTATTCTATATTTTATTATTTTATTTAAGAATATTATTGTAAAAGCATTCTAACTCTGCACAGCCCTCTTCTGGTCACCTCACAGATGTTTGATTAGATTTAGATCTGGACTCTGGCTGGGCCACTGCAAAAACTTTAACTTGCTAAGGTGTGCTTCAGGTCATGCTGAAAGGTGAAATTCCTCTTCAGCTAATTGACTGGTAATTGGAGCTATTCATTATTCCCTCCACCCTGATCAAAGTCCCAGTTCCAGCTGAAGAAAAGTAGCCCCAAAGCATGATGCTGCCACCCCCATGCTTCACTTTAGGGATGATGTTCTTTTCATGATCTGCTGTGGGTTTTTTTCTGCGCCAAACATATCTTTTGTTATTATGGCCAAAAAGTCTAGTCTCATCAGACCATAACACATTATTCCTCATGGTTTTAGGACTTGTTTTGTTTGGGGTTTTTTCAGCATACTTTAGCTGGGCATGAATGGGTCGGGTTACACCATAGCCCAGACATATGAAGAATTTGGGAGATTGTTGTCACGTGTATGGAACATTCAGTAGCCTGGCCTTCAATTTTATAGGGACATCCTGTTCTTAATAATGTCATATTGTCTGAACTTGTTGATTATTGTCTTTACAGTGTTCCATGGCATAAATAATGCCTTGGAAGTTTTTGTAGCCCTCTCCTTATTCAGAAATGAGATCCTGTACCTGTATTGTAAGCTCTTTGTGGCCCATGGCTTTTCCAGTTGGAAGTTATCAAGAAGATGTCAGAAAAGTCCTCTAGGATCATCTGTACTTTATATTCTGGACACTGCCTCATTTGCAGTTCTATAAGAGTGCGCACACTTATGCAAGTGTGGAAGTATTAGAAGTTTTTTTTGTTGCTGTTGTTTTTCTTTTTTTTTTCCCTAAAACATTTCTGATTGTTTGTCACTTGATTTTTATAGGTTACATTTTCACAGTAAAATTGAAAAAGGTTTCTTTTTTTCTGCATCACAAAATCCTGCCATTTTACGGGGGTGTGTAGACTTTTTATATCCACTGTAGCTGACTGTATGATGAAGAACTTGTCTAAAGGTTCTTGTGCAGGTGGTACAAGCGATAGAACATTAGAGGGAATGTTACAAATAACTAAAAAACATAGTGTGTAAAAATATAAGGTGTGTGTGAGGGAGAGTGAAAACATAAACATACGAACAGCTACAAGCACTGCTCTGATTAGGAATTATGCTAACTGTAAGACATGCGGTTAGGCCAAGTGACTGAAGCCTAGCAAGGAGTGAGAATGTAAGTGAGCAACAATCTCTAACTGTAGCTCCAGACAGTTCTGTGTAAAACATTACAAACAGCAAGTCAAGTGGCTTTAAAAACAATAGCAAAATAAAAAAAAATGATATTGCAAGTGGGGTTAAAGGAGATTACTTTCTAATCTTATGTTAGTAAATATATAGAGAGATGTACATTTACTCCATTTTTCCATGCACATTTTTTCTGTGTCTGAATATGAGGTGGTGTAGACTGGTAGTGCGCTGTATAGAGTGTATGAGGTCATTTTGTAAAACCCTACACGGAGCGCTTGAAACTCCGGTCTAATGCAGATACGCTCTGTAAGTGTTTGGCCCCAGGACAAATCTAACTGATGATCCTTGCTATAAAAGGTGCTGAGGATGGGTTTCAATAATTAAGTTAATTAATTGGTTTATTTCAAAACAGTGCTTTTGTAATGTCACACAGCTCAAGGAATTGTCTGTCTTTTTTGTGTAGTAGTACTAACTCCTGTTTGTCTGAAAGTGAAGTGATAGGGGAAAAGTGCATGGGTTGAATTTATTTTTTGTTTTCCTTTGCTTTTGATTCTCTTCAGAATTGCAGATGCCTGTAACCAGCATGGAATCGTGAATCTTAGCGAGAGAGAGAGAGAGAGAGAGAATAAAAATAGCTCTGATAGTCTGCTGTCTTATCACCAGAATCCAGCGTCTTCTGCTAATGCTGTTTTTTATGCTGGCAGATGCATGCAGCCATGTTGGTGACACTGTTCAGCTTCTCGGATATTTTCTAGTCTGAATTCAAAACAAATGTAATCTATGCACAGAAATAGTGATCATGTGATAAAAAGTAGACATGTGATTTAGGTAAGTAAAGAATAATCAGTCCTCTGTTCTCTGATGTGATTGGTGAGCTGAGTGGAATTCCCAACATGAGCCTAGTACGTCACTTGTGGCGCAACTTTGTTCTCTGTAGGCAAACCTTAATTTATATTTCTGGCTGCACTGTTGTACTCAGCTGAAAAGACAATGTTCCTTCTGGGAGCAAAAAAAAAAAAACGGTGAAACTCTGACATGTTTTAACATTTAACTGGACACTTTTGTGTTTGAGGAGTTTGCCAGCATTCCGTGTCATCTTTTCTTTCCACTCTGTTTCTTTTCTCTCCTAGTTTCCGAACAAGCAAAGGAATCGGATATTCTGCCCATTTTGTGGGGAACTGTTTGATCGTGACGTCACTAAAGTCCAAAGGCAAAGGCTTCCAGCACTGCGTGAAATATGACTTCCAGCCCAGGAAGGTGAGACATGTCCATGCCTCAACACATTTTTCAAGACCTGGTTTTGTTTTCAGTCTCCGTTAAGAAAATAACTTCCTTTCTCCAGGGAACTTATGTACTACTATCGGTACGCTTTCAAAGTAAATATATTTTTACTTCTCTAGCAAATTTTCTGTAATTGAATTGGCACCTTACTGCTGCAGAGATTTTTTTCTGAAGCTTCACAGTAAATATCAGCAGCTTACAGCTTAAAAGGAATATCTTTTTTTTGTTTTTTTTTGTTTGCAAGTCCAATCAGCCAACTGTGAAATCAGCCACAGCGCTGCAGGCTCACATGTGACCTGACTTCTAATATGGCATGGAATTTTAAAAAGCACAAAAGATCTAAAGCGGTATGCTGTGAGAGAGACATGTGATTCAGGGCAACATCTCCGAATCAATATTCCGGCTATCAGATATGTAACGTTAACATAAATCCTGCATCTAACCATTGCAAAGAGTAAGACTATTTTTTGCATTGGATCATTTGAGATCGAGCTGGATGGTATCAACATATTACACGGAAATTATGTAGCATTTGGGACACATACGTTTGCAACCCATTGGTTTCCAGGTAGAAAGGAAATGTCTGTATGTTACAATAATACAGTAAAGCCTCAAATCAGTTCTGTGGTTTTTCCCCTGTTCAAAATGTCTAAACAGGGAACATGAAACATTTATTAAACTTTCAGACAGGCAAAAACACTCCAGCAGTCAGGAGTCATTGGGATAAGGAAAACAGCTTTTATAAAACCTGAACAGAAAATACTGATCTTCACAGAATCAGGAAGGGTGTTAAAAGATATGAGTGTGTGAGTAGACCTAAGAGCAAAAAAAAAACCTTCCACAAAAGACTAAAAAGAGTTAAAAAAGAACTTAAAGGCACATGGAAAAAAGTCAGTAAGCTATATCTGAATGTGTTATAAATGTGGTCATTAAATACACTTATAAACACGTTTCCTATTAGCGCTAACAAATAAGCACATGTGAAAGCATGCAGTAAATGCAAACTTTTGACGTAAGTGTGCGTCATGCAGGCTCTGTGCCGCACTTTGTGAAGCGCTGACGTCAGCTCTAGTTCGTCTGTACATGTCTCATTGTCTGAATTAAAATCCTGGTTAATTTTTCCTCACTGCTAGAACATGGTGAATGGCTCCATCTGGAGTGCTAAGTCACACACACGCTAACGCGCACACATATGTTCACACACAAACACACACCGAAGGTCTGGCAGCAGTGCAGGTGACATGCTGGTGTTCACACTCTAGCACCTCTCAGCACGGCGTGAGGGGGCAGCAGCTGGACACGAACACTGCATTTCCCCCAGCCACCTGCGCTCTCTCGCTCTCTCGCTCTCTCTCGCTCTCTCGCTCTCTCGCTCTCTCCCCCTCCCCAGTGTCGAAATGCCCTGATCTCTCTAAGCTACATCTGGCTTTATCTGGTTTCCCTTTTGACCAACCAGATTTTTGCCTCACACTCCAAAACACATTGTTCAGTATAAAATGAGTCTTAATAGGCCAGAATTATTAGGTGTGGTTTCTCCTGCAGATGGTTCTCTGAGGAGGAGAACAGAGGATTGGCTGCCTATTAGAATGAAAGTTTAACAGTCAGAATCACAAACACACACACACACACACACACACACACACACACACACACACACACACACACTCATGCTGGTGCATGGTACTGGATCATGCGCTCTGCTTAACAATGAAGCTTGCTCACCTAACTAGCGTGCTACCTTGTCTAGCAATTGAAACAGCTCTTTGTGTGTGAATGTGTGTGCACATGTAGGAGAGGGATAGTCAAAGAGGGGAAGGGGGAAAAAAGAATCAAGAAAAAGAAGAGAAAGCCAAACGCAGTAATGGCCCTGCACTGATCAAACTAGAGCTTTTGTCAAGTCCGAGTGATTGTGCTTTTACCCACTTTGCGTGACTCATCTTAATCCCATGCAAGCATGAGCTTTGATTTAAGTAATAGTGACCATAACATAAGCGTGAAGCACAGTGGCATTAAACCCAGAGCATGGAAATCCTTTAGTCTGTAATGGTGTTTAAAGCCTCTGTCACCCTGTTTTAATGCTCAGCTTCTTACTGTTATCTTTAGCTTATGTTCTTTCTTTTTCAAGGTACCATTTGCTCTTCAACATGCTTCATACTGCCTACACATCATACAGGAAGCAAAATAAGCACCCCTGACTGGGGAAAACATTGATGTTGACCTCTAAGTGTTCATTCAAAGTAATACAAGCTTTCTGCCTGTTCTCTGGCCGAACCTGGAATCAAGTCAGCTGACAAACTGAACATCTGTGCATGCAAGACAATAACTAACTGGAAGTGGCAGAGCAGTCAGTTAAGCACAAACTGTTTGCTGTGATACCACTAGAAACTACATGCTAAGTAAACTACACCCTACAAAATATTTTTACTAACCGCTTGTATTACAAAAAGTCAGGGAGTTCTGGAAACATAACACAAGGCCATTCCTACTCTTTTTAAAATGTTGACAGGTTGTTTACCAAGAAGACACCACTGCAAGTCATTATGCAATGC
>JAQQZR010000009.1:7467055-7489757 GCA_030068235.1 Notoglanidium macrostoma | reverse complement strand
ACACACACACACACACACACACACACACACACACACACACACACACACACACACACACACACACATACACACACAGACTCTTGGAAAGATGTTCTGATCAAATTCAGTTCTGTACAGTCATCTGGCTGCTGTGTTCCCTCAGCTTGCAGGCATAATCAGTCCTAGATCTGTAGTAGCGCTGGCAGCCATCATCAGTAGAATCTGAATCTGCAGTGCATCAGTGCAGAGCCTCTGGGGAGCTTTTTACCACTGCAGGAAAAAAACAAGCCTCTCGTGAACGTGAGTTGGTGCCGCCATCCAGCCGCTTTGCTGTGCAGCGAGGGAGAGAGGAGAAAATAAAAGTCGAGAGAGAGGGGAAAAAAAACAAGAAGGGGGGGAAAGGGGACAGACGAGAGCGAGCTGCTGAGGACTTCATCATGACTTTCAGCGCATCAGCCATAGAACCTCAGCCCATCGGCGCAGCTATACTGCCAGTGGGAAATGAGTCAGAGAGCGGTTAGCATATCCATATCGATTGCTACCAAGGATCAGTTGTTTCACTGCAAGCTATTTCAGTAAAAGAGATTATATGAAAGCAGAAGTGGCAGTAATCAGCGTTTGCTGTGATGTTTTTCATACAAATATTGCATTGGAAGACACTTACGAAGTGACTGGCTGCTTTATGTTAGTATTTCTGTAAGGAGTGATTTTATTGGGTATAGAAATGTAGAAAAGGCATAAGGAACGGTACACATTTTAATATTCACTTTAGTGAATTTGAAAAGCAAGCATTTCGGGTCACAGCAGTGCCTCGGGCTCTACTCATACATATACAACACTATTTATATACACATGTGCTCATTCAGACATTTCAAATCACAGTGATGGCCTTAACATGTCTCACTCTTCGCCGTGTTGTCATGGTGTTGTTTTAGGAAAACTATTGTCCTTGAATTATATGAAAATATTAATGTCATTCAAGTGACTGATATTGTACAAATGTTTTTTTATTTAGAAAAACTGTCATAATACTAATCTAATACTGATCCAGTAGTATGTGTTTGTGTTTCATAATCCGGCTTTAACTGAAAGTCAAGGATCTTCATGCAAATTGTTTGTGCCGATGTTTATTTATCCTTGAGTGTGGTTCATTTTAAAAGTGCAGTGTTTGTAACATTTCTTCTTAGATAAGGAGTGTATAGTGTATAAAGTGAAGTATGAATGGTGTGTCACATGGAGTTAGTGTTTGTGTGTCTACAAGCACAAAAAAACCTTGCTTTGGTTACTGAGGTTAAGGCTGGAGTTGGAGTCTTCATATGGCTAGTAAGACAAAATGTGTGTGTGTGTGCGTGTGTGTGTGCGTGTGCGTGTGCGTGTGCGTGTGTTTGTGTGTGTGTGTGTGTGTGTGTGTGTGTGTGCACAGTGCCACTCTCCTGGCGTTCCTGGTGGAGCTGTTGAAGAGTTCAGTTGCCATGCAGGAGCAGATGCTGGGAGGAAAGGGCTTCCTGGTCATTGGATACCTGTTAGAGAAGGTGAGATGCTGTAGTGAAGCAATGTTGAGAATAATCTGCCTGTTCTATATCACTGAGTTACATCAGCTGTAGTGTCTGCCTCACTGCCTCTCTCAATCTCGTGGTCTGTCTGTCTCTCTCAGTCATCCCGTGTGCACATCACCAGGGCTGTACTGGAGCAGTTCCTCTCGTTTGCTAAGTATCTGGATGGCCTCACACATGGAGCTCCTCTCCTAAAGCAGCTGTGTGACCATGTCCTGTTCAACGCAGCCATCTGGATACACACGCCTGCAAAGGTCAGAGCACAGCTGCCAGAATCACTGTCCTGAGTAGGACTGGGCTCTTTGACAAAAATAACAGTTCATGATGTGACATTTCCACAATATATGTATCACAATATACACAGTAGGTTTGCTAAAGACTTGCCAGTGATGTAGTAGTGTTGCATATGAGTAAAACAAAAAAAAAAATTGAATTAAATAAAAAAAATTTTTAACATCGTTAGTTCAATTCTTTTAGCTTATTCTTTTAAAGATGCCTAAAGTCTTAAAAATGCTCTGAAATTTGCTTTCATTGAAATTTTTCTTTTTATAAATATCCGTTGACCGCAATTGCAAGGTTATCTGACCACCTAGAAACATTTAGAAAAGCTAACATCATTCAGCTTTTTCTGCTTACTGCCTTTTTTGTAGTCTTTGTTAAATTTTGGTCTGTGTATAAATGTTGATGCTGGAAAAACGGATTGCTGTGCACCCTGAAAAAACTGGAGAAAGCATAAATTTCATTGTAGAAATGCAGTAAACATTGCCCACTTCCATGCTCAGAACTGCTTTAGTTAAAACCTGCAGTCAGCTGTTGAACTGAAATCTTGTGCCATCATCATTACCACAGGCCAGAGCTTATTTTCATCCTCTTCTGCTCTCAAGTCAAAGTCAACGTCCAAGTGAACTTTATTGTCATTCAGACCATACAATTCAAGACTGCATAGTAGAACGAAATTGCGTTTCTCCTGGCTCTCCCATGCTCTTTTAACACAAGTAATCTTTGTAAAGCTATTCACTACTATGTCAATGTGAAACACTTGCTAACAGAAAGCAAAAGTAAGAGAAGGTACTAAGATCTGGTCAAATTTGGAAAGTGCATATTTTCTACACATCATCTGATTGCTATGTGCCGTCTGTACAGTGTTCGACTTTTCACACAAACCTCATTTCATTACGTTTAGCCTAGCTTTGGATGAGAATGGTAAAATAATTGAAATACCAAAATATTAATGCTTATCTAGATATAAGGGAAACCATCAGGTGACCAGACACACAAGTGACAGTGCTGAGATGACATGCTGTGAGGGTAGCGTGAAGATGAAACCAGCTTCATGAGATTAGTAGTCACAGTATTCTCTCTGTGGCTTTGTATTGGCCATCGTGTATGAACGCTCCAATCACAGGCTTTCTTGTGTAGTTTGTTCCTTCCTGGCATTCACTCAGTCACCGTGTGCACTACACGGTGAGCAAAGCCTCTGCATGATGTCTATTTGTTCAGCAGTCGTCTTATTGTTGAGTCCTTTAGGCTGCAGTACATGTAGCAATCATTCTGTACAGGTCGTGTAAGAAAGGTAATGGTGAAAAAACTGATTTTTTTTTTTTATGTTAAATGTTGAAGAATTTCTGCAGACTTTTTGGGAATAAGGGAATAAGGTCTCTATTTCCAATCAATAGTGTGCAAAATTTCAGATTTGTATCTGCATTAGTTTGAGTTGTAGAGGCTTTAAAAAGGGGCGTGGCCTGTAACAAGTCCTAGAAAAAAGTTACAAAGTTCTGTAAGTCATTACTTTTGAACTATTTGTGCTAGATATATGAAATTTTCAAACATTGTAGACTAGTATGAGTTTTTTACAATTTCTAAAAATAGAAGGTCTGCAGGTACATCTTTGCCAGTGTTATGGCCTGCTGAAAATTGTAACCAAAAAAAAGAAAGAAAAAAAAAAGAAAGAAAAGAAAAAGAAAAAAATAATAAAATTTGTCTCCACACTAAAGAACATCAGATATTTGAAACTTTCATTTCTCTTGCTCAGGTTATAATTATTCTTTTTAGTAACTATATGTATGTGTGAAACAACTCAAACTTTCTGATTTATGAGATGTTAAAAATGGAAAAAGAAATTGCACCTACATTTCTAATGCCTATTGCCCACATATGGCAAAGGGCTACCATACAAAGTATAATACCACTTTAAAGAGCATGCTTTAGTAAAACTGTAGCTAATGCACAAGATATGAAGTTGCTATTTTGAACCAAAGAATATTAATTAATGTATCAATTATGCCATGTTTTACTACAAGCAGAAATGCTGTTTCAAAGCACATAATAAATATCCATGGCTGTGTGTTTCTACTCCTCAGGCAGATGGTGGCTGGCATCAGGAAAGCTTTGCTACTCTGCTACACATGTCCATACTCGTCAGCCCTTTTGGCGGCTGATGTCAGCAGCTGCTACTGTTTTATAAAAGCAAACCAATACAACGTGGTTCAAGTAGCTCTTATACCTTGGTCATTGCTACAGTTTACAGATTTACATGTATCACAGCTATATCTTTGGCACCATGCTTCATTGGAGAATGCTCAGTTGTGCTGAAGACAATCACAAATTTGATTTTGTATAAAAATCTCAAAAGTAAGCTTATTCATAATCAGGATGTAATGAATGTGTAGGCGTTTCATTAATTATCATTATATTGATTTAGTAGGACAGAACTGTAAATCAGAACTGTACATTTCAGATGATGTAATAAGCCAACTCACATTCATTACATTAATTTAGTTTGGTTCATGGTAACAGTTTCATATTTTGTGCATTTGCTAATTAAAACATGCTCTTTCAAGGTGCTTAGCTCTTTTTATGGTAGATCTTGGGCATAGATGGACAAATTATTTTTTTATATTTTTCTCCATAAATCAGAAAGCTTGAGTTCATAAACCTAGTTGCTTAAAAAAAGAACTATGACACAAGTAATAAAAGATCTGATGTGCTTTAATTTGCAGATATAAAGGGCTAAAGCACATGGTTTTTATTTGTTTGTTTGTTTTTTTGTTTGTTTTTTTTCAGTGGCCCATAAATATGCAACCGTGGATCGTCTATTTTTAAAAGCTGAAGAAATCTTATAGTAGAGTACAGTTTCTGAAAATGTCATGCATCTTGTGTACAAAACTGTTTTCATTCAGCCCAATTATCATAAATATAGAGAGCTAAGTCATTATAGAGTATTCAGATTATTTTATTTTTTTAATAGTCTCAGGAAACAGAGAAGATCCCTAAACGTGATGATAACAAGCCTGTAGTGATCAGACCGAATGTATTTAATTTCTAATTTAACTTAAACCAAACAGACTTCATGTTAAAACAATAGTGAATTTTGTGCTACGCAACTGTACGTTTTTGAACGTGTAATGCATAGTTATATAAGCAAGTTAATTGTAATCGCACTGTAAATTGTAATCCCGTGTCACCCAGATGAGGATGGGTTCCCTTTTGAGTCTGGTTCCCCTCAAGGATTCTTCCTCTTGATGCTTCAGAGAGTTTTTCCTTGCCACTGTTGCCATCTCATTAGGGATATGTATGTATATGTATATAGGGATATGGATAAATTTATAGATTCAGAAGTTAAAATTTATAACCAGAATTTATATATTTCTGTAAAGCTGCTTTGTGACAATGTCCATTGTTAAAATCGCAATACAAATAAAATGAAATGGAGTGGAATGGAATGGAATACAGGTGGTGTTAAAAATGAAAACTGGTGGTGGTGTTGATATTTGGTGGTGTAGACAGTGCCAGTTGGTAAAAGTGCTATATGAATAAAATACCATGGCCTTTCATAGCAGCACGTCTGTAATGCATAAACATTAAGAACAGAAGTTTGTGCATAGTATGTGTTACACATACATAATAATACATAATACACATGATGTTTTACTTCTAACACCAGTGTGTGCGTGTGTGTGCGCTCTTCTAAGCAACATGGAAGGGAATGTGTGTGTATATTTACAGAGCGCTTACTCTTAGTGCTCTTAAGTAGTGCTTACTTCTTATTTTAAAGTTTTATACATTTATGTTGTCATGTGTCTGTGTGTATTTGTTGTGTGTGTGTCTGACTTGCTTGTGTCTGTTCCTCAGGTTCAGCTCTCTCTGTACACGTACCTATCAGCTGAGTTCATTGGCACGGCCACAATCTACTCCACTATACGGCGAGTGGGCACCGTGCTGCAGCTGATGCACACGCTAAAGTACTATTACTGGGCCACTAACCCACTGGAGAGCAGCGGCATCACACCTAAAGGCCTCGGTGAGCATGCAGACACACCCCTCTCAGAACCAGTCACGTAAAAACACATTTACACACGCTGACACACACCCACACCTGTAAACTCCCACTTAAACACAAATAAACACCCGTACGTGTAAACGCATGCTTCTGGCAAACACACACCCTCACGCAAACACACGTTTGTACACACTTACACGTGCAAACATGCACCTACACACGCGAATGCACACACATACACATTTATACATGCAAACACACATACACACTTCCCAAACACATCCACAGACTTAAACACAAATCCACACACAGCCATGCAAATACACACCCACACAAGCAAACACACACGCACATGAAAACACACATTCACACACGCAGACCCATCCTCACACACTTAAACATATACCCACATGCAAGCACACACAAATCCAATAAATTCCACCCACACAGGTAAACACACACGCAACAAACATAAATACTCACCGCACATGTAAACACACACCCACAAACATAAATACTCACCACACATGTAAACACACACCCACAAACATAAATACTCACCACACATGTAAACACACACCTGCACAGGAAAACACACACCCACAAACATAAATACTCACCACACATGTAAACACACACCTGCACAGGAAAACACACACCCACAAACATAAATACTCACCACACATGTAAACACACACCCGCATGCAAAACATATAGCAACATGTGCAACTCTACAAAATAAAAATCCGCCCATATGCAAACACCCACCCACAGGTTTACTCTTTACCTGTTTATCTATCTATCTTTCTACCTTATCTTTTTATTTATCTTTGTAATCTCCTTTTTTCTCCATCATTAGATCACTAGTTCAGGAATAATTTTCTTTAGTCTCTTTCACCACTTTGCACCTCTCAGTTCATTCTCATTCTGTCTGTTGTTCAGGACTCTTCCATCATTCCACTTTTCCTGACTGTTAGACTCCTGCTTGTGTCTTACTCTTCATCAGTGTCTGTTCTCACTTCAGCGCAGCTTCATGTCTACCTGACCCTGTGGTTCACAGTGACACGCTGCACTGACTCTGGATAATGGTGTATTTCCATTACGAGTGGAGGAACGCACTATATTTATGATCATATGACCACACAAATGTTGTGAAGCTGAGAATCGTGCAGTAAATAAGGAGTTGAACAGAGCAGCTGTAATACCTACAGAGTGCTAATGATTCCTGTTCCACTGAAGATCAGTCACTAGCGAGCGTTGTTCATTAGTCGCCCGTGTGCTGCAGCTTCTCTCCCGAGAGGCCTTTCGACTAAAACCACAAGTAATTACTGACGAATTTGCATGTGTGTGCATGCTAATGTAACATTCACATGAAGTCGGGCCTGTGTGCGAGTCCGTGACTGGGTGTGTTCATAAGTGTTGGTTTGTGTTTGTGCGAAAGTGTGAAATTGTGTGTGTTTGCATGAGGATGTATTTACTTGAGAGCGTGTGTTTGCTTGAATGTGTAACTTGCAAGGGTGTGAGATTGTGAATGTGTGTGCATGCGAGTGGGCCTGCTTGAGAGTGTGTGACCCTAAAAAAAGGGGGAGGAGCTTGCTAATTAGGGCTTCATATTGATAAGAATCTGGCCATACAAGAAGTATCCTGACATGATACAGGAGTTACGATTCAATATAATGTGATGTATTGTGACACTGTAAGCAAGGCGATATATTGCGATTTTAAAATCTAATTTTAGGAACACTGTCATAGTATAACTATGCACCACCATATGCATAATATCTGAGTAAAAATCTTTATTTTATTTTATTTATTTAATTATATAGAACAGTGAGAACTGCATTTGCATTTTATTGCAGTCTCTGTAACATCCAACTTCATAGCACTACTTTTTGTGCAACCCAAACAAAGGAATTAATGTTTGCTTAGATCAGTAAATGTGTGTATGGCTGTATGCTAATGTGTGTGTTTGTGTGTGTGTGTGTGTGTGAGCGTGTAAGTTTGTGAGTATGTGTGCTTGAGCGTGAGTGTTCTTTTTGAGTCTACGCTTAAGAGTGGGCGTCTTTGCGAGTGTTTTAACACACATTAAAGACTAAAGTTAATAGCGCTTTCAAACATCTGTAGCTGTAGAGGTTTACAGTCCATCATATAGAGTCCTGAGCAGAAAATCCAATTTATAAGGAACATGCTTCCAGAAATTATGAAAAGGTTTATAAATGTCAAAGATGACTCTAAAGAGCAGTAAGTAAGTAAATAAATAAATAAATGTTTTGTGTAACAGTTTTTGCCTCTTCATTTATTAGGTACACTGTAAAGCAGGGTTAGGAAGTCAGCTGATAGACTGGAGAGCTTTCTACAGTAGACTTGGCTTCTCTCTCGCAGTCGTCCCAAAGTGCTCCATTATTTATTTTCTTAATGGAAATGCAGAAGATATAAAAGCAACCAAAGCTAAATTTTGTATTAAATTTTAGAGCATACAAATATAACTAATGTGCAGGCTGGGAGGAAGAATTATTATTATTATTTTATTTATTTATTTTTTAAAACGTTTTTCAGTTTTTTTTATATGCAGGGTGTATACAATAAATGACCTGTGTGTGTGTGTGGTCTCACTATAGATCCACTGAAGATATCTGTTAGGATAAGCCACTTAGAATAGAATGGACACACACACACACACCTACCTCCCCTATGTTGCATGCTGAGTGTCTTAGATAACACTGAATTATGACTGTTTTCTTTCCTGTGTTAACATGTGAATTTATTGCCGTGCGTGCGTGCGTGTGTGTGCGTGTGTGTGCGTGATGAGCAGTAGGCTCAATGGAGATTATTTTCTGCTCACAGACCAGAGGCCTATAACTTGGCTACATGCATGTATCAGGGTGGCCTGGGACAACATGGTGGGACATGTTGACACTCAGACATGCGTCTGTCATTTCAGAGGGTTATGGGTCCACTAAATGTGTGTTTTTTTGCACTGACAGCATCTGTTTTCTGTACAAATCAAGTGAAGTTCAGCCTCGACAGCATCCAAAGTTAAACTTTTTGGAACACCACAGAGCTCATCAGTGTCACTTATATGTCACCAGCCAATCAAAATTATGAAGGGGTGGACTTCCAATATCAATACTATCAACAATGGAGGAGCAGTTCTTGCAGTTTATCTCGTGCATCAAGCTCCAGGATGTGATTTTTTTCCCATCGTTTTAGCTAACCTTTCTAAAGTAAATAGAGGCATGAAGTTCACAATGAAGGAATGCGGAAGTGCTAGAAGATGTATTTTGTAACCTAGCAACAATAAGCGCTTGAGAGAAGCTCACTGAACGTGCTCTGAAACTGAACTTGCTCCATACATCTAGTGGACACAGACCCCCATTCTGTAGTTTGTAATGTTCAGAAGAAGAACATACATTCAAATTACATGCATTCAAAAATTTCTAATATTTTTATGCAATAATCTCACATGCAATAAAAATCACTAGTGTCTTCATTTTAGGCTTCCGCTGATATTTTCCTGGCCCAGAATCTAGTCCTGCCCCTGGCCATGCTCCCCTTGTTTTGTGTTCCATAGAAGGATGTACAGTTTCAAGAAAAAGGATGTAAAATTACAAACTGCTTCTTTAAAGCTTGTTCTAGCTGAGATATAGAGCCTGAGCCCAAGTAGAGCAGATGATTCACACCTCGGCCCACTTACACCCACTAGATCTGTGTTTAGAAGTGGCTAGAAGGAGGTTGTGGGGAAGACCACACCCCATACACACACACACACGCGCACACACACACACACACACACTGCTGTACTGGCTGGGAATGACACATGGTTAAACTCCGTTATAAACACAATCATTGCTGAGCTAGAACTTGGGGCTGGGGCTTAATTGCCTTCTTGCTACACACACACACACACACACACACACACACACAGTGGAAGGTGAATTTTTCACTGCAGCTTTGTAAAGCCTGTTTTGGTGAATAAAAGATGAGTGGTGTGTGGGGGGGAGAGCCGCGGGAAACAGGGGAAATAAATGAGTGGAGGAGAGGGAGGATGCAGCAGAGTTCACCATGGGCTGTTTGGGCTTTTTTTTCCTCATCTAATCCTCTTCGATAGTCACAGAATTTTTTTTGTGCCTTCCTCCTTTCTGTGATCCCGCATTCGCAAGTCTCAGGAGAAACACACTGCATATATTGCTGCTCAACTTCACAGCCTATAGCTACTATTGCATTATATATCAACTCTATCAACTGCTTTTTAACCTGCATGTTATCTGCCTTCTGTAATCTTTTTGTTTTCTGCTTTTTAACCTTAGGTAAAGCAAAACCTTTACTGTTTTGTTAGTAATATTAATTCAGTAGTGATGTAAAACACATCAACATACAGACTTATGATCCTATACTTCTACTACATGGCCTTTCTCATCACACATTACTTATGACTGTATTTTTTGCATTGGTATTGTTATTATTTGATATGCTTGTTTATATGCTTTTATTAAGGAAACCAAAGAGGAGCGTTTGATTTTTTTTTTTTCAGAGCCGGCAATACACAGGCACCGCTGAGAGCCCTGACTCTGCGGGAGTGCGAGGAAAATCAATGCAGCACTTCAGAGGCTCCATATTCAGTGAATTTATTAATGTGCTGAGACTCAGGAGTGTGTACTCATCCAATCTTGAGCTTAGTTTAAGACCAGGAAAGCAGAGAGGGTTTAAAACAATCACACAGACACTTAAATTCAGTTCTTGTGGGACATTTTATACAGTGCATCTTAAAATGCTGTCTTCATTTCCAAAGTACAGTACTTTACTACACTGCTGTTAGATCTGATTGTGTTTTATCTTTGTGTGTGTGTGTGTGTGTGTGTGTGTGTGATTTGCAGACGGTCCACGGCCCACACAAAAGGAGATCATCTCTCTGCGTGCCTTCATGCTCCTCTTCCTCAAGCAGCTCATTCTCAAGGTAAGCACCACCACGTACACTGCTCCCGTTCATTCAAGCTTGTTCTAAGGATAATTAAATCAAGGTGTCACCGATTGTAATTCTGTCAAGGAAAATTTTGACAATAAGGATTCGTTGATTCGTTGACTTCATGATTAAATTGTAAAGACAACGTAAAGGAAAAAAATTTGCTAGTGAAAATTACGGTGAAATCTGGCCACTGACTAAAACAAAACAAAAAGACTAAAATGTGACTAAAATGTAAATACAATTTTCAGTAAGCTACAAAGGCTAAAACTAAATTTTAAATCCCCATCCAAATGAATTCTGTGAATCAGCAGGTTCTTAAGTAAGAAATTAAGCATTACAGGGTTGATTATTTTCATATGTCAGAACATCCCGAAGTGTTTTATTCTCCTTATACTACAGCAGTTTGCCAAATATTAGATTTTGGTGGAGGGGTGACGTTTTCATGTTGTGCATGCTTGCATGCAAGCAAGCTTCTCGTTAGCGTGATGTCTCAAGAACGAGTAGATGAATGTGTGCAGGATGTATTCGGAATTATTACTGCAACCAGCCGATGACATGACTAGATTGTGGAATTGATCCTAACATGGTTAAGGTCAGAGCAAGGTCAAATGTCTGAAAAACTTTTCTTCAGTAGCTTTCTTCCCGTTTGTCAGACAGAGCTGTTACTTACATATTCATGTTGAGGATTTCAAGTCTTGGCGTTGAAGGCATTTCACCATCAGTGCTGTTAGTGTCGAGTTCTACTTGTTTTTTTGATTGTTTTTTAATCTGTAGTTAGTTGCATGTAATGTTGTGAAACCTCCATGAAACAAGTTGGTCCTACTTAAAAGGCATTCTTACACCAGCTTCTCCTTTTTCTGTCTTTTGAAGTTAATAAGAGAAAAACAAATGTAGTTAGTCATGTTACCAAGAGACAAAGTGCAAAGTCTTCTGTCTTGAAGTCTTCAGTGTCAGAAAATCACTGGCTGTTACAACGCTCACAAAAAAACTTCATCATAGTAATGCAATATCACCATTCTTTTTTTAATTGTTATCATTTTTTTATAAATATGGTGTGTGTGCCACACAAGTTCTTGTGTAAGTTGTTACTAATAATAGAAACAGCGCTGTTTTAGAACAAGTACATATAAACTTTGCAGCTGGAACTACTGTAAAAGCTGTGCTGTTATAGAAAATTTATTATTAATTAAATTAACAACTTCTGTCCAATCAGAATAGAGAGTTTAACAACATCGTGGTCTGAAAAGTCCTAATTTGTCTGGAATTACCTTTAGTGAATTGAAGTCTTGAATTGTTGATGGGGTTTTTTTTGGCCTCTCTTAATTTTGTTAATGTGTGGCAGGGCACATTATCTTGCTGAAGAGGCCACTGACATTAGGGAATGCCATTGCCATGAAGGGGTGTATATGGTCTGGAACATCCCCATGATAATATCCACATGAATGCCAGGACCCAAGTTTCGCAGCAGAACATTGCCCAGATCATCAAACTGCCTCCACCAGCTTGCCTTCTTCCCATAGTGCATCTGGTGCCATCTCTCCTTGAAAATGTGATTTGTTAGATCAGGCCACCTTCCAGTGCTCTATCAGGTGCTTTCGGTTCCAGACAGGGCTCAGCATAAGCACTCTGACTGGTCTGAGGCTACGTAGCCCCATACTCAGAAAGCTGAGGTGCACTCTGTGTTCTGACACATTTCTATCACAGCTAGCAATGAACTTTTTCAGCAATTTGTGCAACAGTAGCTCTTCTGTGGAAGCAGACCAGACAGGCTAGCCTTTGCTCTTCATGCACATTAATGAGTCTTGGGTGACAATGACCTTGTTGTTAGGTCACTGGTTGTTCTTGCTTGGACCAGTTTTTGTAGGTACTAACCACCTCATACCGGCAACATCCAGAACCTCCTTGCTGTACATAAAATGTATTAAAATGAAAAGCAGACACCCGGAACTTGAACCTGGAATTTTAAAGTACTTCAGTTTATTTACACTGTGGTTAGTGTTTTATACTATTAAAAGTTTTTTTTTTGTTTTGTTTCTCTCGCTGTCCAGCCCTTTTGTTCACTTCTGTTGAAAATCACCAGGATGTTATTGGATTTTTTTTTCTCCATCCATGTGTGTATGGTGATATAGTCAAACCCCAGAATTTGTTTAGAGGTGGGCAAAAGAAAAAAGAGGATGTACTGTACACAATATTTCAGGTAGATTCACTCATGTTTATCTTCATTGTTTCTTTTAATCTGTTGTACATTATAAATGTTTTTAATGGTGTCATATGGAGTCATATTAATCAGCATTCTATTGTTTATTTACCATGAGTGCGTGTCACAGGGTCAGTGTGCTACATGGAGATGACCTCACTCTGTATGTCTGTGTGTGTGGTGAAGTTTGCAGCGTCTCGTGTAGTTATGCATTGACAGCGGATTCACGTGAAAGCTGCAATCAAAAATAAACTGCTCATTTTCATAAACAAGCATCAAAATGTTTGAAACTTTTATTGCGCAGAAGCCATTTATCCTCAATCCTCTTGGAGATGTGACGTGTTGTTGTGAGGCAGCCGAGTGGAAATGTATTTCTTCTTTGGTTTTTATGTCCCTTAAAAGCGTGAACTCGCTCAGTTCTTGTGCGGCCGGCACACAGAGAGAATTGCATTATGGATCATTGCTCAGGAGGTGTGTGTGTGTGTGTGTGTGTGTGTGTGTGTGTGTGTGTGTGTGTGTGTGTGTGTGTGTGTGTGTGTGTGTGTTGTTGTTTTGAAGAGCATGAGACTGTTGCTAAGCAGCACGCTTTATTCGTTTAGCCGCTGCCACTTTTGTTTTAACCATTTTTCTTTGTTTTTCTCGTTCTCTCGCTTTACATTCAGATGTTGCACACATTAGTGTGATGATCTGCACAAGTGGCTGCTCTTTAATGCTTATTCATTTGCTAATCATATCAGTAATGGTACATGCGAGTCCACACGTATTTGAAAGCGTGCAAGTAATGCTAAGTGCATATTACTATTTAAACACACACACAAACACACACACAATGATTAATAATTCATTTCTCTCTATATCACTTGGCATTTGGCCTCAGTGGCAATGTGATGTCCAGAAAAAGTCTGCTAAAGGTCATGATGTGCATCCTGTGGTGTGTGCAGGACCGAGGTGTGAAAGAGGACGAGTTACAGAGCATCCTGAACTACCTGTTGACCATGCATGAGGTACTGAACTCCCAGCATTCACAGCGTTCCCTCTGCATTTCAGTTAAACCCACCTGCTTTCAGGTCCCACTCTTAAAGAAAACCCAGAGCTCAGTGGTCACTGCTGCAGGAGTCGGAGTGTGTTCAGAACATCAGTCAGTGTCTATTGCAGTGTGTGTGATGTGAGATCAGCTGCTCTAAACTACACTCATTACACTCTTACTGAATCCACACCTGATGTAATGCCTCTGCCCAGGTTCTATCAACACAGTGTCAGTTTGCAACTGTTCTTTCTCTCTTCTTCTTTTACTTTTTCTTTCTAGTTTTTCTTTGTTTCTCTGTATTTGCATATTTATCTCTGCTCTTTTTTTTTTATTTGTTCTTGTGTATAACAAATGCCCTTCTGTCTGTCTGAATTCATCTTTAATTTATTTTATATTACTCTTTGTTTCTTTCTTTTTTCTTTCCTTAATTACTTACTTGCATTCTTTCTGTCTTTCTTCCTTACTTACAATACCCTCCACAATTATTGGCACCCCTTGTAAAGATTAGTAAAAAGGGTTATTTCACCATCAATTATTTCTTGTTGAGGGATTTGTTTTTCTTGGAATAAATTTATTTCAATGAAATATTGGCTTTTTCTAATTTTTTCAGTGTGAGATGAAGCTACTTCACCAAAAGGTAGATCTTTCTAATCCTTTTTTACCAATCTTTACAATGGGGTGCCAATAATTTTTCTTTCTTTGTGTATTCCTTGCTTACATAATTACTTAATTACTTAATTACCCACTTACATATTTGTATGCCTATGTACTTCCCTCCCTCTGTAGGACGAGAATATTCATGATGTTCTGCAGCTCTTGGTGGCTCTCATGTCTGAGCATCCAGCCTCCATGATCCCTGCGTTTGACCAGAGGAACGGGATACGGTGAGCACTGAGTGGGCACACAGAGTGTCACTTGTCCTGCACACTTACATAACTGAAGTAGATTTGACCAGACACATGCACACACATGCACATACACCGCCACGAGTCAAAACACTTGGCTGCTTCACTCAGCATAGTTCAAAATACTATTGTGTCGTCTGGATGACTTTTTTTTTTTTTTTTTTTTTTAAATAAAGCTAATGAATGTTACTCAAATCAAGGCTTTCCCCATGAATAATATGAAGCTAAAATAGTTATGTTTGTTTCTCCCCAGTGTCATTTATAAACTCTTGGCTTCGAAGAGTGAAAGCATTCGTGTGCAAGCACTCAAAGTGCTCGGCTACTTTCTCAAACACCTCGGACACAAGTGAGTGGCTTCACAAATTCTGTTTTGGATCAAGGTGCTGAAGATTTATATGACTGTAATATCTCTGTTACAATCAGTAAGTTAGAATTATATAAGTTGTGGTGTATGTTGTAGTTATTGGAAACAGGCTAAGAAAGCAATAGAGACAGAAAGTTCCAGAAGGCAGCAGCTGACAGAGAGACTTGATCTCAGCCAATTCAGGCAAAATAATCAGTCTGACAGAGCACGGATCTGTTAAGGCCAGGCTACATGCTGAAGAAATGAATTCTGGGAAAGGCATCCATCATTCCTCAGGCTCTCAAAGTTTTGATTTCTTGTGATTTCAGGAGGAAAGATGGTAGGAAATGTTTGTGATAGAACACAATGTGCATAGATCGTAGATCAGAATAAAAAGGAATTAGCAATGATCCCCTAATCTTGATACTCTGCTGAAGAGCAAGCTTGTTGTTAATGCCTAATTGGCTGAATAAGCAAGTATGCCCTCTGTGCGTGCACACGCACGCTTAGAGCGTCTAAGAGAAGGGTCTTGTGATATTGCTGTCAAAATGACATTTCTGTAATCTGTAAAGTGTGTGTTTTTGTGTGCAATTGCAGGAGGAAAGTGGAGATAATGCATACACACAGCCTCTTCACACTCCTGGGAGAGAGATTAATGATGCACACCAACACTGTGACAGTAACAACCTACAACACACTTTATGAGGTAGGACAGAAAGCCAGTGTACACTGGAGCAAGTGGTACGAGTGTATCAGGCACTGCAGCATTGCTGTACCTTTTAAACATACTAGCCATTTTATTTTACACCTGCCTGTCCTTAACTGTTGTCTAACCTTCATCAGTGTCCACTTCTTATCACAAGACAAGATCTTGATTAATATCTACTCAGTGGTGGCCCCATTCCTGTACAGTGTGGTCCATAAGTATTTGGAATGTGACGCACTTTCCACGTTTTTACATCTGTACACCACCACAATGGATTTCAAATTAAGCCATCAAGATGTTTTCAAGATCAAGATGTTTTCAGCTGTTCTTCATTATTTATTGACAAATTAAGGAGGTAAAAGGTGATTCCAAGTGTTAAATTTGCATTTGGCAGCTGTTCAAGGGAACTCTTTTTATGCAGTCCTAAGAGGTGTTGATTCAACTGAAGGAGGCCATCATTAGATAAAAAAAAACCCAGGCCTATCAAAAAGATAGCACAAATTTTTTGGACAGTTTGGTACTTTCTTAAAAAGAAAGAATGCAAGGGTGAATTTAAAGTGGATGATTTAGTTGATACAGTTCCTTGATGGAGAACAGTCTACAATCAAGACACGAATGTAAATACAGAGGGTTTATCTCAAGATAAAAACTGGTAACATATAAGGGTAGAAAGGCCAGACTAGACTTTGCAAGAAATCTTGTCCAGTTCTGGAGCAAGATTCTTTGGACAGATGAAACCAAGATGAATTGTATTAGAATGAAAGGAAGAGAAGAGAATGGCAAAAGAACGGAAGGGCTCATGAGCCAAAGCAAGCCACATCATCTGTCAAATATGGTGGAAATGGGCATGTCTGGCTGACAGCAGAACTGGGTCATTGATGATGTGATGGCAGATGGAAGTAGCAGGATGAATTATGAAGTTCAATTCAATTTTATTTGTATAGCGCTTTTAACAACAGATATTGTCACAAAGCAGCTTTACAAAAGTATATAAATTCTGAATATAAACTTATGAATCTATAAATTTATTTCTATATATCCCTAATGAGCAAGCCTGTGGTGACGGTGGCAAGGAAAAACTCCCTGAGATGGCAGAAGGAAGAAACCTTGAGAGGAACCAGACTCAAAAGGGATCCCATTCTCATTTGGGTCGCACTGTATAGTTCAATTACAACTAATACACTTTAGTAATAGGGTCAAGTTTTGAGTGCAAGACTGTTCGCGCTGATTTGAGTCCTCTGCCATTGTAGCAGAACCGCTCATGTCAACAGCAGTCCAACTTCATAGTTCTAAGTGTATGTTGAGGCAGTTTATATGATGCCATCCTCAACAGGAACAAGTGGTTTCCGAGTGATAACTCCAACCAGAAGTAGGACAACAGGTGTATATAAAAGTGTATATAGTGCTATACTTTCTGCTCAGGTTCAGTCAATGCTGCCAAACTGATAGGACGGTTTCACAGTAGAGATAGATAATGACCGAAAACATACTGCAAAAGCAACCCAAGAGGGGTTTTTAAATGGCCGAGTCAGTCAACTTAATCAAGCGTGCTTTTTACTTATTGAAAACAAAACTGAAGGCAGAAAGCCCCACAAACAAGCAGCAACTGAAGGCGGCTGCAGTAAAGGCCTGGCAAAGCAACTTATGGGTAGAAACTCAGCATTTGGTGATGTCCAAAGGATTTACATCCAAGTATTAAAAATGATGCTTATATTTATAATTATATTAGTTTGTCCAGTTACTTTTGATCCTGTGATAATGGAGTTGAATATATGTATATTTGTCTACGTAAAAATGGCTGTAATTCCTCAATGATTACTGCAATGTTTTTGTTAAACCGCTTGAATTAAAGCTGAAATTTTGCACTTCGATAACATTTTGATGGCTTTATTTATTGTGGTGGTGTACAGAAGCAAATATATGAAAATTGGGTCACTGTCCAAATAGACCTAACTAGACCTAAAATTTGGACGCTGTGTAAAATGTAAATAAAAGAAAGAGATGATTTGTAAAACCATATTTAATTGAAACTCGAACAATGACAAAATATCAAATGTTTAAGAAATGTTATTGTTTTATGAAAAATCTATGCTCATTTTAATTTTGATGCCAGCAACAGGTTACAAAAAAGTTGGAATAGGGCTGCAAAAGACTGCAGTTCTGAAAAAAGTTCTGAAATGCTAAAAAAAAAAAAAAAAGCCATTGGTGTAACATGTCATAACTAATTAGGTTAACTGGCAACAGGTCAGTACATGATTGGGTATAAAAGAGCTTCCAAGAGAGGCAGAGTCTCTCAGCAGTAAAAGTGAAAGACTGCATGGGCAAATAATGCAACAATTAAAAAGTATGATCCTCAGCATAAAATTGCAAAGAATTTGGGGATTTCATCATCTACAGTGCATAATATCATTCAAAGATTCAGAAAATCAGTGAAATCTTTGTACCCAAGGGACAAGGTGAAAACCTTTATTGGATAGCCGTGATCTTTGGGCCGTCAGGCAGCACTGCATTAAAAACCGACAGGATTCTGTAGTGGAAATTACTTCATGGGCTCAGGAACACTTCCGAAAACCCCTGTTTGTGAACACAGTTCATTACTGCATCCACAAATGCAGGTTAAATCTCCACCATGCGAAGAAGAAAACATATAAACATGATCCAGAAATGCTGCCACTTTCTCTATGCACAATCTCATTTAAGATGGAGTGAGTCGAAGTGGAAAACTGTCCTATGGCTTGGCGAAATCAGAATTTGAAATTCTTTTTGAAAATCATGGATGCTACATCCTCCGGGCTAAAGAGGAGAGAGACCGTCTGGCTTGTTATTAGCTCACAGTTCAAAAGCAGCATCTGTGATGTTATGGGGGTGCAAGAAAGGAATTGCTTATTTCAGCAAGACAATGACAAACTATATTCTGCACATATTAGAGCAGCATGGCTCCGTAGTAGAAGAGTCCGGGTGCTAAAGTGTCACCCATTGAAAACATTTGGCGCATCATGAAACAAAAACCATGACAGAGGAGACCCCTGCTGTTCAGCTGCAATCCTATACCAGGAACGAATGGGACATTTCACTTTCAAAACTCCAGCAACTGGTCTCCTGAGTCCCCAAACAGTGACAGAGTATTGTTAAAAGTAGAGGTGATGCAACACAGTGGTAAACATGCCCCTGTCCCAACTTTTTTCAAACCTGTTGCTGGCATTAAGTTCAAAATAAGTATATATATTTTTTGAAAAATATTACATTTCTGTTGCAACATTTGATATGCTGTCTTTGTTCTATTTTCAGTTAGAAGGTTTACATGATTTGCAAATCATCACATTCTGGGTTGTTGTGTTTTTTTACGTTTTTGCACAGCATCCCAACTTTTTTGGAAACGGGGGTTGTACTGGACAGCTTACAGGGCTGAACACACTGTATGGCTGTAGGTATTACAACAGCTGGGCTACAATCAGTAATCTACAGTGTACACTTACAAAGTGATGCATGTGTTAATGAAGCTAATAAAATGTAGCTAATAAAATGAAGAGTGTAGCTATGAGGTACAGGTGTTGGTGTACATAAACTAGTAACCGAGTGTTATATAGGGTAATGCTGAATTCTATTCAATCACTGTGCATCATTAAAACTTTGCTGTTCTTGTAGATCCTGACAGAGCAGGTGTGTACTCAGGTGGTTCATAAACCTCACCCAGAGCCTGACTCCACTGTCAAGATCCAGAACCCCAGTAAGTGTAATGAATAAAGAACACACACAAAGAAGCCTAGTGCGCACACCAATAGACCCCTTTAGTGTGTGTGATCAGAAAGAGATGTGCAACCTGGTTGCCCAACGATCTGAGTAACCTAGCCCCCTGATGCTGCTTTGTTACAATCTGACTGAAGAATCTATCATAAATTTTATTTAGGAATCAGATTGACATTAGCTAAAATGTTAGATACTTATTGTTATGGATCAAATTTGTGTAACTTTAGAACTCTTAGAAGGCTTGCCATCCTGTTAGTGTCTAGATTATTATAATCCGTGGTCCAGCCTGCAACGGTGGACACATACATACCTCATAGAGCCTCTGAGCATTTACACTAGAGAGAAATGGAAAGCATTCAAGTCTCTTGATGCTTACAGCTTTGTTGTTACGATTACAACGTCAAGGACGTCATGGCACTGAAACCTTGCGAAAAGGATAACTCATTTGTAAGCTGAACAAAATTAGCTAGCTACACATGTCTATTATAGGCAACTCCCAGTGACAACATGGCCTAGGTATATGTAGCAATAGCTAGCTAGTCTCTTCATGTAGGTTTTAGGCAAGCCACGTACGTTTGCTAAAGCAATATAAATTAGGCATTTTGACTAACTAGCAAGCTAAGCCTGTTACATTCTTAGTTAACAAGCCAGCTTCACAGATATGATAGTTAGATACTTAGCTGAAATGATATGGCTGCTGCAAAGATTAAGCTTCTCTGACTAGCGATCCCTCCTTACTGGCAGTAACAGCAACTGTCTTCTTCTGGCATAGAAAGATGTCCAATTCGATAGATGTTGCTCTGATGCAGTGAAAACGAATGTGTGTATGAGCACTTTTCTGATTCTGATACCCAACAGCACATACAATATTTAAGATGATACCTTTCATAAGCCTTTCATAAGATACATTATATGACAGTGCTGTGGCGTTCTTTAATCTTGATTGGTCAGACGTTCATTGATTAATTTCCACAAACAACAGCTCTGACAGTAGTTCAACTCTCATCGCAGGTTTATATTAATAAGCTTGTTCTAATGCTTTATTGTTTCTGTTGTAACAGCTCATGCACAGAGACTTGTATGTTGGAAATTTAAAAAAAAAATCATTTGCTATTGTGTATATCCCTTGCTGTAAGGTGATGTTTATTTAGCAGTTTTGGAAGGAGTCTCCAGTTTCACTGATTTAACAGACAAAGGTATAGCTGCCAATTTTACTTTTCTGACAATGGACAGTCTTTAGGATAGACGACGTCACAGTTTTTGAGCAACATGACAAACTGTAAATGTATTTATATAAATTTCACGAAAGAGAAAAAACAGGCTGGAGAGGGAATAAGTGTTTATAGCTGTTTGCAGGCAACATTATTTGTAACTGGATATAAAGTACGAAACGTTGTTCTTTAATTAATTTGAAAAAATGTAATTGTTGGCAAACAGCTGGGAAATTGCTATAAGAGAAATAAAGCACAACAGGGTGTGCAGTTACTGTAAATCAGCTTCAGGGTGGTAACAGAATAACACCACCACATGGTATTAGAAAACTCTTACTGTTGTTTCTGTGCTGACCTTTTCTAAAACCATATACAGCTTCCCCCTCTGAATATCAATATTGTATCATTAATAATATATGTTAATGAAAGTTAGTAAATGGTTTAAACGTTATAACTTTCGTGGAAATTAACAAGGAAATTACTTTAAATCATACTCATGCAGTTGTTCAAGATTACAACAAATGACCATATTCTTTTATTGTCTTGACGTTTCTTTTCCCTTCTTTGTCCTCTCAGTGATTCTGAAGGTGGTGGCGACTCTGCTGAAGAACTCCACGCCCAGCGCTGAGCTGATGGAGGTGCGCCGCCTCTTCCTGTCCGATATGATCAAGCTCTTCAGTAACAGCAGAGAGAACAGACGGTATGTGCTTACACACATCAGAGATATGCACACAGATCTTCAGCATCTCAGTAAGAAAGATGTGTTATCGTGCTAACCTTTTTTTAATTAGAACCGTTCTTGTCGTCAGTAAGACATCACATATCGAGTCCCTGTTTAACAGTAATCTCGTTAGGCGAAAAACTTAAATGAATCTTTTCACCCGCTTCACATCTCCTCGGGCAGCAGTGTTATGCGGTGAGCAGATGGAGTAGGAACGCACGGTGTCAGAACTGGCAGGACAAATAAGCACGAGCAGCAATTCCTGCAAAACAGATGTTTCGGTTTAATCAAACATTCGATGATGGAAGTGTTGAGATGTTCAAATTTCTGCTGAATCACTGCTGTGTTCTTAAGAAGATTTGAGCTGTACATAAAGAAAAAGTTTTGTGTGTGTGTGTTCGTGGCTGTAGGTGTTTGCTGCAGTGTTCAGTGTGGCAGGACTGGATGTTCTCCCTGGGTTACATTAACCCCAAGAACCCGGAGGAGCAGAAGATCACTGAGATGGTATACAACATCTTCCGCATCCTCCTGTACCATGCCATCAAGTACGAATGGGGAGGCTGGCGTGTGTGGGTGGACACTCTCAGCATTGCCCACTCCAAGGTTGGCACACTTTTAGCAGCTCTTAATGTGTCTCTATATATCTGCTGGCTTGGAAATGTTCTCATTCTTGGCCAGAGTGTACTCTCTAGTTATTATCAGTATTTTCTCTTCTACTGTAAGTAATTTCAGTTTTACCTCTGTTATATCATACCATTGTTTAGTCCTATTATATATAGTGCTATTAGCTTTTATATCAGTTTATCATGATAAACCATCAGTCTGGAAGTATTTGTAGATGTGACTGAAAGAAATACAGTGGTAGTCTACAAGTCTCAATAAACCTTTTCTGCAGTTAAGAGCTAAGACGATTTACAGTTGCAGACAAAACATATACTATAAATTATTAATTGTTAAAGAAGCACTCCAGTGTTTATCAATCTAATCTCTATTGGCTGCTGTGTGTGTGTGTGTGTGTGTGTGTGTGTGTGTGTGTGTGTGTGTGTGTGTGTGTGTGTGTGTGTGTGTGTG
>JAQQZR010000009.1:7432480-7456707 GCA_030068235.1 Notoglanidium macrostoma | reverse complement strand
GAGACCACACACACACACACACACACACACACACACACACACACACACACACACACACACACACACACACACACAATGACAAGAATCCAGACTTCTCTTTTTGAGCACTAGGAAGACATTCTCAAGTGATTTACTCTTGACCATTTTGTGCAGTTAAATGTGTGTTGAATTCATTGACCTTGATCTCAGACTATGAGAGTGTATAGTGTGTAGTGTATGTGTGTGTACGTATGTGTGTGTAAGACAGGATTTAACAGTTGGCCTTCTGCTCTGCTGTGTTGTCTCTCGGCTACAGAGTGTCATAGCGAATGTCCCTCGTAACCTCTCACCTATCAAGGACCCTGACAGATTGCTGCAGGACGTGGACATCAACCGTCTGAGAGCCGTCGTCTTCAGAGATGTGGTGAGATGTGTGTGTGTTTGATTGATGTGTGTGTGTGTAAGACTGATGGACAGCTAGAGAGTGAAAAATGGATGTCAGGGTTTGATATCTGTATCCTTCCTTTGTATAGATCTTTAGTTTATGCGTCACTGAACAATGTGTGTTTGAGCGTGTTTCACTGGGGTGTGTGTTTGTGTGTGTGTAAGTTAATAAGGTGTATGTTGACATATCAGTTCACTGAATAAGTAATTTTTAAATGAGTATAAAAGGAGTATTAAAGGTGGGGTCTGAGATTTTTGACTCGTAGCACTTTTTTGTAATATTTGGTGAAGTTCTGGTTGCTGTCTATAAAATATCTGTTTGGAGACATTTCTGTTTCACCTCAGGACCGCTAAAATCTAATTAATTAGGAAAACGAGAAATCACTAACTGCATGTTAATGCAAGCAGAGATGCAGCTAAAACAATAGGTTCGCACTAGCGTGCTAGCAGTGAATTGGATTATATTTATTCAACTTATTTACCCCAAATCACTGACAGTACCTTTAATATAGAATATTTAATATTATTCTGTCTTTCTTTGAATAAGTATGATATATGGTAACAAATTGTGTGTGTGTGTTTAGGATGACAGTAAACAGGCTCAGTTCCTGGCTCTGGCTGTAGTTTACTTCATTTCTGTCCTCATGGTGTCCAAATATCGGGACATCCTGGAGCCACAGCGGGAGATTGGCAGGTCCAGCAGCCTATCAGGAAGGAGCATACGACAAGAAATTAATTCCCCCACTAGCACAGGTGAAACTAAACACTTTTCCTGCCTCCTGATGCACACTGCATGCCTCTGACCAGTGCAGTGTCCTTCACACAAGAAAGTGTATGTGTTTGTCTGAATGTGTTCTTAAATGTTGATTAGGTGTGCATGTGTAACCTTTTCTGTAGACGCATACGTGCGCGCATGTAAAACAAAACCCTTCTCACTGTTGATGGATGCATGCATTATCCCTTTCTGTTGTCTGCTAGCTATAATCCTCAGTTTGGTGGCTTGATTTATTATCCCTCTTTCTCTCTCTGTCTTTTTCTTCTTCCTTTTTCTCACTGATTGAGTATAAAGTTATATGCCTGTGGGCTAGATGCATGAGGGAAACACAAATCCAAATAATCATTCATCACCGAAGATCAGCTTCAGTCCTTGTGGCTCATAAATGCTATTTGCATTGGGTTGAGTGGGTTGAACCGCATAAGCCTCATTGGCTGTGTTTACATGCAGAGACTTTTGTCAGTGTCCAGCAACATTCAGCTTCAAAACAGCAGCCAGATGCTATTTTCACCTCCATGCAACCTCTCAGTTTAAAACATTGTAACCTTACATCATGAAATTGCTGTATAAAGAGTTGGACTTGTGTTGAAATGATATGTCTGTAAATAGATGTACTTTATTAATCCCCAAGGAGAAATTTAGGAATACATACACAAAGAACACTTTATTTAGACTTGTGCTTGGGGACGGGGGGGCTTAACTTGATTTTATATACAGATTATTGAAATTAACTGAATGTTGTTAACTCCTCTGAGGCTGCCTGAATTACTGCCTGAATTAAAAACTAACTCTAAATAATATAAAAATGAGAGGAAATAAAGATCTAATATTAGCTACTGTATATGGTAGCTATATGGCACTTCATGGTCAAAAGTTTGTGAGCACCTGACCATCACAGCCATCTGGGTGCCTTTCCCAGTCTGTTAAAAGCACAATTGTATAGGATGACTTTGTATGCTGTAGTGTTAATTACAGTGGAACTAAGGGGCTCAAACCTATAAATCCACTGTGTCCCTGTGCATAAAGTGAGCTTCATGAAGAGGTATATTGCTACAGCTGGAGTGGACGAACTTGGGTGGACTGCGCAGAGCCCTGACCTCAACCCCACTGAACACCTTTTGGGATGAACTGGAACACAGGCCTCCTCACTCAGTATCTCTAATGCGCTTGTGGCTGAATGGGCAAATCCCCACAGCCGCACTCCAAACTTCCCAGAAGAGTAGAGATTATTAATAACAGCAAAGGGTGGTTAAGTTTATATGGAATTGAATGTTTCGAAAAAGCACATATGGGTGTGATGGTCAAGTGTCCATAAACCTTTGCTAATATAGTGTACAGTTGTTGGTTATGAGCAGTAGTGTTTGTGATAATCATATTAATTTTCCACCTTTGCAAATTTGTTTTGATTTAACAGTTTGGGTTCCAGCAACATAAAAAGAGTTGCCTTTAAAAGAGTGCTTGCTGTAACAGTAATATTACTGTTATTAATATTAATAGATGAACATCCTAAAGGAAGAAAGCTCAATTCTTTACATGATGAACTAGGACCAAATGCTGAGGCTATTACTGGGAATTACAGCACAAACATGGATAATTCATTATTTGTTTAATTGTTTTATATTTATGTATTTAAAATGTTCCTAAAGTCTATTTCCTAGGAATTTTAAAAAGGTGCAAATCACCATCTGTAATGCAATATATAAATCAACCTTATATTCTGATTGTGTGTATATGTGACGCATTAATGAAATGTTAATGATGATTCACTTTCTTTAGTATCTTATCTATCTATCTATATCTATCTATCTATATATATATATATATATTTATATATATATGGTAGATAGATAGATGGATAGATAGATAGATGGATAGATAGATGTAAAATGTGTGTATGCGCTTTATGTTTTTTTATGTTGTGAAAATCCTTGACTCATTGATGTACTGTTAACTGTATGTGTGTGTTGGTGCAGAAAACCCCTCCTCGTTCTCAGACAGCAGTCGAACTGAGCGACCACTGGAGGATCTGCCCCTGGAGTCCTCGCTGCCCCACACTGACTCGGGCATTGGGGACGAGCAGGTGGGCAGCACTCTCAATGGCTCTGACCTGGGAGTTGTGGCATCAGGTATAGGAGGAGGTCCCGATGCCATGAGTGAGCTCCTATGCACACTTTCAGCAGAGGTGCGCAAGTCCCATGAGTCTCTGCTCGAGTCTCCGCTTGGTGCGGACACACTTAAACCAGCCACATCTATCTCCAGCATCAGCCAGGCCAACAAGGGCATCAATGTTAAGGAGATCCTCAAGAGCTTAGTGGCAGCGCCAGTGGAAGCCACTGAGACGGGTCCTGAACCCCAGCCGTATCATCCTGACCCGGCACTGAAGAGAGAGACAGCCGCCATGCTGCCCATGCAGTTCCATTCATTCGACAGGTGAGGAAGCATCAGGCTTGCACCATTATTTATGCCTTATGTTCTATTTTCCAAGGATGTCCTTGCAACCTGGAATGAGATCTGAAAATATGAAGATAATGTGATGGAGGTTACCCTGAGGACAAAGGTCCAGAACATGCACAGGAAGTTGTAAAATTCACTATGAAAAAAAAAAAAAAACTGTTCAAGATTCTCACTGCTTGGCTTAAAGGTGCAATAGGTGATTTTCTTTTCTTGATAAAAATAGGTTACTAATGCAAATAAAGTGGAATTTGTAAACCATGAATTAAAAATTAATCATTTAAACAATGGCATCAGCACATGTGGTTGAGAATACCTGTTTGGGAAGCAGAAGTCTGAGCCAGACTGTCAGTGTTTACATGGGCCTCCTACCGGTCTTTTTATTGATTCTTCTCAATGCCCCTTCACTCCTCCCC
The DNA here is from genome assembly GCA_030068235.1 of Notoglanidium macrostoma. Taxonomy (NCBI): domain Eukaryota; kingdom Metazoa; phylum Chordata; class Actinopteri; order Siluriformes; family Auchenoglanididae; genus Notoglanidium; species Notoglanidium macrostoma. The sequence goes on along the minus strand of JAQQZR010000009.1, from coordinate 7,452,642 downwards.
ATCTCAGTCTGATTAGAAAAGAAACTCAGACTCCTGCATGACAGACTCCTGCACCCACCACTGTGAGCAAGAAACATTCCGTACTTCCCAATAACAGTAATTATTAGGAACTTGATGAATAATGTTCCTCCTGGACAGATATGGTCTACAAATGTAATGTATGCATATTTTTTTTATTTTACCTGATTTTGACCAGGCAAGGTTATGCTTTGGATGAATCACATATGTACAGTACTGTACAAAAGTCTTGAGCCATCCCTCATTACTTCATATTTTGCTTCCAAAGAGCCAGCCTTTCTTGTATTTTTTTTTTTATGTAGTCCTGAGGAATAGTTGTCCAGACTTCCTACATACCTCAATAGAAAAAAACATGATGAATCAGTCATGGATTGGCCTCCCCGAAGCCACGATCTCAACGTTATTGAAGCAGTGTGGGATCATCTTGATAGAGAATGGAACAAAAGACAGCCAACGTCCAAAGAAGAGCTTTGGAATGTTCTTCAGGAAGCCTGGAGAACTAATTCTGAAGACTACTTAAAGAAATTACTTGAAAACTTGCCTCAGAGAGTTCAGGCTGTGTTGAAGAATAGCGGTGCTCATACCAAATGTTGACTTTAAAGCTCGTTAGAATTATGCAAAAATCTCTTTGTATTATATACTGTGTTTACATGTATGTTTGCACATTTTGGAATAAATCACTATACCTGTTGTCTCAATTTCCTTGCAAAATATAAAGAAATGAGGGATGAGTGTCAAGACTTTGAGGGGCTCAAGACTTTGAACAGAACTGTATGTGTATGTACATGTATAGGCAAGTCAAGTGGCTTTTATTGTACTCATATACACATACATATATAGCCAGTAGTAGCCGGTGGGAAGGGCTGGCATCGCCTGCCAGCACAAATATGTTCTACTATACGTGATTTCAGCTCACAATGGAATCTGCTCCACTTGCGCTCCTCAGTGAATCACACATCTGTCGGTGACAACCACAGGGTTCAGAAAAATTGACTCTTTTCTTTTAATTTCATTTATGATTTCATTTTTTTTCTGTACAATGATGGAATCGATACACATTTTGCTTTAAAAGTTTGCATCTGTGACTTCTGATAATTAAAAATAAAAATGCCTATTAAATCCTTTCACTGACATGAAAATAGAATGCCCAGACTTACACGGACAGTTAATGTCCTTTATATAATCTGTTAAATAGTCTAGTGAAAAAAGCGCTATTACAAAGCAGAATGCACTGACTGGACTCAAGCACTCAATGTTGTCATGGTAACATTGACAATAGCGTGTAACATGCATACTGATTAAGATTGTCTACAGTGTGAAAGCTCTCCGTTCATGTGCTATTTAGCCAATCATTCCAGCACAACACAGTTCTGTTCAGTGTTACAGTACTCTATGTTCATTATTATTTATCTGTCACTTAAAGAACATGCAAATTCTTCATACTTATTCACTAAAATTGGTTGCCAAATATACGTTGTTGGCTGTTAATATACCTGGGCGGCCTGCCCAAGTAACATGTATGTGAGGGGAACACTGAAACTCCTGTGCAGCTAACAATGCTAACTAGCTAGCATCAGTAGTAACAATCAGCTGAAAAACTCCTGGGAGGTCTCGTACTTCACCGACTTAACAGCTAGAGCTCCAAGCTTGACTAATCTTGAGTAATCTTAAATTATGCCCCTTTAATTTCTGACACTTCAGTAAGTATTTTCAATAAGTATTTTTATTTAATCGATTTTGAAACAAACATGAAACTTTTAACTCAAGGTAAAAGTTGCCTGGATGCTATTTGACTTATTAACGTTAAATATTAACATTAGACTTTGCTGTATTAAGTCCATTTCCACAGCTGTGTCCTTTGTTATGATAACAATATGTGACTTTACTTACTGTCCTGAAATATGGCTCCGAGTGAGGTGTCAGCACTTTTTTTATGCTAGCATTTTCCTGCATTACAGATCTATTTTTTAGAGCATGTTGATGTAAAATCTATTTGGTCTTTTGTAGGCTGCATGTGCTTCAGTCAGCTTCAGAAGATTAATCTGCTTCATTCTCTCTGATTAGGAAAACTCAATAAATAAAAAATGTTCTAGATTATACAGTACATCTTTTATGAGCTCCTTAAATATGAATAATTGATGGTGAAAGGTTAAAATTTTATCAAAAGGTCCTTTTTCAAAGTCTGCCTTATAACTGTGCTGCATGACTCCTTGGGCGATGTGATTTAGTTCACTTACTCGCAGCTCGTCTGTTCGGGGCTGACCTGTATTGTAAACAATGTTAGCTATTGATATTCCTCATGTTTTCTAGCTTTAATTTGTGATCAGTAGGCAAACTGATGTTCTAACTGATGTTTTACATGATATTACCTTCTAAGAGCTAACATTGTTCTCCACTAAAAATGTGCTTTCTTCTTCCATAAGTCAATCATAATTGTGAATTGGATTTATCTATCTGAGATACTTCTTGACAATGTGACGCAACGTCTGTAGTTGTTACTGAACCCAATCCAAATGTGCTGATGTATAGAAATGTATGTAAATGTGTTCATTTGCAGGAGCGTGGTCGTACCAGTAAAGAAACCTCCACCTGGCAGTCTGGCAGTGAACACAGTGGGAACACCCACCAGCAGTGCCATCCCCTCGTCCGGCAGCACACCAAACATATTTGCTGCTGCCAGCGCTACACCTAAAAGCATGATCAATACAACAGGTACACACACACACACACACACACACACACACACACACACACCAAGAACAGAACTATGGCCTGATTGACCATGGACGCACACAAGTAGAGCCCTCATAGAAAAGTTAGAACCCTTAAAAATCTTTTTCTTGGAGTGTAGAGTTCAGTTTCTGGACTTTTATACACTCTTCATTGGAGTTTGAAAGAAATCTGTTATTCAGACCTAAAGATTTTCAGAAATAGGTTGCTAGATTAAGACTAAGATTAAATTTACTTGTATGACATTTGCTAGACACCCTTATCCACAGACATGCTTTAAAGTCTCCATCAATATCACAGTGTTAACTTTCACTTGTAATAACAAGGATGTCAGCAAAAATCTCAGCACCAGCTATCACCATTGGACTCTTGAGCAAATTTGTTCCAGTTTGCTCATTAATACTGTTTTCACTTTTGCCTGCATGTTTTCACTGTTACACTAACAGTACAGGCATGTGTGCGCTGAGCAGTGTGTGGCAGACAGACGTCAGCTAGTTATTAAGCTGAGATTTTGCTGTGTATTTTGTTGCATAAGGCAGTGTGCAGTCCAGGTTCTAAATACATTTAAACTGACAGTGAAAGAAATCAGGCCAGCTCTTCACTGCCTCAAGCCCAACAAATATTCTTCTCCTGTACCTCTTTATGCTGCGTTTCTTTGTTGTAGGTGTTGCTGTTACTTTTGCTACATATTTCTGACATCAGGAAGAGACTTCTGAAAAAAGAAATATTTGAAGTGTGACTTGACTTATAGCCCATGTAGAAAGCTGTCGAAAATCTTTCCTGCTCAAATTGGATATACCAAAAATGGATACCATCAACTGACCAGAAACAACAGGCAGGACAGTCACGTTGTAGTAACTACAAAGGTAGTAAATGGTAGAACTCAGGAATCTTAGAGCCTAATATACAACCTTACAAGTGCAAGTTAATAATGCAAGAACATATTTATAGAGCTAATGTCCAATAACTGCAATAGAGAACACAACCAAACAAAACACATATTTATTAAATCCACTGATTGTGTTTCTACAGCAACGTTATAGTGATTTTTTTAAATGTTTTCCGTCTCCAGGTGGTTTGTTAAGGATGTAAAGAAAAGCTACAAGTTCTTCAAATGAAGATGAATGTTTTTAGATGTATTACCATGTAGGTCATGAAGATTATGGTGTTATAGTGTTATTTGCCAGTGATGTACTAGCGTTAAACTAACCTAGTGTGTTTGGCTCTAAGTTGGTGTGGCTGTCATGTCCTGCAGGTGCCACAGACTCAGCCTCGTCCTCCTCTGCCTCATCCTCCAGCTTTGTAAACGGTGCCACCAGTAAAAACCTGCCTGCTGTGCAGACTGTAGCGCCCATGCCCGAGGACACGGTGGAGAACATGAGGTACACCTCCCTGTTCCTCGTCTCTCCTCTTCATCTCTGCATATCTCCACTCATTCCATACTGTCCTTGCTGTAATAAGTCTTTTAATGCATCTTGCTCTCCCTTTTTATGCACATTTGAGTCATTCGTTTCCACACCACACCACACACGTTCCCTCTACTTGACCTGTCTGTTCTGCTGGCTTCGTTTTTCTATTGTTGTCCTTTTCCTTTTTCTGTTTCTGATTCACTCGCAACTGCAGCTCCTTCATACAGGCACATTCTGATGAAAGCAAGACTGACACTTTTATTGTGCATGTGAAAGAAAGCAAGCTGGCAGACACTGTGGGCGTGTTGTTATTCCCTGCAAAGTGTAGCAGTCCGTTCTATCCTCCACTAGGTGGCGGACTTTACATCTAAACAATATTCATATATGTGTGTGAAAAATTGTGTTGTGTGTACAAAGTAATAAACTGTGTTAATAAAGTATGTTTATAGTATAGCATCTAGCCATTATGCTATACAAGTCACTTATTTATTAAACATAAGCATGTATTTTGTCTTTAATGATATGCAGCCCTGCATATTATAGGCTGAAGGCTGAATCCTGCTATATGGGCAGCATTACTGTTTAATTAATCAGAACAAAGCAAGCAGAGCTCATTACCCCCTTTAATACATAGTGTCTAACAGTATAGTACCTGTAATTGCTGTGTTTGTGCCCGTTTGTATTGCAGTGCCTTTTGTGAAGTGGACCCATGTCCACTGCGAAGTGGGTTGACCCCTGCAGAGCTCAAATCCTTTAGCTCACTGGCAGGATTCCACACAGCCCCCAGAGATGAGGGACAGTTTCTTAGGCAAGGAAGCATCAACAACAAACAAACCTAACAGCTTCCACCTCCTTCTCATTTTCTCGTCCTTTCCCTCTGTCTTATTCTCTCTCTCTCTCTCATATACAGTAAGATCTCAGCTCCACTACCCAGAACTGTTTAATACTGCTGGTTACCAAAACTGAATTACCAACTGCATATTAATTTATGAACACTTATTTATATAGAAATTATTTATTTTTATTACTTATTAGAATATTTCAAATTTCATATTCAGCATCTGCAATAAAGCTCTTGTACGGGTGCATTTTTCTTCCTCAAAGTACAAACAATGTAAATGTATCCTCAAAATTACAGCATTAATTATTCATATAATGGTGTTACCCTTGAGGTAGTCTCGTATGCCAGAAGAAGCATTTGCTTGAGAGTCCATTACTATGTTTCACCACTAAACAGAGCTTAGAAGTAACTGCTTTTAAAGTAAGAAGACATTCAACTTATGTTTCAACAGACATTTCACTACAGCTCTCGACTTACTGCTTAAAACTAAATTCTATAACCTAAAGAGAAGAAACCATGAACATTTGTTCAATCCAGTGACTATATCATGCTCTTATTGCACATCCGTATTCAAAATATTTTTTTTTCCCTCTTAAAACCACTAAAACAGAAGTGTGTATGCAGCGAAATGCAGACATGATATCAGTTTCTGAATCAGCCGTCATGATTCTGAAGCTTGTGGACAGAAAAGTGAACAAGAGGCAGGTGATGCTCTCTGCGGGCTGAGACTACCTTTTAGGGTACTATCCCATTGGCAAGCATATGCACAATTCCTTGCATAATTATTCACCCCCTTTAATCTTTTTCATTTATAATGTTACAACCTGGAATTGAAATGGATTTAATTGGGACTTTTACCATTTGATTAACAAAATATGTCTGATATTTGAAGGTGCAGTATATTTTTTTCATTGAGACACAAAAGTTAATTTAACAAAACTCCAAACCATTGTTGGTTGTATAAATATTCATCCCCTGGGTCAATACCCACTTTTGGCTGCAAGTAGAGCTTCAAGTCTTCTTGGATGTGTCTCTGTTAACTGCACATATGAACCTGAATGCATTTTTAAGTTCATTTCAGGTTGTAGCAGTACAAAATGTGAAAAATGTCAAGAGAGTGAATATTTATGCAGGTCACTGTACCTTAAACATATTAGTCTCTTCTTGTGAGCGGAACTGATTTGCCATATTTTATACTTGCCAGTTAAAATAGTAAATAGCATATTTCAATATGCAATAAGATTATAATAGCCAGTGCTGATTCAGCAAATGCTGACCTCTGTAATTTGTGGCCGATTTTCATTGCCTGTAATTTTTATGTAAAATACTACTTGGCAAAAGTAACAACAGTTCTTGGTAATTGATAGACACTACACATATGCTATCTGAAACATTCACACCACTTCCTTCTGCTCTGAACACTTTCTCTGTCCTGATCCTCTTGTGTGTCAGGGAGGTGGATGCTGATGGTGCAGTGCCACACTGTGCTGCCCTGCTTCTCTCATCTCTGAATCAGTTCCACTCTACAGTCCTGCCCAACACAACTACACATACAGCACTGAATTAGTTCTCCTCAGCCGTGGAGACTTGTTTATTTAAAACATGGGTGCGCACAACTGCAGTCCAGCACAATTAAGTGATTTTCTGGTCTGAATGCACCTACCCAAACGAAGAACATTTAATTACCAGGTTAATGAAGAATGTTTGAGTAAGGTAATCACTTCTGGACTTTGGCCCTCCAGGACTGGAATTGTGCACACCTGATGTAAAAGAAATGAATATCCTTGTTTCCTTATTTGCACACATGGGCTTTTAATTCAAAAGATTATGTTACTCAAAAGTGGGACTGGATCATGTTTTTTATACACTTCCTGTATCACTTCCTGCTTAATTGCAATGGCCTCCTCTGTGCTCATTAAAAATGCTCACTACCCTTGATGCTACTGCCCCTTTCCTCAGCATTACAAGCCCCTGAGTCTTGTGGTGTGTGTGTGTGTGGGTGTGTGTGTTCAGTAGCTGTAGCATTAGCTTCAGTGTAGGTAAGCTTGTAGGGGTGCGGGTTTTGTTCTACAAATTAAATTATTGAAATATATTCTGTGTAGAAATTACCTGGTCATCTAACTAAACCAGTTATGATACTTTCTGCTCGGAGAACATATTTCAATAAAACTCGTGTGAAGACTTTGCCTCCTGTTGATAACAGAAACCAAGTCTGGTGTTGGCAAGCAGCATTAACACCACACCAACTCACTAACTCTCATTCTAACCAAACAGTAACAAAAGGTATGTGCTGTAGTTCAGAAATCATATAGTAGGATCCAAAAGTCTGTGTCTACTCCCAAATGCTGTGTTTATTTCTTACATGCAGTGACGTATTCAAGACTAAAACAAATATGTACAGTACACCGTATTTCATATTATATATATATATGTAACTACTGTCCTCAAATGTCCTTCTCGTAGCCCTGCGTGCTTCTCAGTTTACTGCTCGCTTCTGCAAAAGATCACTGTTCATTACATATAGGGGAATCAAAACAAAGCATGAGCATCATTAACTGTAATTTAAAACAGTAAACTGAGAAGCATGCAAGAAACAGTGAATGGAGTGCAGGGCTGCGAGAAACGTGTGCAATTATCTCCGGTGTGCTGGGTTTCAAACACGCAGTGTTTTTCTGTGCTCTGTTCTCGCTGTTCCTGCTCAGTTTACCTCTTATCCACGCTCTAATATAAAAGACAGTGATCTCACTCTCACTTGTCTATGTTATACTAGCAGTATAAATTAGCTGAATCGCATCTGTATCCAATGAAATGTTCTTATAATGTAATAACAATATCCAAAATTTGCATACCATTCCAGAAATCTGACCCAGTATACCAGGAGAACTACTTCCAAAAACCCTCCTCATAGAAACACCTTATCAACAGTTACTCATGTACAAGTTCCTCAGTGAGTTGTTATTATTACATAAGCAATATCCTATTAGAACAAGAGGGTTCATATAAACCTTTCAGCGTGAAATACAGAAAATGAATCGTCGCTTTCTGAACTGAACATTCCACAGGCCTGAGGTATAAGCTGAGATAAACCCTCTAGCAGTCTACATCATAAATCTAATGAGTGAGTGATTAAGGGTGTGGTTGATAGCCACAGTTGCACAGTTAAATTGTGGAATCAGTTTGTAGAAATTTTGGATACTGGGTTCATCTGAGGTTTTTGAGTTACGTTTTGCATCAGACTCAAAGTCCTGGATACTTGTATTAAACAAACTTGGAATTATTAGGTTCTTACTAACGTTTTGGCAAAAATTTTTTAATGCTGCTTAATCATAATGTTAAATGCTTTACACCCTAAATATTACTTAAAAGAATAGATATATAGAAGGCCAAAACTAAGTATCATAAAATTACAGAATTGTCAGACTGAACCTTTTCATTCGAAGTTCTTGTATGTTATACAGAAAGGTGTAAATGTACGCAGTTGTTGATGGATTGGGCTCAGACTTTTGGACCTCTTTAGGCTCAGCTTACAGGATGCTTGCCTTTTTCTGACTGTGCACCATAACATCACTGCTGTGTCTTTTTTTGTCTCACCCTCTGTGTGTCCTGCAGCATAACCACTAAGTTAGAGCGTGCGCTGGAGAAGGTGGCCCCCCTCTTGAGGGAGATCTTTGTGGACTTTGCACCCTTCCTGTCCAGGACCCTACTCGGTAGCCATGGGCAGGAGTTGCTGATTGAAGGTACAGGTGCTGTATTGTGCTTCCTTTTTCCTCTCTAGCTGGCGTCTCTGTGGAGTCCCTCACTGTCTGCTGTCTGTGTGTGTATGTCTGCTGCCTCATACACACACAACCCCATGGACCCAGGTATGAGGTCAGGAGAGTTGCAGATACAGGCTAGTGCTCTGTGTCAGTCACAGAGAGAGCTAAAAGAAAGAGCTTTCATGAAGAGGGAGCTGTATACATTTAACAATGTTGTATCCTTCACTGTTTTTTTTCCAGTCTATTTGTAATTAGAAAAGAGGACTAGGAAACAAATTTGAGCCCGCAGCCTGCTATATCCATGTGTCTAAGTGCAGCCCTAAGATCAGCATCACCTTTCCTATGGTAATAAATACACTAGGTCATAAAAGGTACACACAGGTTTTAGATGAGCTCTAGATATAATTTGATAGCAGGAAACTCGAGGAAGCTTGAGATCCCACATGTGTAGATCCCCCTTCTTGTTTTCTCACTGTCCTTTGTCTTGATCGCAATTTGTCTGTGTCCTCCCACCTCCACCCTTCTCTTTATTTTTTCTCCTCTCTTCCTCTCTTTTTCTGGCTATTTTTCACCATTATCAGAGTCCTCTCAGGCTGCAGTGAATGTGCTCTCATCTGTCCTGACTGTTTGTCTTTTATGGATGTTTTTATGGTATATGTTGCTGGAACACTGTTACAGTATAAAACTATTCATAGATCATAAGTAACAAACAATGGCCAACTTTGTGTCCCAATTCAATATCAGAAATAATGAATGAACTGGTGGCAAGTTTTTTGTTTTCTGATATCAAGACCCTTTGTTGGGCGTTATCTGGCTTCTACCATGGCCAAGTAGCAAACTCATTATTTTGTGATCATGAAATGGAGGCCTGTGAATTTTCAAGGGGCCAGCGCAACCTCCAACACATTTGTAATCACATTAATTACTGAATGAATGTAGTAACTGAAATGTATAACATATAGCCAGTACGCTCCTGAGAGATGTTTATCCTATGAAAAGTTATGGACGTGCCTGGGCCATGGAACCACTCAGGTACATCATCATAGTATGAGCATGGCACTGTACAAAACATATGTTTGTAAAAAGACAAAGTGCTGTCTTTGGCCATCAGATAAGTTCTGTTGGGTGAGGCTGAGCTTTGGATTAAAAAAAAAAAGAAACAAGACTTTAATAAGGAAAAATTACTGAAAAGCAGAGGTACATCTCTAGTCTAGTGGTTTTAAATAAGATGGTCATCTTAGTCCCAGGTTTTCTTTAAAATATGTGAAGCTGCAAAATGGCTTTTTAAATGTTTATACTTATATACAGCCTGGTGCCAAAAAACCACAAACGCTTGTCTATGTTATACTGTAGAGTACATTTTACTAGCATGGCTTGGGTCCACTTAGATAGAAGACTCACTGCAAATTAGAGTTATTGTGACTAATCATCATCATCATCCTGTAATGAAACATTTCTCAGGATTGCAATGCCAGAGTGTGAAGATGAGGTAGATCGAACGTGTTTTCCATTAATGTACACTTGCCATCCAATCCAACTATTTTCATGGCCATGGTATAAGAATAACAAACTGATTATAACTTTTCTTAAAGGATTCTGTGTGTGTCTTAGCATGTGTGTTAAATTAAGTGTTTAAGTAAGGGTGTGTGTTAAACTTTGCCTTTTTGTTTCTTTCCACTGCAGGTCTGGTGTGTATGAAGTCCAGCACATCAGTAGTGGAACTGGTGATGTTACTGTGCTCACAGGTGAGCGTGCAATCAGCATTGATCCCACTACCCATGATTCCACTGGTGTTTTAGCTCGTACAGCTAAACATAAAGCTTCTGCAATGCGAATATCAAGCTTCTGCCATTCATTGACAATCATGGAGGAAGTCGAAGTGTGTTTCATGATTAAGCAGAATTGCGCTAATAAAAGTGCATTTACACTGGATATCAGCACTGCTGTGATTCAGCTGCGAGTATGATTGTAGCATGATTGCTTGTGCAGTATTGATTTTATGCTGCAGTTTAATAAGTAAGAAATTAATATTGAGTGACATTTTGGACACAGTATGGCCAAATAATTTGTTTATTTTTGCTCCACGAGTGGAAGAAATCAAGAAACAAATCAAGTCGCGCTCACTGCTTATGACGTAGCTAGCTCAAAATGATTTGTACAATCCGGTTAAAGGTGCAGCCAGTGACATTGGCTTCCTTGTGTCCTTTTCATCTTCATCTGGCAAAAATATTTTATGTCAGTTAACTCTACTGCAGTAACACTTCCAGTGGGACTGCTGCTATAATCGGAATTTTATATGGTGAACACAAACAAGCAGAGCAATACAAACAGTGAAACATCCCAGTGTAGTTATACTAAATATAAGCGCTGATGGAACACAGCTATCCAGTCAAATTAGTGGACCAGAACTAACTGTTGTATAATACAGTTTCACCTCCTACAGCTTCAGAGGCACTTTTGTCTCTGGAAGCTTTAAATCTATCAAACAGTATCAGTCAGAGCCATTGCACAAGCGCATGGGACATAGCCAATACAACGATTTGGAATGTCCCGACATAGAAAGTAACCACTTGTGTACAACCAGACATTGAACAGATCAGCAAAACATTGTGAGAGCTGGGAACAAAATCTCAAATATAAGTCATTGACATCAACAGCAACTTCCACATAGCAGTGGTGAAGGTATCTCAATCCACTATATGAAGAAGACTTGTATAGAAGGAGACAGAAGAATAAGACAGAAATATAGAGGTCATACCACAAGATGGAAACCAATCATCAGCAGTAGGAATCAGAAGGCCAGATGGTATGATTCACTGATTCACATCGGTGCACCGACATTAAAATTCATGATGCAATTCCCCCTGTTTAAAAGTGTTCACAGGATACAATTTGGGATATAGTCAGGGTGTGTCATTTCTAACATCTTTGCATTGGTAAAATCCAATTTATTAATGTAGAAATATTGTAAGACCCTGTGCCTTTACTATTTAGAAATGGAACCACTAATTTCTGACCAATAGTTTTACATTTATATTGATTTCTCCTCACTAAATTGTTTCTCAAGCATGCTCTCTCTCATCTCTTCCACTGCTGTCAGTAGTCAATTCTCATCAAGTCTTTCAGCCAAGTCTTGTGCGAGTTGGTGGTGTGTTTGGGCAAGTCGCAGATTATCATGGAGGAGGAAAGTCTACCACGTTGAATTGCATGGCACCATATTCTGCCTCACCACATCGTATTGTGTTGAATCACATTGTGTTGAAACAAATCATGTTGATTCTCACTGCATCACAATAGGGGTGAATCATATTGTATTGCATTAGTCGATGCTTCGTATGTACTGTATATATAATATATTGGATCGTTGGCAAGGCATCGAGATGTGTATCTCATCAGCCTCAGTGCAGTGATGTGTGTGTATATATATAAATTAAATACATGAATCATGCATCCACATACCAAGCCCATAATCATTTAATTAATTTAATCAGAATGTTTAAAAAATGATAGACCAGATTTTGGATGTGACCGTTGTTCCCATTCCAGAGCCAATACCAAATATCATTGGACGTTTCCACTTTCACACAAATTATCACAATCTCTCTGCTAAAGTTTTAACTCCTTTAACTCACAGTTTATTATTTAGTTGCTCACCTTATTAATTAGTAACATTATTTACACTAATTGGAAATGTATGTAGTTACAGAAGTGAGGAATTTTAATTTTGAGGAATGTAAATCTTTGTCATTTGTATTTCATAAGCAACATAGATACTTTTCTTACCTTGAACTGATTCCATCTTTCTCCATATTTAGCTCCTCAATCTGTTCCTTAACTTAAACATGTTACCTATAAGCACTTTACTAATACCACACATCTAATTAAAGAAAAACCTCCATAAAAGAAAGTTATGCTTGGATAGCCATGGATAAATCATAGACATAGATGGCCTTGAGTACATCCTAGCTCTGCAGTTCCCTCTTGCTTCTTGACTCTTGATTCTGCACTAGGAGTTAAGAGCTATGATTTGTCACGTTCTTATGTCCTCTCCCCTCCTCCCTTCTTTTCCCGTCATCCTTAATGCCCTCCTCTCCCCAGCAGATAGTGTTACACCAGTTCCACACTGGCCCTCCATTAGATTCTCTGGGGATGAAACTGAACCCAAAGTATTGATCGGCAGGAAGGGATGGTAACTAGAGCCTCTGATGCGTCCTTCTAGAACCATCAGCAGCCTGGGCTAAAAGCTTCCTACCCCTTGCTGCATTTTCTCTGCATCCTGCAGCTATCCTGGCAAACAGCCTTTCTTTACAGATTGTCAGTATGTCTGCTGTTTTACAGCACATTACTGAGGACTTAGTCCAACTCACCGCATGTGCTGCAAATGCACTGTATATAAGAAAAAGCAGTTCACATAGAACTTTTTCCCTTAGTAGATGATGATTGAAAGCAGTTCATGGTTGTAGCTGTTGAGTTCAAGACCTGGTGTAATTAGTAAATCTTTAAAAAAAATAATCTTTTTTCTTTCTCTCAGGAGTGGCAGAACTCCATTCAGAAGAATGCAGGACTCGCCTTTATTGAGCTTATTAATGAGGGCAGGTAAGAACACATGGACAGTGGAGGTTTTGTGATTAGTACACACTGTAAAATAAAGTTCTTCTTTTTTCTTTTTTTACATTTATGTAGAAACCCTTTAGCATTGCTGTTTATTGTAGGATTTCCAGACTGGACTATTGATTAATCCAGAATATAGGAAGAAATAATTATGATACATTTTTTTCTCCCAGAAATGTCCTTAAATATAAATATGAATCCCTTGCTAGGTGCTTGTTCTTGCTATTTAACAGCAGTGTGTGTGTTTCAGGCTCTTGTGCCATGCCATGAAGGACCACATTGTGCGAGTGGCCAATGAGGCAGAGTTTATCCTCAACAGGCAGAGGGCTGAGGACGTCCACAAGCATGCAGAGTTTGAGGTCAGCTGATGTGTGTGATGTTTGTGCTTGTGCGCCTGTGTGCAGTGTGTCAAACTCTGTCATGTTCTGCTATTGTACACATATGTGCCTGTCATTTGTGAACCACAAAAGGAATCAGGTTGTAAAGACATAGACATGTTTTCAAAGTGATACAAACTAAAATATTCCTATAGACTGATGTTGACACTTTCTTACCATGCCCTTTTTCCCCCTCAGTCCAACTGTGCTCAATATGCAGCAGATCGGAGAGAGGAAGAGAAGATGTGCGATCACCTGATCAGTGCTGCCAAGCACAGAGATCACGTGACTGCCAACCAGCTTAAACAGAAGATCCTCAACATCTTGACTAATAAACATGGAGCATGGGGTACCATGGCACAGAGGTATACATGAACACTGCTCATGGGGAAGGCTGGGTAAGCAGTTCTCTGCTTTGCAGTTGCATAACTGAGGAGGTGTCTGCGAATGAGCAGAAGAATATTCATTATTTACACTAGCATGGAGCCAGTCTCTGATGTCACTCGGTCACTTTTGGCCTTGTGCTGCCTGATAACTATAATAGCCAGTGTGTCTGCAGGATGATGTACAATGTATGCACATCAGTTTTACTTTAAAAAAAACCCAACATATTTATGAATTTGGATTGAAACTGTTGTGTGTCAAACACTATAGAAACAAACTAAACCCATGTAGGAACTTGAAGCTGTGAAAGTAGTGAATTGGGTAAAGTGGAGAAATTCCCCCACCATATGCTTGGCCCAAGGAATTTACTGAATCATTCATTTGGATTTCAGTGAATGGTCGTACATTGCATCGTTTTTTGCTATTATAAATGCAGTGAGACGTCATACATAATAATTATGTTAGGAATCTGCATACAGGCACACAACATGGTCATAATTCAGATATATTTGAAATAATAAAGTTTGAAGTGATAAACTGTAAACAGACACTCCAGGAAAGTAATGATTGCAAAAGACTTTATAACAAAAGGTTACTGAATCATGCTCTATAACCTGTACACACTCCTTCCTGCCTGTAGCCATTTGATTGATTTCTGGCGTTTGGACTACTGGGAAGATGACCTGCGCAGGAGGCGAAGATTTGTTCGCAACGCATTTGGCTCCACACACTCAGATGTGTCACTCAAATCACTGGAGGATTATGGTCAGTGCCTTTATTTCACCATTTCCAAATAAAGGTGCAGTCATAGATTCTAATCCAGTACACTTTTTGTCAAATTAAGCAAATATCTACTCACAATAGGCTAGTTGTCCGTTCTGTGTGTGCACTGAAAAAATTCCGGTGCTTATACACAGCCCTGCCTCTGTAAATGGGGAAGCAAAGAAAGTGGCTTGGGCCGAGCTACACAACCCTGTACCAGCCAATTAACAACAGGGGGTGCATTCCAGCCAATTACAGCACAGGGGGAAAGGGGAGGAGGGGAGATGGGGGTGTTGTGTCTTTGCATTGGCAATGCGTGTCCATGAATTTGGGGGGCGTAGATTCTGAAGGAGCTCTGAAGGAAGGTGTGTATTAGTTTGGCTGTGGAGTTCAAATATCAACAGTCTTTATTCAGAATTGATGACTGCACCTGTAAACTGTGCATACTTTCTATGAATTACAGGACAACTACCTTATGTACCACTACCCTGGCTTTCTAGTGAATTTAAGGCTTGTTTTATCGGTTACAGCTCACTTAAATTTAATAAATTTTTACAGAAAGATGTATTTTATTGCCATTACTCAGATCTCACATGGCTCTTGCGATCAACATCAATATACATAAATGACAGACATGAAGGACACAAGGTCTGTTTATTATCTCTGCAGCCCCAGAGGAAGAGGAGGGCATGACGTCGAAGAAGACGTTCAGGAGCCAGTCTGTGGTCAGTCAGAATCCTGAGATGGAGCTGATGCTGGAAGGAGATGACGATGCTGTCAGTCTGCTGCAGGAGAAGGAGATTGACAATCTCGCAGGTATCCCTCACACTCAGGAGAAAAGGGAAACTGATCTGTGTCCTTGATGGTGTCCTTGATGCCTGTATGCCGGATATATTTTGTGTTAATCTGAATAAATGTACTTTATTTCTAGTGCCTTTTCATCCTCAAGTATTTACCTCCAGAGGCAAGTTTCCTCTTAAACTTCCTGGATAGCCTAACAAATCTGAGCAGCATTCGAACAGTGCTTCAAATGGAAATCTAGTGTTCCTGCTGGCACAGCTGCAGAAAACTCTGATTTACTAAATGAACTAATTAAAATCATCTATACTCATCAACTCAATTGAACCACTGACTGTGTGTAACATATTCAGCCCAATTTAGCTTCATTTGATCAAATTAATGAACTTGTATATGTTTAATATACAGTATCATTAACAACTAAGAAACACTTGATTTAGAAAATCAAATACTTTTTCTATTGCAAAATATAGGTAGCATACCTCAGGCTGAGTATTATGTGGAACAAATGTAGTAAATAGCCTGGTCATTCTAAGGTCCTGTAGTTCTGAGCACGCCGGCCCAGCTGGTTGCACCCGTGGTCGTTGCCAGGGGAACGCTCTCCATCACCACCACTGAGATTTACTTTGAGGTGGATGAAGAAGATCCTGCCTTCAAGAAGACTGATGCAAAGGTGTGTTCTGCCTCCAAAAGCTGAACATCTGAGTTTGTGAATAAAACAATAGTGGTATGTAGCTGATATATCAACTCCATTGCTCTCATAGTGCTTCTGATATGTGTGTGTTTGTTCAGGTGTTGGCGTACTCTGAGGGGCTCCATGGGAAATGGATGTTCAGTGAGATCAGAGCTGTGTTTGCCAGACGTTACTCGTTGCAGAACACTGGCTTGGAAGTCTTCATGGCCAACAGAAGTAAGAGCATTAGAAGTAGTATATTTATGTGAAGAACATTGTCAGGGCTCCCATGCATCCTGGAAAATATGGAAATGGATAGACTGCCTGTGTCATGTCACAGAAATATGATATTTTACTGTATTATCCCTTGAGATTTCCTTAATCTACCAGGAAATCCCACTAATTATAATCTCTTTTGCAAAGGAGACTTCGCTCAGTAACTGAAATTCTGACTAGATTTTTTTCATATGACCCTTGGTTATTCCTTTGATCATTTGCCATATTCACTGGGGAGAAATTAGAATGAACTTAAATGTCTAAATCCTTTTAAGCAGTCACTACTCTAATATTTACTTAAATCATGATCCAGAATAATGGTTGAAGGTTATATTGTCAATTTTAATATGAAGGAGATACATTATGAATAATTCTAAGATAAACCTCTAGGAGAAACAGTGTTCAAAAATTCTGCAAAATGGTTTCCTAAACCTCATGAGACCCCACTGTGATGTCCTTATATGGGAATATAACATTTTCTGCCCAATGCATTGTGTGTAAATCCTCACATGAGGACCTTTGGGTTCCCTTTTGACAAGCTTCTTCCTGTTTGAAACAGTGAAGAGAAATTACAAGGCATGTTAGAGTCTGGGTCTGAGCAACGAGAGATCTGATGTTATTTTTTATTGGAAAAATGTTTAATTTGAGTCTCTTTCGTGCTTTGCTGTACAAATTGTCTATTCTTTGTCTTTTAAGTTGCATGTTCTTCTCCCTGTAGCATCAGTCATGTTTAACTTCCCGGACCAGGCAACAGTCAAAAAGGTGGTGTACAGTTTACCTCGAGTAGGAGTTGGCACTAGCTACGGCCTTCCTCAAGCAAGGTAGGACGTGGTCAGATATTCTTAAAAAATCTCCACATATCCTATAGTACTGATCTGAGATCAGATTTTCCCTCATTTGTGTGAATATTTTAAGATCTAAAGAGCTGAACAGATCTACGAGAGATGCTTTGATGTACTCAGTTCTTTAGTGGCATTTGCTCATAATCTCATTTGCAGGCGAATTTCTCTGGCCACCCCTAGACAGCTCTTCAAGTCCTCTAACATGACCCAGCGCTGGCAGAGGCGGGAGATCTCTAACTTTGAGTACCTCATGTTTCTCAACACCATCGCAGGTGAGAATGGACATCACATGTCAAGAATGAAGGCTTGTGAATGGGCCAAGGAGCTGGAGAGATGTCTATTGTCATGCTCATGGGCATTTTGGACAGCTTTGTGACTAGTAAAATACAAAAAGATTGTTCTCTGAACTATTTAAGGAAATAAAAGATGAGATAGTCAGCATAAATATTTATCTGCATAGACATACATGTTAGTGATGTATTTATGCTGATAAACATGATAACATGTTTGTGTGTGTTCAGGGAGAACATATAATGACCTTAACCAGTACCCAGTCTTCCCCTGGGTCCTAACCAACTACGAGTCTGAGGAGCTGGACCTCACGCTACCTGGAAACTTCAGGGACCTGTCGAAGGTAACGCTGACTCCTGATCTCCTACATTTGGCAGAAATCAGCACAGAGATCAACACTTCTACACTGCAAATCACACTGACTAGAATGGTCTGTTAAATAGTTGGAAATCATTATTTTTGTAACAATCTTGCGATGACTTCTTTCTTTCAGCCAATTGGGGCGCTGAATCCAAAGCGTGCAGCCTTTTACGCAGAGCGCTATGAGACATGGGAGGAGGATGGAACACCACCACATCACTACACATCCCTCTACTCCACCGCTACTTCTACTCTGCTCTGGCTCCACAGAATAGTGAGCACTTTCACAGTACACTACAGTACACAGTGCTACACTGCTAATTCACTCTGGATTCTTACACTGCATGCGTATACTCAAACATGTTTTTACCATCAAAGCATGGATTGTAATTGATTACAAATCTATTATTATAAAAATGCACAGATGACTCTTGTGTAGTAAATTATTCATATTTTTAAACTGGTGTGTAAAATGGCTAGCAAGGAGATTATCCTGTAGCTCTGATACTTAAAATATCCACATCATTATTCATGAATTAACAGTAGGCCTTCCCCAGATTCTGAATACGTATCACATCATAAAAAATTGTTGTAGAATTATTTTGTAATCAAACAATTAGCCAGATAGAAGCAAAAATTAGCCCTATTATTTTTGTAATGGCAACAGAGCTTTAAAATTTGTCAACAATATACAATATGGTTTGTTATTCAAATCTTTGTACTAATTCTCAGTGTCTTTTGACTACATCAGGAGCCCTTCACTACCTTCTACCTGAATGGAAATGACAATAAGTTTGACCATCCAGATCGAGCATTCTCTGGCATCATTCGCTCCTGGAGGAGCTGCCAGAGGGATACATCTGATGTTAAGGTGAGATAGACTGATGATGATGAGCAGTTCAATTCATTCAAAGAAATGATTGCAATTTTTGACCATCATCTTCCAACCGTGCTTTCTCTTTGTGGAACAGGAGTTGATCCCAGAGTTCTACTACTTGCCTGAGATGTTTGTGAACAGTAATGGATATGATCTGGGTTTGCGGGAAGACCACACGCCGGTCTGTGATGTGGAGCTGCCTGCCTGGGCCAAGAAACCAGAAGACTTTGTTCGCATTAACAGAATGGTAAAAGATATAACAATACGCTTACAGTGTTCAACACCACAATAGAACTGTATTTTCAGTCCACAATAATGGCTACTGCACACAGGCGGTGTAATAGGCACATGTGGTCCTTTTCCAAATGAATTGAAACAGCATTGTTTTGTTTTTGCTATACACTGAAGACATATTGGGTTTAAGATAAAAAGATGAATATGAGGTGATAGATGGGAATTTCAGCTGTCATTTCCTGATATTTACATCTAGGTGTATTAGAACCTTTGGTGTCAAACCATCTAATCATAATTATTGGAACAGTTAATAACACTTAATATATGGTTATACTTCTCTTGCTAACAATAACTGCATCAAATGACCCACTGACATCACCAAGCTGTTGCATTCTTGTTTTGGGATGCTTTTCCAGGCTTTTACCACAATTTCTTTTGGCCCCTGTTTGTTTTCAGGGTCTCTCCATTCACTCTCCTCTTCAGTAGTTTCCTCCTCCTCAGCTGGGTTAAGGTCTGGTGATTGATTAAGCCAGTCTAAAACCTTCCACGTTTTCCCCCTGATGAAGTCCTTTGTTGTGTTGGCAGTGTGTTTAGGTCATTGGCTGCATGATAAATCTCTTCCCAGTTAGACTGGATGCATTTCTCTGTAAATGGCAGACAGAATGTTTCTGTAGACTTCTGAATTCATACTGCTGCTACCGTCATCATCAGTAATGATTAGTGAGCCCGTTCCAGAAGCAGACATACAAGTCCACGCCATGACAACACCTCCAACGTGCTTGACCGATGAGCTTGTATGTTTTGGTTCATGAGCAAATCCTTTCTTTCTCTACACATATCACATATAATTCAAGATGGCGGCGCGGCCGCAGGTCGCAGCGGCCACTCCGGATCTGAAAGTTGTGCCTTTTTGTTTTGTTTTGT
>JAQQZR010000009.1:7411942-7423994 GCA_030068235.1 Notoglanidium macrostoma | reverse complement strand
ACACACACACACACACACACACACAGCAGAATGTCAGTGAATATAGAACAGGTCTTTCTCTAAGGGCGGTGCTTACATCCCTCGGTTTCCCCATATGGACGGTTCCACCTTTAAAATCGTTAATGACTTGCTGTATGTAAATTATTGTGTATTATTAATACAATGTTGGCGCTTTTGACGAGATGATGGTGACCTGAGATGAGAGCAGCCAGGTGCACCCTGGAGATAATGTCCTATCAGAAAACGAGCTTCGTTTTCCTCTTTGTATATTTGGTAATTGTTTTGTCATATATGTACATAACTCGACAGCGTGGGCAAACAGGCATGTAAGAGGAGAAAAGAATAAAAAAAAAAAACCACTAAGATAAAAATAAAATGTAACCCTCCCACTCTCACACATTTTCTGATTATTTATGATTAA
This sequence comes from Notoglanidium macrostoma, assembly GCA_030068235.1. Lineage (NCBI taxonomy): Eukaryota > Metazoa > Chordata > Actinopteri > Siluriformes > Auchenoglanididae > Notoglanidium > Notoglanidium macrostoma. Next base: position 7,423,573 of record JAQQZR010000009.1, on the reverse strand, counting down.
AAAAAATAAATAAATGTTGAAGATTTTGTATTGGCACTTTGCACCAATAACCTAATTTATTAGCGGAATGGTTTTATTTTTGGTTAGAAACCACCAGTTGTATGATTTGTGCATCGATGTTCGTTGTATTTGTTCAATATTAAAAACGTGTAACGATTCTGTTGTACCATCGCAGTAAGCAATATCATAACTTCGTAGCTAGGAGAGAAATAGAAATCATGAAGCTTCTGAGGAGGAAAGCTTGGTTTATATGAGTATTAAAATATGTAAACACTTCAATATGCAGCAGTTTCATTTTTTCCCCCTCAGCCTCTTAAGAGTAAGAAGAATATTTTTGGATCTACAGTGTAATACTGAATTCTAATATAACCTCGTTTCCTTGCAAAGGTGTACATAACAAAAAACTCAAACAAAACAACAATAAATTATGCAAAGAGTTTGCGGATTTTGCCTTGTTATTGGCCATGGACGTGTATGTGACAGACAGATGTGCAGGAGTTAATGAGCACAGCTGTCTGAGATTAGGTGACTGAACATTTGATTCAATTTGTACATTTGTTTTTTGTTGTTCTTTTATTTTTCCATGGTGGCTTGATTATTGCATATGATTATAATTTATTGTTTTGTTCCATGTTTGTGGAGAGGAGAGGTACAGTTATTGGTGACAAATGAAGGAAAAAGATTTTAATCTAACATGAACTCAAGCCCCATCTGCTGATTCATGCATTTGCAGCAACATGAATAAGGCAGAAACTGACAGGAGGCATCTCTTCAAATGTCCAACAATTCATTTATGCCAATATATAAAAATCAATAACTGTAAAATACAATTGTTTTCTTTTTGTCGTATTTACAATAAAACCAACCAAAACATGCCTGTCAGGTGTGTCTGCATTTTTGTGACCTGCAGAGGCTCTTTACCGGAGAGCTGGAAGATCCAACACGACCTTTTTACTCCTAGTGTGCAGCAAACTGCTGTAGTTCAGTCTGTAAACAACATTATACATCCAGCTAGGCATTAAATATATTAAATATAAGTGGAAAATCAATGTGCTTTAGGCCATCTTATCTACCTCAGCTTCAGTAAAGTAACATAACGTTGCGGCGTTGCAGCAGGATTTAAAAATAAAAGTGTATTTTTTTCCCCTTGGACAAAAAACTAGTTTCAAAATTATTTGAAGAATATTTTAGTGGTATTTCAACAAGTAAAGGTAAGTGATAAAGGAAAAACCAACACGAAATGTTTTAGTGATGTGTTGAGCCTCTGATGTTGGTTTGGTTTTGATGAAGGTTGTAGAGAACGCTGTATGACACTTCAGGCAACTGTGAAGGTCATAGTGTATGATTCAAATCATTTTCACCCCAGCAAACTATTCGTCCTAGTCATCCTAGAAGAGACCGCGCCCATCAGGATAGAAAAGTTTCATTAAAAGGTGATCAGCCTGAAGAATGCTAGTGAATTTAAGGGACTCTCTACGTGAACCCAAACTGAAGTTACAGAATTTTATATTTATTTATTTATTTATTTATTTATTTATTTTTGCAATAATTATATATAACTACATTTTAGAACTATAACTACAGTTGGTGCAGTGGTTAGCACTGTTGCTTCACAGCAAGAAGGTTCTGGGTTTGATCGCTGCGTCAATACTTACTACATATGGTAAGTTAAATTCCTTAGAGTATAGCAAACAGAATGATGGCTTTCAGAAGAAAAGGGTTAGGAAATCATGTGTCACTCCATGACTGTCATTCATACTAACTTTAAACATTTGTGGGGGGTTTTAATTAACATTTATATGCTTTAATAAGTGACAAATCAATTCTGCTTCATGAATCCATTCAGCTCTAAATAAGAAAATATGAACAGGAATGAGATAAAAGAAAGAATATAAATATGCAAAATCACACTTTTTTCAGACTTATTTTATGTCTTTATTTGTTTTTGGTATGAACCAGGCACACAGTATAGCTGATTTCATCATGTCGGACAAGGGTGCAAATTATGTAAATACAAGTAAAATCGGTCTAGCAGTGGCTGTTGAAGTACACAAAACTAGGGATTTCTTTTTGTATTAATAATACTGTTTCTCATTATGAGTAATGAGCAGAAGCAGTTAGGGTCCATGGCTCTGGCGCTGGTGTAAATGCGGGTTTGATGCATTTTTGTTGATTTGACAGACAGATTAGTTCTTATCTCCTTCTCAATTTCTTTTCGCTTTCTCATCGCCTCCTAACCAAATGCTGAGGTTTAATCGATCAAGAAAAAAAGAACGAGTGATGTGATAATGTAATATATGGATATTGGAATAATGCTGTGATGATAACTGAGCTCCATGCACTGATGTGACTGAGATCTCTAGCTCTAGTCCAAATAAAACTTTATGAGTAATATCTCAAACCAAATCTGCCATTCAAACCCAAAACTTCCGGCCCTTAAGCCTGAATTTCAGCTTCCTTATACACTCCACTATCTCTACACTGATTTCCGTTGTAGATTTCCCACATAAGAACAGTGACACATGTCCTGAATATCATGGACATAAGCTCTTCCAAGAAAGATACAGCCACGTTTCCCACAAGCTCACAGCTTTTGTGCATAAATTTGATACAGTTATGTACAGTGAAATGATGACATATGCAATTGCTATACTCGCTAGTTAAGTTAAAGAAATATAGTGTCAATATCAAAATAATTGAAATCATATTATTTACACCGATTACAAAAAACGGTCCCCATCTCACGTGCGAACCTGCTCTCTGTGCTAGATAGCACCTTCAGCTGCAGTTTCAGAGAGAAGGAGAGCAAAGTGCTGTAATAATGTCGGGGTGTAAATGTGATGGGGAAGAAAGAGTTTTTCACACAAAAGACAGATGCTTAGTTTCCAGAGTTCAGCGATCAGGTAGGCAGTGTGTCTGTGGCTCTGCAGCTTCACATCATCACTCGTTAAAAATGACCAATTAACTCCTAATGAACTGCTAATTAGCTGCACCATCCACTAAAATCACCTGGAACATTGATACAAGACCAGACCAAAGATACATGAAATCAGTGTACAGAAGCTTTACATTGGCTTCTTTTAACTGAAAAAAAATGTATTAATGAAGTGATTCAATTCAAATAATTCATTGCCAGTCCTGACAAACTGCATTCCCAATTCCTGGTTGGGAAAAAAGTCCACATTTTACAAAATGGCTCAGATGAATTCCACACTGCCGCGTTCTGAATCCTCATAAACCCTTCTTCTCCTTCTGCACTCACCACCGTCACTCAGACCCTAGAAGGGGGAGCTGGCGGAGCAGACAGTCTCACCGGAGCAGCCAGAAAAGTCTTCAGACTCAGGCGTGGATGTGGACGAGGTGGTTGTGGTGGGACTGAGAGGGAGTGGTGTTTGGGGAGCAAGACAGAGAACGGAGGACGAGAGTGGAAAGTCGAGGCTACAGAACGGCTGGGTGGTGCAAGGCTCTGTGCTTACATTCTGGTGGCGTCTTCGTCTGAGAATCGGCCTCTCCTTATCAAGAGTGGTGGCCTGGAGGAGGGACAGAGAGGGCGTAAGAGTCAATAGAGCCTTAGCATGGTATGGATCACAGCTTAAAAAATTCATCAGTACATCAGTACAGTATGAATTTGTGGTTTAACGGAATTAATGCTCATGCCTGAGAGACTGTGTACAGCACTAGGAATGATGCTCTAATAAAGAGAATATCAGAATTGGTGCCGATTCAATCTGAAAACTTTGATAATTTCTGTGTTGCTGTAGATAGACAGAGAGAGAGAGAGAGAGAGAGAGAGAGAGAGAGAGAGAGAGAGAGAGAAATAAACTGATGAGAAATGATCCACTGGATTGTGTAAATGACATGACACAGAACCCAGGCAGCACACAGTGAAGCAGGCTTGTGGTGACAGAGCTGATGGTTAAACAGAGAAGCAAACAAGGAGTTGTGAGCAGACTTGCAGTTAGATACAGCGCAGTAGCACAACAGGTACGAGGGCATCTCTTCTCAATCCTTACCTTATCCAGTACATTCCTGGATTCTGATAGATGTCCAGTGACCCCGATCTCTGGATGCCAAAGTCATGGTTGAGCTATGCAGAGAGAAACCAGTACAACTCAACACAAAGCCCTGACAATGGCATTTAAGACATGGCTTTTATTGTATAGCTGTGGCAGATGCATTGTGATTGACAGCATTTAACAGGTGACTAAAACTATGGGAAATGCTGTTTTCTGAATTGATCTGCTGTGATATAAAAACTACAATGCTATTATTTTTTTAATAATCTGTACCATAATTTCAATTAACACACCGCATGACATTTCGTTGTGGCATATTTTTTCTTCATTAACAGTTCCTTCATTATTATTTATTTATTTATTGTCTCATCATAGCTGTTATAACAGCTATGAACAGTTATTTTCTCACCAGCCTCTTTTTTTTCTCTTGATGTTAATATGACAAAAAAGCCTGTCATATTACCAAAAAAATGGAAAGTGTAAAAAGTGCTAACCCTAACCCTCCTGAAGACTTCCCTGTGGCAGAAAACATATGAACCTTTACAGATTTTTCATGCTGGAATGTTAAATAAACATCTCTTGACAGAAAGTTTCACCATATGAATGATTAGCCGTGCCTGGAATCTGTTTATTGGTAATCTTAGGTTATGTGGCGCGTCCACCATCGTCCCTCTTAATGAGTTACTATATTACTATACTATACTATAGTATATATATACTATATACTAGGTATTACAACAAGCACATTAATATGAACCTGTGATTTCTATGACAGCAGGAACTACTGCCCAAACTGCTGTCATAGAAAATTAATTAACCCTTTTCTGAGAATCGATAACGGTGCTGGGGCATAATTACTGGTATAATGACATAATGTGATATAATCATATAACTATTTAATCATAGAGCTGATGAGAGAGCAGATCTCACCGTGATGACGTTCATGTCTGACGTGGTGTCGGTGGGCTTCGGGCTTGTGTTAAAGTGCTTCTTGATCTTCCCTGCCACTGACAATTGGTGCTCGTTCTCTGATAAACCATCATTCTGTGGATGTAATGTAAAGTCTTATATTATGGAAAAATGATTTTACTAGTGTGGCTGAGTTATGAAGAAAATTAACGAGCAAGTCAGTATGTTTTTCAAGTTGTAGATTTTTCACATTTGCCACATTACTTGATAATAATTAATATTATATTAAGATATAATGACATCTCTGATCTAATGTGTGTTATTCACTGATTGATTTCTGATAAATGTAAATGATATCGAGATAACTCCGGTAAATGTTCTTTAGCATTATTATAGATACTGGTTATATTTTTCTATAGAGCAGCATCATCACGAGGTACTTACAGTGACCCAGGAGTGTTCCAGCACCTGCAGAGCTGTGTATCTCTGATCCACTTCCACCTGCAGCATGGATATAATCAGCTCCTGCACACATGCACACACGCACACACGCACACACATAGAGAGAGACAAGAGAGCTATAAGTCAGAGAGAGTTGATCAGTGCTCATCTAAAACATCTTGCAGGTTGCTGAATTGTTTGAATTGCCAACAGTAGTGAGCACAGCTGTTACAGTTGTTTCCTGCAGCATCACGTTTGATGGAGACCCTTTTGCAATTTGTCGTTAAGCGATAGATACATTTAGAGAGATACTGGTCCTAAAATAAAAAGTGATCAACTGGAGGAAGTAATTAGTGAATATTTTCCATCACACACCTTGGCTGAATCCGACACATTGTCCCAGTATGGGAGAGGGAATTCTAACTGACCCAGCAGAATCTGGTCAAACAGTGCCTCCTGGTCATCTGCACTCCTGGGAAAAAGAGACATATTGCAGAAAATCACAGTTAAAAAGGACAAAACATTGAACTGTAGTACATCCAGTAAGCATAAGGGGGCTGTGCTGCTCCTGCTGTCTTACATAACTCATGTCTATTACACTTCCTACACTGGCTAGCACACATCACACATCATAATTCTGTGAAACAGAGGGCCCACAAAACAGCATCCAAAATAATTCCGATAAGCAGCAATTCACCACATCCAGCACATGCTCTCAGCTTGCTTATGATAGCCACACCACTGCATTTCAATCAGTTTGTATAAAAGGTGATGATATTGTGCCTTGTTTACGTCACGTATAATCAGCACAGTGACCCTGATGTTATAAGTGACTCATCTTTCAGTCCTGAGAGTATAAGACAATATTATGAACAATTCATAATTGCTTTAATATAAAACACCACACAATAAACTCACCCTCGGAATGGTGGGAAGCCGCACAGTAGGACGTATGTGATAACTCCAGCTGCCCAAATATCTACCTTAAGGCCATACCTACAGTGAGAGAAGATGAGCTTAGTCTAAAAGGAGATAATAATGCTGTACATATAAATATGCTAGACTAGGTCAAAAGTTTGTGGAAACCTGATCATCATATCCAAATGTGGTTCTTCCCCAAAACTGTTGCCGCAAAGTTGGAAGCACACAATAGTACAGGATGTCTTTGTATGCTGTAGCATTATAATTCCCCTTCACTGGAACTAAGAAGCCCAAACCTGTTTCAGCATGACCATGTGCACAAAGAGAGCTCCATAAAGACACGGTTTGCCAAGGCTGGAGTGGAAGAACTCGAGTGTCCTGCACAGAGCGCTGACCTGACACCAGTGTCCAACCTCAATAATGCTAATCTGAATGGTTCAATCCCCACAGCCACACTCCAAAATCAAAGCCTTCTCAGAAGAGGTTATTATAACAGAAAAGTAGGGACTACGTCTGGAACTGGATGTTCAAAACATGGGTGTGATGGTCAGGTGTCCGCACTTTTTGTCCATATAGTGTATATACATATTATTAAGACCTTGCATTTATTCATTACTTAACTTTATAAACAATAATATATTAATCTGATACATAATTAGATTATATATTCGATATATGTAATTACTATATATTAGAATAAATATAGAATTTTGTGTAAAAATATAGAACAAAATTGTATTAAAATATGCACTAAAATGAATAAAATTAACAGGAGAAATAATTAAAATTGTAATTCAATTCATACAAATTTCATCATACGTACAATTTAACACAAGATTTAAACAGTAAACACAACACAATGAAATAAACAAATGCAGTGAGTTGGCCATTTAACAGGACATTTAAGATATTTAAAAGATTTTGTTTGTAATATAGTAAATGCAGTACATCTTCAAAATGTCTGACATGAGAAGCATTATCAGTGAGCAGAGTCTCACCCGGTCTCTGCAATAATCTCAGGTGCTACATAAGTGGGAGTCCCACAGACGGTGTAGAGCGGCCCATCTACCACTGTGGCCAAGCCAAAGTCTCCCAGCTTTAGAGACTTACTGCCGTCCTGGTGCTCATAAACCTGAATGAGAAAAACACAGCGTTCGGGTTTAGAGCAGACAGCTTTCACACATCCACCATTTCTAATGAACGTCAAACAGGAATGTGACTTCAAAACACATGCCCTCTGAGAAGGTATTCAAATGTTCTTATAAATTGTTGATAAACTGCTGTCCTTCGAACCCCCAGCTCTTTCATGGTCATTTTTTCAGTGCACTAGTATGTGCCTTTGCTTTGCCCAGAGATTGACGTATGCTGGAGTAGGAAGACTGCTGCCACTAACACATCCTACTTTCTCTACTTTGTTCGGTTACATAACGTCTGAAAGAGTGGCATTTGAAAACAAAGTGAGGATGGTAGCACAGTTTTTAGTAATACATGCAATTACCACCAACATGAGGTGAGTGCCACTGACTCAGTGCCCATCTCACTTTGCGCTGATTAAATTTCACAGCCACGGTGAAGATGTGCCCACAATCACATATGCCATGGAACTAGGGCATGGTTTAGTAATGATGGAGTCAGTTGAGTGAGTTAATGTGGAGTTAGTTCAGAAATGGCAATAACTGACATCATTCTAATCTTTGGATTATAAAAGCTGAGCCATGCTAATCATTGTGGTAGAATATTTGAGCCTAATATGCCCACATACATTTCACTGTGAATAATGTTCCAGCAGAATTGCACTTATTTATGGCCTCTCTCTCTTAATCATCACCAGGGTACATACAGTCACACAGTGATTGTGCTACAGAGTGACATGTGTTTGAAGCGATGCAGTCTTTGCCCAGAGTGCCGGATGACTGTCAGTTTGTGAGTCATGTCTGACTTCCTCCCCTGTGACACTGAGATCACACACTCAGGCTCCGGGAGAAGGAGACAGGAAGGACAGCCAAAGAGTCATCCACCTGCTTTTCTGCATGTTGTTATACTTTTCTTTAATTTATTCACTCATCTATTCAACTATTAATTCAATCATTCAATTATTTTCTCCTACATCTATCAATTTAGCTATTAGTTTTGCAGAACCTGATCTCAAATGTCATCTCAGAATCGACTACATTTTTACTGGGTCTTATCTCAATCTCGGACGTAGAGGACTCGGGATTTTATTTCAAGACTGGTCAAGACCACAGCTGCAGAAATATCACTACGTTTCCTGTGCAGTGACTGATTTATTTGTTAACATCATTACTGGGATTGGATGTAAAACTTCCTGCATCAAATGCAACCAGCATTGAATAAAGATGGTTAAGTTGATTTCAGCTCTTTTTCAATGTTTGATGAATGTAGGTGTTCATATGGGAATGTAGATCAATTTGAAAACTTTATCATAAGTCTTTATTGCAACTGTATCTCTTTCTTTCTGAAGAAAGAAAGACTTTCATAGATGAGATTCAAACTGCTCACAAGGTCCCACCACTGTGTATAATGTTGTATAATCATGATTGAAAGGGACTTATATTGATGTTGTAGTCGAATTTGGGAGTAAACAAAAAGATCATATGTTCAATTACCTTTCAAATGGGTAACTAATTGAATGCTGTAATAAAGGCATGACCGGGTGTATAATAACACAGAATGTAAAGTTCAAATGATCCTCTTACCAAAAGGTTCTCTGGTTTAATGTCTCTATGGACAATGTTAAGGCTGTGAAGATATTTAATGGCATTGGTCAGGTTATACAGCATGCCACTGGCATCCCTCTCTGTGTATCTGGTCGCAGAGGTAATAGCATCAAAGAGATCGCCCCCCTGTGGACAAGCAAGACACAACAACACAATAAATACCTTTAAAGTTTCAAAACAACAGGAAACCATCCAACTTTTTTCAACCAATCATAATTCTAAAGCCTATTAAGAACACACATGTCAAGGTCATTAGTTCATTAGTTTGTACTTCACATCAGTTTGCTGTAGATAAATAACATGAGCAGAAAGTTTATAGTGGCCTGGTTTGCTGAAATCCCCTCACAGAGAAGGCTAAGTAGAGCAGCAGCTTTATATAGAGCTGTGCTGGGCTGAGCCAGCTGTACTGTAAGGACCAACGAAAAGAAACATCAAACAAAAAAGGTGCTTCTTTCTGTCCTGTTTCTCGAAATTTGTTGAGTCTAGCCTTTAGTTTAGTTACAGTGTGCCTTTTTGTTGCCCTGAATTGCTACACTTCTGATGTGTATATGTTTAGAAATATGTTGAGGAGGACATTAAGTGTGAGTATTGCACCTAATTAACTCAATTACTTTGAACATGCAAGATCACATCTGAATTTTGATTCTTTACTTTCTTAACGTTCCACTAAAAGGTATGCACACACCTTGACAAGCTCCATGACAAGGTAGAGCTCGCTGTATGTGTCCATCTCTTCAATCAGCAGCACGATGTTGGGATGTTTAACTCTCCGCAGAATAGCCACCTCGTTCTGGATCATTTGCTCCTGTGAGAGAGTGCGCAGAGAAGAGCAATCCAGTATTAAAGATTGAGAAGAGCGGACTATATCTCTACAAGTTTAGGACGGAATTTCAGTCAAAGCATCATGATGGCCAGATCAGAGGACAATATGTTGTCTTGACTTACTGCTTGTAAATATTGTACATAAAGCAACCTTATGAGTAGGACTTTAGTGTAGAACATTTTCACTGTGATCTACTCACTTTTCCTCTGCATTTGCCTTTATTGATGATCTTCAGAGCATAGGCCCGGCCAGTGGAGCGCTCCACACACTCATGCACTACTGCAAAGTTGCCGTCGCCGATCAATCGGCCCACTGTGTAACGGTCAGAGATGGAGGCCGGGACTGCAGGAGCTGTGCTCTCCTCCACAGGCTCAGCTAATCAGAGGATGACCAGACACATGAAGGCTCATAAACTTTATTCATCTTACATGAAGAAGAGGCATTATGTCTAAATCATAAGCACCCTTCATGGCAGACAGTTGCATATCATTGTATATCAAAGGCTTGCAAATTCTGACATGCCTGCCTTTAAAGCATAATGTCACTGCACTGCTGAAAAAATTGTACATGTATGTGTCCAAGTTGAGAAAAGATGAGATTATAAAAGCTCTTGTTTATACAAAATTATTAAGAATTTAGTGCTTTTGTTTTTGATCTCAGTTACAATTCTGAATGGTTTTCACATGCATTCATTTGTGAACAGTGATGCAGGATGTCAAAACCTCGTACCATCACTGACAGCACCATCACCCTCGTCCAGGCTGCAGACCTTGGTGGAGGCAAGCGAGGTGGAAGAGCCGTTCTCTTCAGAGCCCTGAGAGAAGCAAAGCAGTGGAGATCACCTACATGCACTTTATCACGACTGGTGTTGGAAAACAGGAAAGTGACATGGGTGACCGTATATGTGGCAGGTTTAATGTCTACAGCACTTTGCAGGCAGCTGTTTCATCTCAATATCTTTATAATTATTTCCTCCTCTTAAATATGTCTATTGTTTTCTAGTCCTGTGACATCACAACTGTTCTCACCTTTAAATCTAAGATTCAACAGAGCTGAGGCAAAAGCCCTTGGGTGGCTCAGTGGCTGGTTGTCATGACAGCAGTGAGTGAGCTAGAGAGAGACTGAGAACACGAGAGCATAGTGGATGCAAAATGTTTTTTTGAAGTTCTGTGACCCTTTGGGTCAGTGATGAGATTTATTAAAAATATACCATGCTGGGTTCTTGTGAGTGCTGGGAGAAACGCAAGGCTGCAATTGGACAATATGTGAGGAGGGCAGGGACCAGGTTGGACCCCAAGAGGTGTGTGTGTGGGGGGGGGGGGGACAGGTTTGTATATCTTTCTGAGGACCAGATGTCCCAACAAGGATAGGAATATTTGACGATTTTGACCTTGTGGGGACATCTAGCTGGTTAGTTAAAAACTAACTTTTTACAAAAACTCCAAATTTTTTATTTGAAAAGCTGAAAGTGCCAAACTTTTTAAAAGCTTAGGTTTAGGCTTAGGCAGAGCATTAATTATCTGCATTACTAATTATGTCAGTGGAAGGTCCTTGCAAGGATAGTAAGGCAAATGTGTGCGTGTGCGTGCGTGCGTGCGTGCGTGAGAGAGAGAGAAAGAGAGAGAGAGAGAGAAAGAGCTGTTCTCAATATTGCATTCTGTAACATTTCATTGAGATCACAGGCCATAGTAACAGCAATACAACTCTGTTGCCATGGAAACTGCTGGTCTGTCAGACTGAGCAACAGTAATAGTAAGAATCTGTGTGTGTGTGTGTGTGTGTG
>JAQQZR010000009.1:7366036-7378149 GCA_030068235.1 Notoglanidium macrostoma | reverse complement strand
TACCACATAATTCAGTATATGCCATACGTGTTGCTTCATAGTTTTGATGTATTCAGTAATGTTTTACAACGTAGAAGCAAAAGAAATAAAGAAAAACCTATGAAAAAGAGTAGGTGACCCCAAACTTTTGACCGGAAGTGTATATATATATATATACAGTATATATGTGGGTGTGGGTGTGTGTAGTTTATTGTACACTGTGCTTTTAATGTGTCATTTAGTTTGACTTTTCATATGTATGTTGTGAAATGCAATTTATAAACAACTCCACTAAACATACCTGCTTTTAATTATATATCAGGTGCAAGAACAAGCAAGAATGGAAGAGAGCTGCATTAAATAGACAAAAGGAAGCAATGCAGTCAGTGACCTGAAAGTTACAGTGAAGATTGCATTACAATGGAAATAAGACACCTATTTCATTCTATTTGATGAAATCAAGCTTCATTGTTCATCTTTCGAGGCAATACTACATTAACAACCATTAGTTCATCTGAAATAAAAATGACACAATTTTTTGGTAACCCCTAGTCCACAGTAGTAGGAAATCGAGAGCACCATCATTAAGTATTCCCCCTGGTTTATGTTCCACATCTAGAATTACAAGGCTATCTTATAAACTGGTCAAAGCCCAGGTGAGTTGTCTCAGGTTGGCCTTGTTGGGAGGAGGGGGATGAAATTAGGGGCATAATGAAAACAGGTTAGGCAGTCACACACAGCAGACTCCTGCCAAGACGCACATTCATCCACCAGCCCACGACCATGTGGAGTCCCACTAGCAGCTTTGAATATATGTAGGCACACGTGTAGGTGTAGGGACTGCATTTACATAAGCGGGTTACATATTGCGCCAGTTAAAAATGTGCTTGTGTGTCTGACAATGTGTGTATGTGTGTGAATGTGTAGAGTGGAGGGAGAAAATAAAGTCATGTGAAATAAGACAGCATAAGAATAAAAAATGTAGGTGGAAGCTTCATAAGCAAATTGGAAGAATGAGCCAGAAAGACAGTTTGCATTCTGCCTACTTTTAAGTGTTAAACCCATCCACACACACTCAGCGTGATGTTCAATCACACACACTGTAAAATCACACACGGTATAAATCTTCCATCCATCCATTATCTAAACCGTATATGCATTAAAGGTCACAGGGAAGCTGGAGCCAATCCCAGCTGAATTTGGGTGAGAGGCAGGATACAGGTAGGTACTGCCTTGGTTAGGCATGGGAGAACATGCAAACCTTCTTGCTGTGAGACAACAGAGCTAACCACTGCACCACCCTGCTGCCCAGTACTAAATCACAAAGTATAAAATTTGTCCAATTTATCAGATCAAAAAACCACAGACTAAGAAGGTCATCCTATATTTCTGTATTCCTAGCCACACATTGCACTTCCTCCTTAGGGATATCCAGGTATTCCCAAGCCTACTTTAAGATATAGTGCCTTCAGTGAGGCTGGTTCTGTTCCGGGGTCTCTATCCATTAGGATATATGATTCAGCTCTAGAGAGACCCAACAAGTAGGCATCGTTAAAAGGTGCCCCTATCACCCCAACTGGTCCCTCTTGATTCAGAGGAGTACCCCAATATGACATTTGACAACTTGACAATAAATCCAGAACACTGGATAAACAGTGAGTAAATAAAAGCAAAAAAATCAATGGCCCAGATTAGGTGACTGCTGGTAAATGTAAACATGGGACTAGGAAATAAAACATGTTAAGAGCAACAAAGTTTATAAAAGAAGCTGGACCCTATTACATACCCACTAACAAATGAAATGCAGAGATCATATAACGTCACTGCTATCTTTACACCCTAAAGTAGGCCTGGTAAACACCAAACAGACTAGAAGATAAGTTGCATAACATTCCAATTACATAAGACAGCCTGTGTGTCAGCATCAGGAGAGGCTTGAGTTTCTTTATCATCATTACAGTGATGCTACTGCAGTGAAGAAGAAGGACTGGCCCACAGAGACAAAAAAGCGTATGACGCTCTATTGCTCTCACTCTCCCTCTTCCTCTCTCTCTTTACTTTCTTTCGGATATTCCCATGTTATCTCACACTCATTCTCTCTCTACCCTTGCTTCACTCAACTCATGAATGTAGAATTGATAGAAGTTCGTAGGGATGTGTTAATATTTGATGAAGCACTTAATTAGACATCAATATGAGAAGAACCATATGTTATAAAACATCCATAGGTGACGTGACCTCAGAATGGCCTACAAGTTATGTAAAGACAACACAAGCATGATTGAAAAATAGCATTTTAGCAAAGCTTGTGACATACAGACATATGTATGATAATCTGTATTTTGGCGATGTGTTTCGGTGTGTGTGTGTGTGTGTGTGTGTGTGTGTGCTCCAGCTCTAACCTCAACTCACCCACTCAGCAACATCTCTATGAATTTATAGTCACCATTTTCCTTGAATGCCTTGAGAAATATTCCTTGAGCGTTGCCAAGTTCATAGTACCCATGTTCTAGTAGAAACTGGTTCAGAAATGCATCTGAATCAAACTTTTTATGGCGCCTACATCATCTCAGTGTCATTGGCTTATGAATATTATAGTAGTTTGAGCAATTTAACATTTTAACCTCGTAAGAAAGACTCAGCTATGTGTGCTGAACCCTAACTTGAGTAATAAAAGTTGCAAAAAAATGCACATAGGTTGCACCCACATACAGCACATTCCCCCTCCCTGCTTTCCAAGGAAATATACATTATTAATTGTAAATCATCAATATATATTTTTTCATTCATTCATGATTATTCTATCGTGTCATCTCTTCTACAAATTCTACAAGATACCATGAAATTGGGCAATTTTCAATGCCTTTGGGGTCACATGTCTACCCCCCACCCCTTTTTGCAAGGCCCTTTCCTGGTTGATTAAAATGGCTCTCCCCATATTAACCCCTTAAACTCCTAAGACATGCTGGACAGGCCACACGTGTTCAAGGTATCTTGTTAGGTTACATTTGTTTGTTTGTTTGATTTATATATTAATTAGACAGAGAGCCTAATTTTTTATTATGTACTCTGTTCTTCAGTAACTTGGTTTGCTAGGAGAGCACATCTGAGAGAAGAATACACACAACCACAGAGCACACTCTCTATAGAGAATGTGAGAGAGAATTGCACTTGCTAGCGAGCCCCCACCTGGCAGCAGTGACTCAGCAAAACAATAGCAGCAGCTTGTTCATGGCCTGCTTGGAATCAGAAATCTAATTCTAATCTTTCAGTTCATGTCAAAATGTTTCACTGCCGCAAAGCCACCGAGTGACTGGTGAGGCCTTTCTCTGATCATAAGTCATGAACTACCTAAACAACTTTACTTATATTCTTGAAGTTTTTTCAACCTAACTCAACTAGCAAAATTCTTAGCATATGTAAGCTTACCACAGACATGAAATTCAATACATGTTTATATACTGTGACATAGAAAGCCTGATAAAAATGGAATTCTAAGGATAACAAAACATCCTATTCTGGCACAATGAACATGAAGTAGCCTATGTCACATAAACAATAATTTTTTTATTTTTATATTTTATAGTAAATTGGATGCCCAACTTAATGTGTAAACGAGATACAACATTGTGGTTGTGAAATCATAGTGTTTGCACACAATTTCCATTTTCATGGTTTCATGATGCTATTTTGGGTTGTAGAATTAATTATTTGAGTTAAAGGTCCACTGTGTAGGATTTGGGGTGGATCTGTTAGCAGAAATGGAATATAGTATCCATAAAAATGTTTCCATTTGTGTATAATTACCTGTAACTACAAATGTGTTCTGTGTCTTATGTTTTTGTAAGCTTAGAATGAGCTAAAAAGCTAACCTTTATATCTACATAGGCTGCAGGTCCACTTCTACAGAGCCGCCATGTTGCGGCCAGAACAGACAGACCTCTAGAGAGTGCCTTCCACATTCTGTGTTGTGAAAAGTAGCAACATAAATCTGGAAAGAAGCACTGGAAGGAACCAAGGAAGAAGAAAGGAAGATGAGGTAGAAGAAATAAGAGGAATCTGTGTTTGCTGGTGCTGGCTAAAGTTTGAGAACATTAACTTTGTAAAATGTAGGCTCATACTTATCCTCCCATTCAGCTGGTTGAATCCTATACAGTGGCCCCTTAAAGTTCTGCTTAATTTGCACACTTCGCCAACAAAAACATGGCCACCATATAATATACAAGTTGTCCAAGCTTTGGATACAGCTCACCATAAGTAGGCCTTTCAGTCTTTGAGATAAGTTCTGTCTCAGATTATGATGCCGTTTCTGCCATCTCCTCTATGTATATATAAGATTAATTAATTTTTAATATCATATGTACTGTGTATGCTTAACATTGCCCTGATGTACCTTTCCGCAATTTTTTAGCATTTAAACATTGTGGAAAATGCATTGAAATAGTTTGGTCCACTCGTGCTACTGAACTTAATACAGCATTTTACTTGAGCTGACACTGTGTCTGAATATTGAAAAGTGCACAATTTCAGCATTTCCTCCTCACAACTCTGAATACAGGCTTAAAAATGTAAAATTTGCTCTTTAAGAAAGTGAAATACATTTCCAGAAGGAAGAAATGGTGCTTGACTTACAACGTAGACGAGAGTTTATAGCTGTAGTTTTGAATTTGTGTTGTGGAGTCTTGTATATTGAAAATGCATTCAACAATCTAAAAGTTTTCCATTCCTTTATCGGTACAGGGACATTTATAGACTTACATTTCCATGGTAATCACACATTTGTGAATGATGTTTCAGAAAGAGACTAGTTTCTCACTGAGGCATTCCTTTAACATGAGCTGTGTGTGTGTGTAAATCCATTTTCCTGTACGTAAACAGAGGCTTAGGGAATAAGAATAGACAAGCCATAGCTGTGGTGTAAGCCACTTGCCCCATTTCTATCTCACCCCAGGTTGACATAGCCCTCTACAGCCACACACAACACTGTCCCTGGTGATGTCATCAAGGCTCAGCCTTGTTCCTAAGCAACTGGATCACACTGTCAAAGAGCCTGTAGGAGGTGGTGTATCAATTTCAGAGATCATAAGGGAACGGTATAGTGTGCTAAACTTAGCTTCTGAAAAAAAAAAACTTCTGTTAGAGAAGCCTCACTGTGAGCAGACTGACTGCGCATGTTCTCAACCGGTCACACAGATGAGCCTCAGGTTTTTAGAAAAATGCGTGTCCACTAGGTCAAGTGCTTGATATGTGTCAGTAGTACTATTGTTAGTGAGTGAGAGAGAGACAGACAGGGAGAGAGAGAGGAGTGTTTCAACACTTGTGACATAGCTGTTCCAGTAGAATGCTTTATTGGGTTTTAACGTGGCTTAAACCAACCCGACACATTTTCATTATTCATTTGAGTGCTGTGCTCTTTCTGTCCCTGTCTGGAACAAGAGAGGGGTCACTGAATCCATCTGCTCAGTCTGCTCTGGCACCACTGTGCTACTCAACAAGCTGAACAACGTCACAAGCAGTCTGAATACAGCACACCCCAGATTTAGTCCTAAACTACAAATGGTTCTCCAAATAGTACGAGGAAAACACAAAAGTGAGAGCAAATGGCATTTCTGGTTTTAAAGGAGACATAATTATACTCCTTTTCCACAAGCTGACACAGTTCCTTGAGGTCTTAATTAAATGCCTGTGACATGCATTGGTCAAAATAGCACAAGGATAAAGTACCACAGCTCCCTTCTCACCCTGTCAAAACAGCCCTGTTCAGAGCGACCAGTTGAAGTGCCTGTTCCTTTAAATGATAAGAAGCCATTGCTCACCCCACCCCCCTCTTCTGCGAGGTGTGTCGACACAAGTATGACACTACCACAGCAATTATTGAGAGTGACATGACAACAGTCCTGCATTGTAATGGCCCAGGTTGGTAAAGCAGTCAAACAAAAGGTGGTTAGCACACACAAACAGTTTTATGCCAACTGTAGTTGGGATGTTGCCATCAAAAATAAACTCAGTCTACTCAGCTCTTCTGTCCTCTGAGGCTGGGGATCGATGTAACGATGTGTGCTGGCCCGTGTAGCCGACAACAGAGCACTTCCTGTTCTTAGCTCACTTCAACATAATGCTCTTGCAAGAAAAAAATTACTATTACCACAACTATGCATATTCTCAAGCCATGGGTAGAGATGCTCAGAGGAGGGGAAGTATAATTTTAATGAGCATTGAGATAACTCTTGACATTAGGAGGGGAAAAAAATCTGAGTGGTTTGTTGAGTCACATTTTCTGACCTATTCAGCCCAAAAGAAACTGACTGAGTTGTCTTATTTCAAAGTGTGTGGGTTGGTATGCACTCCAGATACCCAAATGTATGTGCACAAACACTGAAAAAGTTTTTCATAATATGTATCCTTTAAAAAAATTTAATAAAAAAATCCACAATTTATGGATTCGTTAGTGTTAATCAAAAACATGTCACCCTACAATTTCAAGTCACCATAAAAGTTAAAGGCAGGAAAGAATGCTGACTGCTTATGTTTTTCTGCTGCTGAACAGCATTGTTTTATAGCTAGAGGTTGACACCACAATAAGTTAAATGTTTTTACTCACAAAACTTTATTTTGCTCTTGAAAAATACATGGCAAGCCTCTGTCCTGCTCACACAGCTTTAGATAAGTTCACATTACAATCCTCATTGTTCAGTTCCAATATTTTGATCAGATTTGCTTGACAACTCATTCATAATTACAAGTGACCTGTATCTAACTGTAATGTGAATGCATCTGTCCTTGAAACTGGCAGGCATGCGTACACATTATTGCATGAGTCATCTGCATCACCCACAACAAAAAACATAATATTCATGAGACGGTATTAAACCGACAAAGTGAACGTACTAGTAGCTAATGTATACATCACGTTTTGCTCTGCAGGGCTGCAAACAGTCCATCAGCTGTAGCTCTCCTCTATTGTTATTTTGACATGCCGATTCTGGCTGTTGATGACTGCATTCAGCGCACTCGTATAGGAAAAAAGAAACGTGAATTGCGATCTGACCGTTCTCATTCATGATGCAGATAAATATCTGTTCTAAGACCACATCTAAAAGTGACATCTAAATCTGACTCAAATCTGATATGAACCAGATGTGATCTTTTCAGGGCTGTGTGGACACACAAATCTGATATTTTCAAACCAGATTTGAGTCAGTTTCATATGTGGTCCTAAATCTGATACGTATATGCAACACGAATGAGAATGCACAGATCGGAATTCACATGCCTTTTTGGATTAGATGTGAATGTAAATGTGAATGGCTATCTGTCTCTGTCCAAGATGTACCCCACCTCTCGCCCTGAAGTCAGCTGGTATTGGCTCCAGCTTCCCCTGCAACCCGCAATGGATAAGCGGCATAGAAAATGGATGGATGGATGGATGACCACTTTTTGTCAAATGAATTCAAATGCAAGGAGAATAAAACCTGGACACCTGCACAAAATGTTTACCAGCAAGCAGAAGAAATTCAAGAGTGCAGGCACACTCCAAATAAAAAAGGTAGATTCCTTCAACAGCAGCAGTAAGGATGTGGTGGAAAAGTAATCTTTTATATAAATGTGAACATGTGTTAAGAATAAGAAATCCTGCTTACAAATTAACTATTCTGATCTTGACTGTAGACAATAACATAGGCTGTTAAAGAATAAACCTACTAGGCAAAAATAGTGTAAATTTTACACAATAAATTATTGGGCTGCACCCCTAATAACAAACTTGATTCCACCACAAATTCGTATTAACAGATTTTACACAAATGGATTCTAGTGCCCTAGTTAAGACACATCTTTTATAATGTGAAAGATATTGGTTGTCTAGTAAGCCTCCCCTGAATAGGTTCACAATGCGACAGGACTCAGCGTAAAGCCTTGATCTACTCATAGTATACCTTCTAGGTTAACAACATAGCACATCTACTGCAAGACCCAGAAACCCAGTTCTGCCTCTGATTGACAGGATCTGTGGTTGGGACATACCGTCAGCCCACACAATGTCAGACATAATTTGCATACAGAAATCAAAACTCAAATACAGTAAAAATGCTTTGTAGACAAAAGCATATAATACATGTAAAGTATGTTTCTGTTAATAGCAAATACCAACATAAACACATTTCTGTTAATTCTGTTCATTTGCATAACCTCTCACATAGAACCAGAGTGTATATAAAATCTAATGACTCAACTGGGAACACAGGTTCAGTCAAATGGGATTTTGATATAAAATAGCTAACTGTCAAAAAAAATTAGAGGGTGAATTTTACCAAGGTGGATTTTCAAGGACTTTACTACAAATTGATCCTTCAAATGTGACCTGACATAACCATTGTATTATTTTTTTTTCAGGGAATTCATTTGGCCAGCTTTATCATGGCTTTTGTTTAATGGGGTATGTTGCTGTCTGTTAACAATCCATATTAGAATGCATGAACAGTGAACAGTAAGAAAAATAATAGTACATATAATCTTTTTACAAATCTCTCTCCTGCAACCATGAATGGATTCTGACTGCCACAGAAGAGCAATACAAACAATCAGTATTTTAATTCATTGTCTAATTATAATCACATTAACATTATTTGTCAAGTGCTAGATTTTACACTTCATTGTAAGCACATATAATGTTTTTTCTTAATGACTTTTTTCCTTTTCTTTAATATTTTAGCTGAAATATTTATATAGCTTAGGTACAACTAATAACTCATGTTTATTTCACTTTTGAAAGCATTCCTGACCCTGTTAATACCTAAGTTTTATTTAAAAAGTTAAAAAAATGCTAATGCTAGCAACTAGGAGGTACAGCTGACTAGTAACCAGCTTCAGGTATTTTCTTCATGGGTTACGCATACTCACCGAACACTTTATTTGGAACACTATGCTAATACTGGGTATGGCCTCCCTTTGCTCTCAAAACAGCCTCAATTCTTTGTGGTTTGGATTCCGTAAGATGTTAGAAACATGATTGCATCACACAATTCCTTCAGATTTTTCAGGTGCACTTTCATGCTGCAAATCTCCTGTTCTAGCACATCTCATATGATTGGTATTAACGGGACCAAAGAATGCCAAGAAAACACTCCCCACACCATTACACCACCTCCACCAGCCTGGACTGTTAACACAAGGCAGGTTGGGTTAATGGATTCATGGTGTTGATGTCAAATTCTGACCCTACCACCTGTGTGCCTCAGCAGAAATCGAGTTTCATCAGAGCATGCTGTGTTTTTCCAGTCTTCAGTGATTAAGCTTTGGTGAGCCTGTGCCCATTGCAGCCTCGGCTTTCAGTTCTTGGTTGACAGAATACCCGACATGGTATTCTGCTGTTATAGCCTCAAGGTTGCTTCAAGGTTCGACGTGTTGTGGATTTTAAGAGGTATTTCAGCGCTGTTGTACAACCACTGTTGTAAAGAGTAGTTATCTGAGATATTGTAGCCTTCCTGTCAGTTGAATCAGTTTGGTTGTTCTCTGTTGTCCTCTCTCATTAACAAGGAACTGCCACTCACTGGATGTTTTTTCTTTATAACACCATTCTGTGTTAACTCTAGAGACTGTTGTGTGTGTCTTAGGACATCACTGAAACCACTGAAACCAGCCCATGTGGCACCAACAATCATACCATAATTTTATGGATTGCAGTGCTGCCACATTATTAGCTGATTAGATAATTGTATAATTGAGTAGGTGTACAGGTGTCTAATAAAGTGTTCACTGAGTATATGTCTGGCCACGCCCTTTTCTTTTGTCCTCAGAGCCATAGGTGATACTATTGTCAATCGCTGATAGGGTCACTGTCATGAATCGCCCCATAGTCATGCACTGCGCGCCGTGAAATCTCGGCCACGCGCGCAGCATGCTCTTCATCTCCGTTGCGAGCAACATGTCAGCAACAACCTGACATAATTCTTCACCAATATGAAGACACAGCAGGATCTCCGTGGATCCAGGACGGCTACATGATGACAATGCCGTCCTTCTTTCTGCAGCAATTGAAAACTGGAGCCGCCTGAGCTATACAATGGGGTAAGCGACACTCCTACCATCTTCCTGCTCCAATGCCGTTTCTTTCGGTTGAGCTTAATGGTGCCTAGGCCCTCAGACCCCATCTGGGTGAAGTGCATGATACAATAGCTCATGGGACCAGCACGAATGTTTGCGGAGAAACTTATAGCCATGGAGCATCCGTTTGTGCAAGATCCCAAAGACTTTGGTGAGGCGCTGGGGATGTTTTATGATACCTGCAAAAGGGAGACGACCGCTCTCGAGCCCCCTCTAAGAGCCGAAAAAAAGTCTACTGCTCCGAAGCTCCCTCTAATGGCCAAAGAAGAGGCAACCGCTCCAGAGTCCCCTCCGCAGGTAAAGAAAGAGGCAAACACTCCCGAGTTCACTCCAGAGGCCCAGCAGAGGAAAAAAAAACCAAATAAATTTTTTTTTGGGGGGAGGGGGCTGAGTGCACAGAGGAGCTGTCCCAGCATACTGACCAAGACAAGGGCAGTGACAAGGGCACTTCAGAGACCCCTCCGTAGGCAAAGAATGAGGCAACCGCTCCCGAGCTCCCTCTAATGGCAAGAAAAGAGGCTTTCGCTCCTAAGCTCCCTCTAATGGCCAAAGAAGAGGCTATCGCTCCTAAGCCCCCTCAAATGTCCGAAAAGGAGGACACCACGTCCAAGTTCACACCAAAGTCCAAGTCCAAGTCACAGTCCAAGTCTACGTCAGAGTCCAAGTCCAAGTCTACATTCAAGTCCAAGCCAGAGTTCAAAACCGCACCGGGGGCAACACCTTCGCCTGAACCTGTGACCAAGATTTCTCCTGCACCCAAGTCTGTTTTGCCACAAGGGTCAGAAACCATTCCCATCACAGTCGCTCTCTCTGAGTCCGCTCTTGTTCCAGCCAAACTCGCTAAGGAGGAGCCTGTTCACTTCATGGCCGCAGAGACTGTCCATTTCATGGCCACAGAGACTGTTCCAGCACTCATCGCTTCTCCAGTTCAGGCTAAAGCACCTGTTCTGGCTCGAGTCGCGAAGATCGTTTCTTTAAATGTCAAAGAGACTGTAAAAGTTATGGAACCATTGCCTGTTCCAGTAATAGCACAAGTCACAGAGCTTGTTCTAGTGGGAGCACAAGTCACAGAGACTGTTCCCGCGCTCACAGAGCCAGCGTAAGTTCCTGTTCCCGCACTCACAGAGTCAGTGCAAGTTCTTATCACAGCTCAAGTCACAGCGCAAGTTCCTGTCGTGCTCTCCGAGGCAGCGCAAGTTCCTGATGCAGCTCAAGTCACAGCGCAAGTTGCTGTCGCGCTCTCCGAGCCTGCTCAAGTTCCTGTCGCGCTCTCCGAGCCTGCTCAATTCTCAGCACAACTCTAAAAGCCTGCTCAGGTCTCAGCTCAGCTCTCCGAGCCAGTTAAACTCTCAGCGCATCTCTCGGAGACTACTCAAATCCCTAAGTTCCTGCCAGAGTTCCTACCCGCGCCCTCACCATGGCAAAATCTCAGCGTTGGAGAAACGAGCGACACGCCTGCCCCTACAGGTCCAGGACCTCCGAGAAACGATCTTGTTTGGCGCTCTGGGAGTAGCGCCTTTGGGGGGGTTCTGTCATGAATCGCCCCGTATTCATGCATTGCGCGCCGTGAAATCTTGGCCACACGCGCAGCATGCTCTTCATCTCCGTCGCGGGAGCGCGCACTTCCGCATAACGATGGAGACAGACCACATGGATTACAACTCCCATGAGCACCCTCTCTCCAGCCTACAGGCCAATCATAGGGAGCCAGGTGTCTTTCATTCATGGTCTAATCAGGCTGTGTTTAAAAAGACTGCCGAATGCGCCTCGAGTTTGCGACGCATTTTGACTAGCCTAGTGTTGTCAGCCGAGCGTTACCATACCCGTGTTTGATTATCTGTGTTTGACTCTGCCTGTGTTTATTTTGACTACTCTTTGGCTTTTCTCATACACTCTGTTTGCCGATCGCTCGACCCTTTGCTTGTATATTGGATTACTCTACTGCCTGCCATTTACTGTATGTACCTTTGCTCATTGTGTTTAATAAACACATTACTGCTCTTACCTCCATGTTCCGACCCTGTATCTGTGTC
>JAQQZR010000009.1:7341388-7356373 GCA_030068235.1 Notoglanidium macrostoma | reverse complement strand
GGCCTCTCTCATCTTTTTAAGTGGGAGAACTTGCACAATTGGTGGCTGACTAAATACTTTTTTGCCCCACTGTATATTTAGTATATGCAAACTTCTGACTTCAACTGTATATAAAATTTACAATACAACATTTACAGTAAAGTACACTTGCTCATAACCAGTAAACTTGTTCATTTGGCTTATGCAGGTGACAGCTGAGCTGAAGCTTAAGGGTCTTGCCCAACCAATGCTGGGGTTTGAACACACAACCCTCTGATAATTAGAAGCCTATTAAATACTAAGCCTAAACCACAGCTACACCACACCACCACCACAACTAGCTTGCAGTGATTCAACTACTTCTGACACTGAATTAACTCCACTTAAAGACTGCATCAAATCAGTGCAAGCTAAGCTAGTAGTTGTAGCTCAATGCTTAAGGTTTCAAGTCACATGTTGTCTGTTCAAATCCCAGTACCATCAAACTGCCTTGACTGAGTCTTTGAGCAGGACACTTCAGCTCAGTTGTATCCTGTGTCAACCAAAAGAGCAAATGTACTGGGTTATGTGTTATTTTATTCTATGTATTACAGTATTTTAGTGTGCTTGTAGATTGCTAACAAATTCTGCAAAATCTCCAGTAATTTTTTTACACTGCATTCCAACAATCTTCCATTTAGCTTACATGAAAAATGAAGTCATGAGAGAAATTCATGACCTCTTCTTTGGTTTTATTCATTTCTTTTACAAATTATTCTAAATTATTTTCTGTGTATTATATTACTGGGAGTTACAATCAAGCCATATTTGAATTATATTTGAAGTGTTTTTAATGTTTTAGTCTTTTTATCCTGACATATTGCACTAGCATAGAATTCATCATCAAAAACTGACAAATTTTCCCCATCTTTCTGTATGTTAAACTAACAGTGTCCCAAATCACATACCTGTGTACTTCTCAAGACTTATTGAGAATCAACACTGACCGCATTTCCTATTACACTTAGTGTTTGAATTTTAAAAACCCTCACATGTAGACTTTAAATCCATTTGAGATGCAGCTTATGACACTAGTCACAATGAAGAGGGAAATGAAACTGAGCTAGTTATTGTGTTTATTGCAGCTGTGCAGATCAAACATTTTATAGTTCCACATGGAAACACCACAGGGATGGTCTGGTACTAAAGTGCCAGCTACTGAATATTGCATTTATTACTCCAGCTACATGTTGGCACATGTGTGAACACATCTCCAAAGTCATGCATCAAGAATAAACTAGGCTCCCCCACTTTATGTTGGACCATATCATATGATCTAAGTATGGATTATATTTCTCAAAATAGCAAAACACTTTCTACAAGACTAGTAAGACAAGGGAAAGAATATGCCTTTGGTTTTAGGTCACTCGAGTGACCATCATAAAAAGGGTCAAATCAAAAAAATTGTCTGTTAGGATGCATTCCAAAAATAATTACAGAATTTTTAATGTTTGTTCAGCTTGTTATATAATTCTGAAAAACGAAAAGACATGTTTGGAAGCTAAGGCAGGCAATTTGTAAAGGCATGGGACATTGCTAGGTGGAATGCAATATGTTTAAATAGAAATATTTTCACAAGAGATGTGTTAAAACTACAGGAGTGATAGATAGCAACCAAGTAGTTCACCACGTTCCTAACAAAACTAGACTGAATACAAGTCAACATTTAGCTACACCAACTTAACTACAATAAAGTCTATCAAAGCCTGAACAAATACTGTTAAAAGCTGGGAGAACAGTCAAGTAGATGTAGGCAGATGGTAAATTATACTCAAAGAAATGTGATCATGCTATATCCATCTGGTAAGGTTAGGCATGTTGAAGTTATGCACACAGATGAACAG
Source organism: Notoglanidium macrostoma (assembly GCA_030068235.1). NCBI lineage: Eukaryota > Metazoa > Chordata > Actinopteri > Siluriformes > Auchenoglanididae > Notoglanidium > Notoglanidium macrostoma. The sequence continues at coordinate 7,354,511 of JAQQZR010000009.1, read as the reverse complement.
TTGCAACAAAAAAAAAAACAAAAAAAAAAAAAAAACCAAACCTAAAAAAATTCCTTGAAATAGACAGAAGCTAAAGTTCCATAACATTCATTACCTTTTTCCCCCCACACAAACTAGTTAGCTGCAAACATTGCTCATAAATCTAGAAGAACACCTTAAGTTGGGGGAAAAAACAAACAAACAAAAAAAAAAAACCTTAAGTTGTTTTTTTTGGGGGGTGGGGGGGAAATCCTGCAAAAGTTAAGTGAATAAAAAGTTTAAAAAAAAGAACAGGTATGGCAACTTGTTTCATTTATTGGGGGAAAAAAACAAAGGAGTCTGCAGTCCATGATTCTGCAGGACGGAGTCCTGGAGTATTGGACACAAGCAGCTCATATCCAATGCTTTTACAGGAGTATCCAAGCCCATGACCAGTTACACCTTAGAGGCAACAAGTTGCAGCATTTTACTGCTGACTTGTCACCATGAACTATGATAAAAATCACAAATTAAAATCAATAGGGTTAAAAATCTTGACAGCTCATGAAGTATGTGCATATGGACAAGCAAGTGCTGCAGTTTATTAGTCTTCACAGATCCACCAGACATCAGTGCAATGGCAAAGTCTCCACTGGCTTCATCAGGGAGACACTGCAGTACCTGAAAAGAGTACATAAACTCAATGCAATAATGTGGGGTAAGAGATTTGATTTGCATATTGTACTTTAAAAAAAAAAAAAATAAAAAAAAAAAAAAAAAAAAAAAAAAAAAAAAAACCCACTTCAGAGAGCAAAGTGAAATAATAAGTTTGCATCATTATGAAACAGTAGAGTTGCTAAGGGACAATCTTAACTCACTTTGCACTCCTGTATTTCTCACAGATGGCCTGCTGGGGCAGACTTTTTGCAGCCAAATGGAGCTGATGGAGCCGACTCAGACATGGTGCAATTTGTGCCAAAGTGTAGCCAGAAAAGGCATACAGAGCATCAGGCTGCCAGAGGAAGGGCCAAGGATTACGCGATATCGGAGCATAAAAATGTAACAATGGCACAATACCTTGCAGCGACTTATGAAACCTGACGTTTGGCAATAACCCAACCAGCAATTTGGCATGTTAGAAATACTAGCAAGGCAATTTGAGAACAAAACCTCACCCATAGGGCTCTGTTAAGAGTGTAGTTTGCCAAACAATACGCTGCAGCAGCAATCATGGATGGAAGATACTGCAGAAAGGGGTCCACCTCAAGTAAGCTCAGTTCTGAAACATACTAAACCAGATAGGGAGTTTGAAGCATTAACTAGGGTTCAAAACACATTTAAGACACATTGGCATATGAATGATTACCAAAGCAAGATTTGCAGTTTTAACACAAACAGCTGCCTCCAGAATGTACTGCATCAAAAACTGGTGACTTGTTGGTACAGTCATGTCAAAGGACAGCACTTTGAGCACAAGATGCTCCATACGCAGGAGCTGCTTTTTGGAGTAGGTGTCATCAGTGATGTAGACGAATTCATCCACCTCTGGAGGATAGATCTCCTCATATTTCCTAAAGGATGGATACAGGTTTAAAAAATTTTCTCTCTATTTATTTAAAGAAATAGGGGGGAGTGACAGACAAACAAACAAACAACCCCCCTCCCACCCCCTTACAACCCTCACTTCCACTTACGCAGCCAAAAGTATGGCAGCAGTGCCCACAAGCTGCAGTTTCCCTCGGAGAACAGACATGTAGGACAGGAAGCGGTCCAAGTAATTCACTGCTAGACAGACAGTCTCAGAGCATAGCTTGTATTCCTCAGCAACTTCAACCAACCAGTCAACAAGGATGACTCTCATGCAGTTGGTGATGTCTGGCTGCTTGTTCATGTAACCAGGCTTTGACCTATATCTCAACTGGATGCAAAATCTAATTTGTCAAGAAGGCACAGAGGAGACAGCCTATAGAGTTTAAAATAATTACTGACTTCACTTTCTCGCAGGTGCTGATGGATATCATGTGCATACTCCGCAACAGACAAGATGTCCTCTGAAATGACTGGCTCTTCCTCTGGCAGGGACTGCATAGAAGCATCCAAACTTGAGCCTGCATACACACACACAGTTGAAATTCACAAGTTCTAATCTGAACCAGCCTCATTTTGCACAGCAATCAAAGCTGACCTGAGGTAAAGTCATTAACAGCAGCCAAAATCTGAAGCTCTGAAGGACGTAGAGAAATAGCCAAATGCTCTCCAGTACATTTAGCAGCTTGCATCTCAACTGGTATAGCCACCCGGACATCAAATGCAGAAGATGGCTGATAAGACAGGGCTTCATTTGCATGGGCAGACACATTGTGATGTTTCGAGCCATGTTTAGTAGGAACAGCCTTTAAAAAGGAATGGGTCACATTGAAACCCCTTTATTTCAGAGACCCTCAAGACATATTTTGGGAGATTGCACAGAGCTTAGTACCTTACCTGGTTACTTCTATGGTGATCATTTTCTGTCAGAACACCCAGCACTACCCTTTGGCCAACCTTTACACGAGGACCATCCACCCTACCCTGAGCAGAGATGTTCTCCTGGCTGTCGAATGGAGTGAGGCCAGTGGAGCTCATTTTTCAAAATAAACACCAAGTATAGAAGCCACCTGAGTTTAATTGCAAGGTCAACCTTCAAATACAAAAACAAAAGTCATTTACAAATTAGGTAGAGCAAATCGTGGACAAGGCTGTTAAGAATCTGAAACATAACTGAAACGAGCCAAAAATCACAATAAACAAACCTTTGAATCTTTTTGTACACGCAAACTAATCAGAAGACTAAAAACACTACTCGAATACTGACTCGCCAATCATTTTATATTTACGGGTCGTCATTTAGGTCAGTAACTCGACCAATAACAGCGCATTTGTAAATGGAGAATCTCGGGGAGTTAATTAAGTTAATTCTCGTTTGTAAAGTGTTGACGATTAATTAAAGATGGCAGAAGCTTACTAGTTAAGGACTCGTCACATGGCAACGTAACCATAGAAATAAACACTTCCGCATTTAGTTGTAAGTGACGCTGCAAATAGCTAAAGTCAAGCGCTTCGTAAAGCCCGAGACTCAGTGTACAATAAATATATTTACAATTTTCATGAAAACGATTTCGGAATACCGTTTGTCATTATTATAATTAATAAAAGTGATTACGGATGTGTAATATCTGATCATATGTGAAATTGCATCTCACAATGTTATGATTTGCAATTACAAATGTTAATCAGTCAACTAGAACTACATGCACTAAAGATGAAAAATAAAAACTCATGCCTGCATGTGGAAAAATTAGCGTGTCATAATGTGAATAACCTGTGATTACGTTGAAAAATATGTTCACATGTCTTACATGTAAAACAACGTGAAATGTGAAAATAGATGAATTATATGGTGGGGAAAAAAAACTTTACATATGAGATCATGTCAGTGTGTTATCACGTGAAAGTAAAACCACATGAACTATCTGTACAATATTAATACGTGAAACTAAATTAATCTTGTGGGGGAGGAAAGCACATTGCATGTAAAACAAAGTGAAAATGTGTAAAAACACACAAAATATCTAAAACCACGTATAAAACTCAGAGTTTGTGTGTTTCTGTAAAAACATGTACTTATTCTCCTACTTGTCCTGATGATTTCATGCTGAAGTCATGCAAGTCACAGACCCTTGCTTGACACAGTGTGTGGAACAAGTTAGCCAAGCAGGGTTTCCCCAATAAGGGAGCATTTTAGCTACACCTCAAAGTGGAACATTTCATTTACTGCTGTAATGGATCAGCTGCCTTAGTCATGGTGCCTGTGCTTCACAGACACACACAGAAGCTCCTCTGCTGGCATCACACTTTAACCTCTGCCTGTTTAAACCTCATTGTAACCCCACACAATTGCTGTCTAAGACTATTTTAAAGTAAATAAGTTGATTAAAAGAAAAAAAATCTATTTTCAACTTACAAAAACAGTATCATAGAGCACTGAAGTGGTGCGACAGAAAAGCATTCACCCTGTTTTTGAGAGATTGTGAGTTGGAATCCCAACAATGCCACAGCCCTCCGAGGTCAGAAGCCAAAGGAAGCAAAATTGGCAGTGTTCTCTGGGTGGGAGGGATGAAATATTATCTCTTCCCTGTCAATCACAGTGACATTAATCAATTGTGAGCTCATGTGGATCATGTGGAAAAGGGCAGAGATAGTTACACTGCCCTGTTGGGTTGGCTTCACAGAGGAAGCACTTGAATTATTATGAACTGAAAAGATCCAAAGGTTGTTCAGAGAACACCTAAAGAGATTGGATGTATAAATTTGATTGATTGGCATTTGTCCAGTGTGTTCATGTCATGTTCCCAGGATAGACTCGAGGATCAAAGATAGGATAATATCCATAAGCATTGATCTGAACACTGGCTCATACAAAAAATATTGTAACAAATATTATAAAGCTCAAATCTATTCTAAAGTAAAAGTTTTTAACCTTATAATAATCTCTCATTATTTTTTACCACATTTTACAGTTGGGAGGTTTGAGTTATTCAGATACAACTATTCATTGTAAAGTTCTCTAACAAGGCTTGTAGGCTACTCCTACCAAAATCAGTCATTGTGTATGAAACCGGCCATTTCGTGCATTTGACCACTTCATTTATTTTAATTAACTGTATTTGCAAGAATTATTGGAGCATAAATTGAAGGCTGCAGAATGTAATGAGCAAACAAGTGATGTGTTCAAACAACTGTTTAATTGCAGAGATTAGTTTATAAAGCTCCTTTTGTCCTACATTATGATGGGATAGCTTAGCTTGAAATGTTTTCATTTTCATTTATTTGTGTCTGAATGTCTCAATGTATTATTCTACAGTTTAGTTATATTAAGGATGAAATATAAAATATTAAGTATATTTGTATATTTGAGAAGAGACTTTATATAAAGGTCCCAATAGAAACTTGGTTTCTTACATTCAATAATCTTGGTGAAATTCTAAAGCTTCTAATTGTACCTTTTCAAATGTTACACTTCCTAGCAAAACATTTTTGCAATGTCAGTCAGAGTTTTATTTGCAGAGAAACATTTATATGCTCCAGTGGACATTAATTCTGCAGTTGTATAAGTCATGCTTTAGTATGAAGAAATCCGCCTACTGAATGTCCCTTACTTATCAGACACCTGGGAAAAACTTCCATTTCCACGATTTCTTATGTCTACACTCTAAATATAGTAGATAACTGCATATGTCTGTGTGTTTTATGACAGAAATGTGTAATTGAGATTCAGCTGTTGAGTGTGCTGCCAGGCGACTGTGAGAAGGTAATTGTGCCTGTACTGCCACAGACATCCTGCGATCTCTGCTTCCGATTACCATGCAGGGAGTAACAGCAAAGAAATATGGCAGCTGGAGGAAGAGAAAAGAAGGTTTCAGAGAAACACAGAGGAAAAGGCAGGAGTGGGATGGGGAGGTTCTGTTCATGGTGTTCTCTGCCAACATGCTCCACTGTGTCAAGCTCGACTCCTCACACAAGCATTTCATAATCTTGATTGACAGGATGCCATCTTCTGTGGCAAAGCCTCTTCAAATACTGCATTCATGTGAAAGTCAGCAAGACAAATTTGGACAGAAAAAACACATCCATTAAAGGGGCCATTTTTTTTAGTCTTCCTATAAAAATTGACATTAAAATAAAATATAGTTAAAATAATTATTGAAATAATATGACCCATTTGATAATAATGAACTGATCAAGTGCATAACTTGCCTTCAAAAATGTTCAGAAAGATGAGCTCTGTGATGGACATGTTAGATGTTTTAACATATATCTCCTGTCAGTCTTATTAAAGATGCTCTCTTTACCTTCAACTCCATTTTTAGTGCTCAGAAAAGTCAACATGCAATAGTCCAGTGCTAACAAGTGCTAAATGCGTAGCATCACAAGAATTCTTTTCTTTTTTTTTCCTTTTTTTCTTTTTTTTTGCTGCAGGTGACAAAGAATGATTTTTTTTGCCATGAACAAAACTCCACAAAACAAAAACAGCAGTAACACTTGGAATTTCTTTTCCCATAAGCCATGAAAACTTCTACTAAGAGAAATGGGGATGAATTTTGATGCATATTTAGCTACATTCCTCTTGGAATAGATATGCAATGATTCCGATATGCAGACATGCCCTGAGGACATGTCACCCTCTTTTGCTATTATTCCTATGCAAATGGTCTTGCCATTGAGACACTGTGTATGTAATGTTGTTGGCAAGTGTTATACTGCCGGGTTCATGTATAACACAGAGAATGAGAAAATTCGATTTTTGTATGAGGGGGCGAGGTTGAGGTTTAAAACGTGTCTGAAAACAAGAAAAGGGCTTCCCAGGAGGCAGACGCAGGGCATGTCAGCAGCATTCAAATGCACACCTCTCATCTTTTATTTGTGATGAAACCCATACATGAGAAAGCAGGAGTATCTGCACTCTACCAGGTGACAGGAAATTAAGAAATATAAACATTGCTTTAAATATGGGTACAGCCATTTTAAGTCAATAAAATCAATATCAATAAAATATCATCTCTACTTGATTATCAGTCGTGTTCTCTGCAATTAGAACCATGACAAACAGCATATATGCATGTGATTTGTAGGTGTGGGTTTTGGGGGGTGTATATATGGAGAGGAAATTTAGTTTGAATGTTGAGTTTTAAAACAAATTTCTCATTTGCATTAATCTCACTAAATGTACCTTAAATGGTATAGAATAGTGAAGTTAGATCTCTATTACTCGCATCCACTGAAGCATTGCTCCGAACGAAATCTTGTAGTGTATGATATTACATGATGTAATCATTCAGACAGAGTAATCTATAACTGTTTTTGCCAGTTATAGGGATCAAATGGGTTAATTTTAAAATAGAATGCAATTTAAGCTCATTTTTACTTCACTTAAAAAGGAACTTCAGTGTTTCCAATAAATTAATTTACCAGTTAATAAGTAAAGTAATTCCACTTAAATTCACCACTTTATAATCAAACAGCACAAATAGAAGCAATTTGTGCCTACATAAATGCAGAGGCATGGAGAGTGTATGACACACACTCAGTAAGCAAGGGCACCACATTCGCAACCCAAAGTGCTAGATTTTTTAATGATAAAATGGTAATAATACTAATCATAAGTATTGATAGCATATTGATCTGAAATCAGAAACCGTGTTTTTGTTTTTCAAGAAATTACCAAAATTAAGCCATAAAGGATGATGGTTTGATGAAGAAGACAGTGTGTGAAAGAAATAAACAACTGAACATTATGAATTGAACAGCCAGGGAGTAGGGTGGCTGATGAGCAGAAAATGAATGTATGAGGAGAAAAAAACAGGGGAGGGAGAGATGAGGCAGAGAGGGAGGGGAGAAATTCTGAGTAGAACAGCTGGATAGCCAGAATCTAGCTTACAGCTGAGGATTGGTGCAACAGAGCGATCTTCCTCTATATCCACAAAGGCTAGAGTGTCATCTGTCTCCTGTGTGCGTTTCTCAGTCCCACAGGATATGAAGCATTCTCTACTGGAGCAGTGACACCAATATAATGGACTTCTGTGTGCAGTAGAGGACACGACTGTCATCTGCTAAACAAAAGGTCAGTATCTATCACTCTCTATCATTACACAGAAATATTCCTGTATGTGAAACTATGTGCTACATATAATTTATCCAAAGTAATTTCTGATGCTGATTATTATTGCCATAAACAATGGACAGGGAGACGGCAGGATTTATTGATTTATTTATTTATTTTTAAAGAACAGGCTATAGTAAGAATAATTTGATTGCTCCACTAGTCAACAAGAGCTGATATGAGAATTGCAACAAGATACAATGAGCAATGTAGCTCTCTCATTCCATCTCGCCCTTGGTCTGTACTTTTATTCCTCAAGATAATAAAACTTGCATTTTGTTTCCTCCATAGACTTAAGCATTAAGAACCACAGTATCTTATTATGAGTATCTTATTACAATAAATACAATAGAGTGTAAAGCACTAATACAATATGCAGCAACAGATCAGAGGAAGTGCGGACAGTAAGCATCATTTACATCATAGATAACATCATAGAAATAAAAACTGAAATCAAAACCAAGACTTTTTACCCAATTAGTTCATCTTTAAAAGTAAAAACTCTTTTCATAATGGTCCATTAAAATCCACTGACCTTTGCACATCTCTAAATAACAGATTTCCAACTACATCACTATGCACCAGCAGATGGGAAAATATTTTACATTTTTTAGTTTATTGAAGAAGTAACATGAATTAATCTATTTTAAATAAACAGTTTGGTTGGGCTATTGTGAGTTGTCATGGAAAGCCGTTCAAATATTATCTGAACTGTTAGATCAGACTTGGGGTGAATTTGTTTCATTTGCCATCACGAATGTTAGGCACGGCTTCAGAGTGTATTGACAATCACATCCATCAGCTTTTAATCAACACTGTGATGTTACAAATTGTTTTTTCAGTGAATTGCTTGCAATAATATTGCTGCCAGAGAGGTCTCCAAATCCTTAAATCCCTGAATGTTACATGCTGCCACTTTAACCTTACTGTATCATGTTTTACTTCCCTCTGTGTTTACTTCCAGCACACTGCATTATGGAACAAAAATACATATTGAGTTCCATTTCATAACTTTTTAAAGCAACAAACCACTGATAAAGGTGGAAATTTACATAAAAGCACAATACTGTAATGATAATTACATCTTAGTGGTTAAAATCCTGTAGTTTCAGTGCTGGGATCTCTGTCAGATGTACAAAAGGAGAACATGGTGAGAGCAGTAGTTGCCACACCAAGATGTAATGCAGTGTGCATGGACTTCATGATGCACCTGTAGCCCTGTTTGCATCATGCAGAAAAAGAGGCTAGTCAGCCCTTTTCTTTAAAGCTTAGCCATTGTGAGTTCACTCAAGGCCTTTGGTGATGTGGAGTCCAGGAATGTGAAGCTGCAGATCCATTTCACAGCATCCTGTCTGATGCAAATGGATGAGTGGTCTGCTTTCTGAAATCACTGACCATTTTTTATTGTTTTTGACATTGAGAAACTAATTATTAAACTGAAATGACTCAGTCAAAAGTCTGACGTCCTCCTTGTAAGATTACATTACTGTTAGAGTTCTGACAGCATATTCTGTAGTGGAATTGGAGTGTGTGGTCCCTGTACTGTATTGATAAATGATGTGATGAAATATTACTGTCTATCAAAAAGCATTGATGTCTGCTGGTAACAAGTATCTGATCCAGTTGCAGAGTGGTGTTCAGATCCTGAAGCTTAGTGTTAAATTTTGATCAGACTACAGTGTTGCCAAGCTGTATTCCACAAATAATAGCCCAGTGTAGAAAAAGTGAGAACAAAGCCCAAATGACCAATGAAGTCAATTTTTCAAGGGGGTTTAGGGTCACATTAAAAAAAAGAGTACTGGAAAATGTCTATTAACTTTTGAACAAGAATTCTGTGTAAAAAAAAAATGAAAGACACCAACTAAATGGGAATAAATGATCAACAGAATTTTTAATGAAAGGAAAGAAGCAATAACGAGAGTTAGTTTTCACCAGGGATAAGCTGAGCCTGCTCTCACTCACAAATTGAAAAAAAAAAAACTCAGGGGTTCACAATCTTTGAAAAGAATCAATTGAATGTGTGATAAAGATGCTTGCAAGGAGAACAGGGACAGCCTTATAAACCATGACTGGTGCTAAATGACTGGTGCAAAAATGGCAACCAGGTCACTTAAATAAATCTTGGCTCCAAATTACATATGAAGGAGTGGAATGAATGGATGCTATTTATTTCTACCAACTGAAAAAGTGAAAACACTGACAACAGGAAGAACTGGTGTTATAAGGTTATAGGTTTCAGGAACTAAAATAATGAACAAAATGAAAATTCTAGGTAACAAAAGTGAATACAATTGTCAAAAGACTCAAAAGATTGTCAAAAGGCTTAATTCCTGTGGTTTCTGCATTCAATTTACTCAGTTCTAAAAAAACAAACAGCCTAAAGGTCAACAAATTTGCAAAAGCCCACACATAAAATCAACCTGCTGAAGGAATGGATCAGTGAGAGGCTGAATTGGTTGCATGTGATTGCATCAGAAAAACCTTTGAAAAGTGTGTGTGTGAAAGAGATTACAATCAAATGGCTGTCTTTCCATTAAAAGCCAGATGTGTCTGCTTGATGTGGACATTCTGAGCTACCCATTGTGCAATTCAATTAGACAGAGAAGATGCTGCTAATTCGCATGCTGGAGAGCACAAGGCTTCTGGCACACATAAGCTAGCTAATGAATGTAATGATGAAGGAATCAGATTCAGAGCAACAGAATGAACCCCTGATGTCAAATATGCAATCTCAGAGGACATCACTCTTCAGCCCTAATGCCTTGCAGCACCTTAAAAAATCTGTTAATTGGCTGTTATAATAACCTCCACTCTTCTGGGAAGGCTTTGCAATAGATGTTAGATTGTGGCTGTGAGGAGTTGCTCATTCAACCACAAGTGCATTAGTGAAGTCAGGCACTGATATTGGGTGAAGAGGCTTGGGGCACAGTCAGTGTTCCAGTCCAAAGGTGCCAAGTGATGTTTAGGTCAGGACTCTGTTCAGGACACTCAAGTTCTTTCATTCCAACCTTGGCAGACCATGTTTTTGTGGACCTCACGTGGTGCACAGGGCAATGTCATGCTGGAGCAGGTTTAGGAAATTGTAATGCTACAGCAAACAAAGACACTCTATACTATTGTGTGCTTCCAACTTTGTGACAACAGTTTGTGAAAGTTCCACATATGGATGTGACGGTCAGGAGGCAACATACTTTTGGCCATATAATGTATATACTGAAACCTTAATTTCAGATGCCACAGTTGGTTAATTTTATTATTATCTATTATTAATTAGTTTGGAAGCAAAAAGAACATTATCTGTCTTGAAACATTTCAAATATAAATCATCCACAGGCTTATTATTATTCAGTTTCATCATGATCAACATATGCCTTAACTCCTTTTTGTTCTTATCTTGATATTTAATACTTTTTTGTACAGATGTTTGTTTCTGAGATTCAAGCTTTTTCAATAAACAGCTCTCCTAACATTTCTCTCGCAAAGCCTAGAAAGCCATGACATTTCCCCACTCAGGTGCTTCACAATCTATTATTCATAGTGTGCTTTTGGTTCATGAACAGTGTTAAAAAAAATAAATAAATAAAAAAGTGACCTTCTCTCCTTGTGTGTGTGTGTGTGTGTGTGTGTGTGTGAGTGAGAGAGAGAGAGAGAGAGAGAGAGAAAGGTATTGACCCTTTGTGGTCACCCAGGACTTCTAATGCACCAGCACTCTGACACACCAAATCACTCACTGGCTAATAATCACACAAATATGCATGTTGCCAGGATACAAAAAGCATAATTAAACACTATTAGTGACCTCTTCAAACTGGATCTGGAGTATGTAACCGTCCTGCCCAACAAACAGCTACAGACATATTAATAAAGGATGAAATAGAGAGAGTTGTAAGAACTCTAATGGCCTGAAATAATCTTTGATTAACATTTGTGGATGTAATTGTATTCAAATGGAAATGAGAAAGACAAAAGAGGAGGAAATTAATTGTTGACATTGTAGAGTGACAGATGGGTTAAATATTTGAGATAGTTTTCTACACTCTGTGGCACTTTATTAAATTATTTTAAAGCATAAAGCTGTTTAGAAAAGAGGTGCTTTATCCCAATCATGGAAATCCACTGGCCTGGTCAGTTTTAAGCCTCCTGCCCCACATGTGAACCAGGCCATGAACTCATTATTGTACCATCAATTAGCTGGAACTGATCTAAAAAACATACAAAACTGTGTAGGACAGTGGCTCTGCTAGACTGAAGTTGAGAATCCCTGTTCTAAACAGCTTGATTAATTAAACACAATTAAACAAGGAAGTGGTATGAAGTAACTCAAGTATTCATACAATTCAGCTATTACTGCGAAATATCTCTAATTCATTTTCTGCTCTACATATGTTTCACATTGTCTCTTTCATAACCTCACTATATCAATCATAGTTTGGTTTGGCCTAACATAGTGTTTTGTAATGAGCCACCAAGGTGACCTGGTGGTTAAGGTGTGGCCACAAATTAAAATATTGAGCCCACATGACCATATGTTGAAACTACAAAGTATCTTGTGGTCACGACATAATAAATGACCTGCCAACCACTAAATGCCTTGGATCTTGTCCTCTGCAGGTATCTGTGGTCATCTGTCTGGGATGGATGGCCAAGTGGAGGAGTTGAATGGGACTGAGCTGGAGGGACAGAGCTTTCTACGCTTCAACCCAACAACCTTCTCCACTGGAGCTGCTGCAGCTTCGTCCAGCCGTACTGAAAGTGTCTACGTCTATCTTTCGATCTTCCTCAGCTTGCTGCTCTTCCTCCTAACCCTTCTCGTCATCACCCTGCACAGGCTGAAAAACATCATCTCATCCAGTTCGTCCTATCCAGAGTGTAGCAGTGAGGCAGGCAGTTCATTCACCAACATGGAGATCTGCAGCCTGTCTTCACAGAGATCAACAGTGTCATCGTTGTCCTGCTAGTGATACACATGAGGCGAACAAATATGGCCACTTAATGTTATAATAAATGCAAATGTTTTATAATATTAAATCAATATTTTTTATCACTTATAGTTATAGTGATAGTCTTATGTGATAGGCTATAGCAACAAGCAGCAAACATATTCATAACAGTAATACAAATTAAAATAAAAAAGAAACAATGGGATACAAGTAATACAAATTTTTAAGTAAAAATTTATTGTTTTCTGCAGAAATTACTTAGTAAAGAATGCATTTTAAGTCAGAAACAAAATGTATTGACTTCACTATTTACATTTGTCAACAAATGTAACAAATTTCAACCCTAAGTCTTTATTAAAAGTTCTTTCAGATAAAGAATAATAAATATTTAGCCTAGTGTGTCCAGACTTTTGACTGGTGTCATATACTCACAACTTGTGTTGGTATGAGTGTATAATTATTATTACTTATAAAAAATAAAAATAAAAAAAATGTTTCAACTTCAACAAGTGTCAACAAAATAAAT
>JAQQZR010000009.1:7319468-7337860 GCA_030068235.1 Notoglanidium macrostoma | reverse complement strand
TTGTCTGTGTTGGCCCTGTGGTGGACTGGCGACCTGCCCAGGGTGTACCCCGCCTCTCGCCTGAAGATGCTGGGATTAGCTCCAGCTTCCCCGCGACCCAGATGGATAAAGCGGTATAGATAATGGATGGTAAAGTAAGATGGCAGAGTAAAATGTCTTCCTACTTAGTGTTTTGATAGTGTTCCACTTCGTGTCTTATGCAGCTGTCAAGTGTGGGAGAAGTGTTGAGAATGAGGAGATAATGGCAAAGGACATAACCGAACCCTAGGCAGATTTTCCCCCAGACCTATTCACAGTCTTCTTTGTGGTATTAGAGTGCTTCATGGTGCATCTACAGGCGTGAGAACATAACAATTGGACATTTTAATATGGAACAGAAAATCTTAAGCCAGCTTCAAAAGGGAGTTTTGCTGAAATAGTGCTGTTCAGATATTATTTGGGCGGTGGTCCATTCACATCACAGCAGTCACACCGATATGGTAGAGGCACTGTAGTGTGTGACTCTGGTACAAGTGTATCAAATACAGCACACACACAGTATTAATTGAGTTACTAAGCACTCGGTACACTTACTGGACACTTTAATAGACTTTATTATAGTGACTTTTCTGACCCTCTTGTAGGTGTAATAAAAGAGACAATAGTTCAGTTTCCATGCACAGTGTGTGTTAATCATCTAGCCCTATATTACTACTGTTTTCACCAAAGCACTACTGTTAACTAGATATTTATAGTTGGCAAACTGTTTCTCACCTTGGCATGAATGATACTGATTTGTTTAAAAACCATTCAATGCACTTGCACAGTGCAACACTACCAAAAATAATATTTGGTCAGTGATAGAGCCTTTCCACTGATGGTCAGGGTATACTGGGTATATAGCAGCACACAGATGACCAGATTGTCACTTATTAGTAATGAGAGTAAGGTTATCCTTCCCACCCAATAATACTCATGTGGACTCCTAATCTCCTGACAATAGAGCAAATACTTTTCTGTTGTGCCTCCCAGGACCCTGAGGTTGAATTATTAAGAGGATCACTTTTAGCCTTGTGTGTTTAAATGAAGTGATGTAGAAATATAGTGTCGTCTAATTTTCAAAGTTCTGTGTCTGCATCATAATGTTAAAGCATAACTGTTCATCATATTAGTTTTGTGCTTGGTTTCAGCTAAACATTGAATCATCACAATCAGCTCTTAAAAAAGGAGATCCACCATTAGACTTGAAATTTTTCTGAATTATAAAAGTTGCTGTATTATAATAATAATAATAATAATAATAATAATAATAATAATAGTAATAATAGTAATAATATAAAGGCAGTCAAGTTACCTTTAGACGAGTTGAGCCTAGTGTAGTAATATAAAATGTGATAAGGAAGGTGAGATACTTTGAGATACCCATGAGATAAAGTGCTGGTATCTCATGGCATGACTACATTTGAATTGATTTGTAGGAGGGCTCAGAGGAGAGGCCTGTGTCTGTGACAAAGCAGCGGCTCGGTGCTATTGGAGAGAGACCTACAAGACCCTCACTCATAGAGCAAGTGTTAAACCAAAAGAGGCTGGTGAGTTCCTTATTCTTGGAGTATCCCAATACTCCACATAATACAGCATGTTTGTAGGTTACATAGATGGTCATGGATTTGGGAAGATCTCAGCAGTTGTGAGAAAAACTCCCAATAGTTGGCCTACACATATCCCTATTTGAACAGTAAGCAGTAGCTGTTTTATCATACAGGAAAAGTTTATTTAAAAAAATTTATTTCTACTATGCAAAAATACTCAGATAACATATTGAGCCAAACTTGCAAGAAAGTTTCCAAGTATCCTCCTTGTATACTGCAATTCACAATGCAGTGCACTCATTGCCAGTGTTGTATTTCATTTGGTGAAAAATGCAGCAATGTTGCTTATGCTTTTCTGGACACACTGAGCTCATTGTGCTGGGTTTCAGTGGGAAAACAAACTTTATACATTTTACACACACAGGAGTGTTAGGAACACCTGTATACCTACTCATTCAAACAATAATCTAATCATCCAATCATGTGGCAGCATTAAATCATGCAGATACAGGCCAATAGTTTTGGGTAATGTTCACATCAACCATCAGGATGTGGAAAAAATATGATCTTGGCAATTTTGACTGTGGCATGATTGTTTGTCTGAGACAGGCTGGTTTGAGTATTTCTATAACTGCTGATCTTTTTTCAAGCACGGCAGACTCTAGAGTTTACTTAGAATGTTACAATAAAGAAAAAACATCCACTGATTAGCAGTTCTGCAGAGGGAAACACCTTGTTAATGAGACAGATCAACGGAGAATGGCCAGACTGGATCAAGCAGACAGAAAGGCTACAATAGCTCAGATAACCACTCTGTACAATTGCAGTGAGCAGAAAAGCATCTCAGAATGCTCATGTCAAACCTTGAGTCAGATGTAGTTGGGTAGTTGAAGAACATTGATAAATACAGCCTGGTCAGATGTATCTCGATTTCTGCTCAGGCACAGAAGGTAGGGTCAGAATTTGGTGCCTACAGCATGGATCCAACCTGCCTTGTGTCAACAGTATAGGGCTGGTGGAAGTGGTGTAATGGTGTGGGGAATGTTTTCTTGGGACACTTTGGGCCCATTAATACCAATCATTTGAGTATTATTGCTGACCCTGTGCATCCCTTCACAATTTAACTTTCTAATGCCTTCTTCCAGTATGATAATGCACCATGTCACAAACAAAAGTTGTCTCAATCTACAGTTAGGTCTGTAAGTATTTGGACAGAGACAATTTTCATATTTTTTGCCTCTGTACATCAACATAGTGGATTTCAAATAAAGCCATCAAGATGTCATTGAAGTGTAGAATTTAATGCAAGGGGTTTAACAAAAATATTGCAGCAACTATTGAGGAATTACAGCCATTTTTACATAGACCCTCCATTGTCACAGGCTTAAACATAATTGGACAAACTAACATAATAAATTTAAGCATCATTTTTAATACTTGGATGCAAATCCTTTGCCTGAAGTCTGAAACCACTAGACAACACCAAATTCTGAGTTTGCTCCCTTAAGATGCTTTGCCAGGCCTTTACAGCAGCCACCTTGTTGCTTGTTTGTGGGTCCTTCTGCCTTTTTTCAGTAAATGAAAAACATGCTCGATTAGGTTAACTGACTCAGTCATTTGAGAGTATCCCATTTCTTTGCCTTAAGAAGCTCTTGGGTTGCTTTTGTGGTATGTTTTGGGTCATTATCCATCTGTACTTTGATGTGCCGTTCTATCGGTTTTGCAGCATTTGACTAAATCTGAGTAGAAAGTATAGCTCTATAGTGATCAGCAGTCAAATCACCAGTAAACACCAGTGACCCAGTTCCATTGGCAGCCATACTTGCCCATGTCCACCATGATTGACAGATGATGGAATTCTTTGAATCATGAGCCCTTGTTTTTGATTGTAGACTTTGTCAGTGATATTCCTACCTTCTCGAAAGTGTTCTTCTCTTGGCGAGATGTTGTAAAGGGGTTTTTCTTCATCAAGGAAAGAATTCTTCATTCATTCACTTTAGTTGTCTTCCGTGGTCTTCCAGGCCTTTTGGTATTGCTGAATTCACCAGTGCATTCCTTCTTTTTAAGAATGTATCAAATTGTTGTATGGAATGTTCAGAATGGTTTGAGCTGACAGGAAGTGTATAGTAACTCAGATAAGGACTCTACAACTGTGTTGAGCAGAAAAGCATAACACACAATATCTTGAGGTGGCTGGGCTACAACAGCAGAGTATCTCATCGGGCCTGTATTTATATGATTTTGTGCATTGCACTGCTGCTACACAACTGGCTGATTACATAATTGGATGAATGAGTGGGTGTACAGGTGTTCTAATAAAGGGTTCAGTATGTATGTGGTGTAAGTGTGCAAGAAACATACTGTTTTATATTGTTTTTCACAGTAATGAGATTCTGTTGTACTGATGTACAGGAGTCTCCCATTTATTTAATGGAATGCTGAAGGGAGGGGCTGAATTTTAGTTGTTGAGTTTCAAAATATATTAAAATAAATTACACTGAAACACTAAAATACATACAAACATGCCTTTGCAGAATAACACTGTTCATTGCCCACGGCTTAGTGTCCATATCCACAATAGTTTATAGGATCAGTAACTCATTCCCTTGTAAAAATGTTTATCAGGGTTTACGATGAGTACCAGATTTATAACAGTAGCGGCCTGAGTACTGAAAAATGTAGTTAGTTCAACTAGAGAATTGTATCCTTGAGTTTCCTTCAGCTTCTCCGGTTTCCTGTCCAAAAACATGCAGTTAAGTAGACTGGATACACTAAATCACCTGTTGGAGTGAGTGTGTGCTCATGGTGGCCTGCTATGCACTGGCATCTCATCTGGGGTGAATTCTTCCACCCTATGCCCAGTGTTAATAAGCTGTGGAACTGGATAAGCTCCAGATCCACTGAATATAGATGAATGGAAATAGTAAAAAGTATAAGCTAGAAGTTTTTCTTATGAGGTTTTATCCTTGGACAGCATGGGAGCATCACCTGAATGAGTTTCTAAAGTACACGAGGACCACATCTGGAAAAATGTAAAGAATATAACAAATAAATGACTCTGGTACACTCAATTGCCAGTTTATTATGTGTCTCAGGTACAAATCACAATTGACTGTAGCCTTTCTGTTGGGTAGGAGGCTGAGAAACTGTGTGGCAACAGATGGACTGTATATGTGTAAAGTGTTGCTACATGTAGGTTTACCTGATAAACTGGCAATGAGTGTACACAAATACAGAAATGAATAAATCGTGCAATAAACATACAGAAAAATGTAAATTAAGAAAAATAATAGATAAAAGAATATATAAATAATTATAAAAATAATATGCAAAAAAGTACCTAAACAATAATGTAAAAGAAATAATTTATTAATGTTTTTAGGAGCTATTTGTTATGGTGTGTTCATTAATTAATTTTATCCACTTAAACAAAATAAAAAACTCTGCTCCTCCTTTGCAGTCTCTTTTGCGGAGTCCAGAGGTCATCAGTTTTCTCCAGCAGCAGCAGCGTCTCCTCACCATGCAGACACAATCTCAAAGACAAGACCAGCCAAGCTACTGAGCACTGTGTGTACTAACATTTTACTGAAGATTTGACAAACCTTACAAGTACTTTAGGAAGAGCTTATTAAGCTTAAAGAACACATGAAGGATTTGGATTTGATATTCCACTGCAACGGCAGCAGACTCCACTGTGGTCTGATGTTACACACCTCATCACAGCCTGGATGAACTATCATGATCATTTTTAGTAGCAGTTCTACTGTATATAAAATATTTTTTAAACTATCATGTGGGTCATCACCACATGCTGCTTTATGTCATTGTATTTGTAATTTAACAATCAGTTATGTGAAAGCAGCTAGATTTAACACTCTAGACTTGGTGTTCATTCAAATTCACTTGTTTAAAATTAATTAATTATTGTGATGTGTAACACATATAAAGCAGTGTACATTCATCCTTATTGTAAGTATGTGACTAGGTCAGTGTCATGTTCTTTTTATACAGGTACTAAAACTATTGGGAAAAGGTCTCAAATTTATTTGATTATTGATCATTTCCATCCCTTCATGCTGATTTGATTGTAGTTTTTGTTTGCATGAGGTTTGTTTTGTTTGTGATATTCTGTTAAGCTCAAACAAGTGACCACACGACTAAGAGGGAAATTCTGTATTTCACAAAATGGGAAAAATCAGGCATGTAATAGGATTAAAAATTTAGTCATGTTGCCAACACAAAACAAACATCAAGCTAACATTGCTACTACTGATGCTTTGCCTTTTTTTGTCTGTAATCTTCCATCACTGTGTTACTGTCTGAACTGTACAGAAATCAGATTATGGAACAGCAATCATGAGTAAAAAAAATCAAAGACTAAACAGAAACAGTTGTAATACTTACTTTAGCAATTTAGATGTACAAGATGCTTTAAAAGTCCTTTTTTAGTCTGTTATAGCCTACTGGTACCATGAACCTTTAGTTAAAACTGGGATGGCGGTTCTGACACTGTTTTCTCCTTTGCTGATCCTCAGGCTGTGCTGCGAGTTACGGAGTGTATATACAGTGTTAGGACACAGATGAGATAGGGTTGTGTGGGGACCCCATTTGGGTCAGAACTTTATCAAGCCATTGCAGAGGTCCGTGCAGGTGAATCTCTATCCAGCAGGGGGTGCTCGTGACATCCTGGCGGTGGTACTCTGCACCCCAGCCCTGTGGGAGAAAAGACAGTGGCATACAGTACTAACCATAATAGCGTGTTCAGGAAGCCTATTAAACCTATTAGGGGCAGGAAAAAATATGAAAATGAATGGTATGATAATAGTAAAAAAGTGTCAGTATATCAAGGTATTTGCTAACAATTAAGAATTTGTATGAAGAGGAAGTTACTGAAATAGAATATTTGCTTGCTTTTTAAGAACACATTTTAAGACATTTAAAGTCTTGTAGTATAATTCAGTGGCTGAACCACATGAAGAATCATCATCATTACAGGATTCCTACAGCATAACCTGCTGAACTACAGCTCAAACAGATCATAAACCACCCTGTATTATATTCTTAGCCTGACTGATCTAATAATAATAATAAAACTTTAATATATTAATTATTAAGTAATAATAATTATTAGTAGTATTAATATTAGTAATGTAATTTTTGATAGACAATAATATAAATATAATAAAATATTGTTTAAATTCACAACCTAGTTTCACAAACCTACAGTGAATTGAGCCTGACATTTTTATGTCAAATATTTGATCCAAATACTCAAACCACTTTCGGAACTTGGGGTAAAGGAACAAACACAACTTACAACATTGCAATCTGTCACTAAGCAAATGGTAAATCAAAATATATCTCTCTATATATATTTAAAAATCATACTAGTCTTAAGTGAAAAGAGGGTTGGGTTTGGGGAACTTTTGTTCAGAATTTATACAACGTTTGTACAGACTTTATACAACGGGCAAGAATGGGATTTCACTAATTTAAGAAACAGACATAAATGGCTCCCCAATGGCACAACAGGTAACAGATCACCCTATTGTCTAGAGATTGTGAAGCCTGATGATGCCACAACCATCCTGGAGTCCATGAGAGAAAAACTGGCCATACTCTCTGTCTCCTATCAGTCACAACAGCCTATCATGGCCATCTGTAAGCTCACGCATGCTTTTGTCCAAGGGTGTTACGCATATGTTTAACAAATTCAAATATAGCTATAAGGTGACTATTCATGTTTATTTTAATTTAGGAAAGTAGTCAGACACATAAAAGGCATGCCAATCGAAGACAGCACCAACAGCAAAGACATGCAACCGCTCTTCACTTAACAGCCATGCACAGGCTAAAAATTACATTTCCAGGTTCAATGCTTTTCAGGTTACATTGTTAAAGAAGAAAAATAAATAAATGAGTGCACTTTTTGTGCAATATAATAAATCTGCGTATCACATTACACTGTTTAATGACAGACAAGTTCTTAAAATGCACTTAAATGAGCCATGGACTCAACTCGGCTAGGTTTCATCTAGTCTGAAATATTTTCAGAATAATAAAGTATATTTAGTCACTTATCTTTATCATCTGCCTTGGTACTGTTTCTTTCCCCCACAGCCCTCACTAGTGAATTTATTAGTCCCCTAGTCTAAGCAGCCCCTAGTCTGTATATGTATGAAAACTATATTCCATTACCTTGACAAAGCTCATTCTGATGGTGCACATTTTAGTGAGCTCGTACACCACCTCAAAGCCGTGGTTGACTGACTGCGACAGCAGCTGGGCAAACAACTGGTTGTTGAAGATCTTGAGACTGCAGCCACTGGGGATTTTGCACACAGTGGTGGCATGGAAGCCATGCTGGTAGTTGCAGTTGCGACTTTGTACGAAAATGCTGCTGTCACTCAGGCACTCAGCGTACACCTCACCCCCTACATAATACAGGTGCACACCTGCGAACATTATATAAGATTCAGTTTCAATTTCCTATTCATTATTAGACAAATCCGTCATTCAGTAACCAGACACTTCTTGCTTATCTCTGCACTAAGACATGCTTCTAGCCAGATTTAAACAGGCAGGTTTGATCTGATTTATTCTGATTCACTTCAAATTGGAACTCAAGTTACTGAAATGGACAGCGGTAATCGTTATATAGTGGAAACTCCAATTTTCTAATCAATAATATTTTCCCAATTTAATATCCCTAATGTAATTTCAGATCCTAACCATAACTTTATACAAGGTAAAAATGAGAGACTCGAGTCATAGCCCACTATAATATTTGAACATTAATCCTAATGGTTTAACTGAGTAAAAAAAGGCACATTTTAATGTTGTTGGTTTTAGCCACAATGTTTAAAGAGAAAAAACATTATCAGCAGCAAGAAAAAATTGTAAAAATGGAAAAACATGATTTCTAATTCTGAAAGCAGGCTGAAATGACACTGTAAAACCATGGGGTTCCTATACTCTCACCACTTGATATTTAGAAACTTTGTTAGATCACATGCCAAGCAGAAACCTTAATACCCTTCATTTTTCAACCATCTTGCTCTGGTTTATGTCTCTCTCCACAACATAGCTGCAGATAGGACACAAAATGTGGCAGTCATCCAGCTAGAGTCTGTGTGTGTGTATGTGTGTGTGCTATTGTTGCATAAACAACTAGATTTACATTTTTTCCTGTTTTTGGGACTTACCAAGGTAGCATGATCAGACAGAATGAGAAATGGCAAAATTTGGGACTTTCCGTTGTCTATGTGTTACGTGAACCCTGAAGGCGTGTTCGGTTTACTGATTTAATATTACAGAACATCATTATCATGAGCCTTCTCAACATTCAAAATAGTCACATTCACATTCAAAAACCTTTTTCAATCTGAAATTTGCAGAAATAACAATTATTAGGCAATAATTTTTGGTACAAGGCAAAGCTCAGTGACTGCCCAGGTTCTGTGCTAGTGATAATATATTTATGTGATGCTGTAACTATTACACTGCACTTACTCGTACCTTGAGCCTGACCCTAATCCAGCACTGGGTTAATAATTTCATTAATTTCATTTGCTACAATAAAAAAAATGAAGGTTAGATAGAGGATAACACCACCTTTGCCTATGTGCCGACGGGTGTGCTCAATGGTGGAGTTACGGTTGACATTAGACAGAAGCCCTAAGCAGAACCGGGTCTTGTTGTTAGACGGATCCGTGAAGCCGTCCACCAGAATGCTCCGTGAAGTGGCATGGAAGGTCTCTCCAACTCGGTTGTTCAGTTCATAGTAAGCCACAGAACACCAGTGCTCTGGCTCCTCATAACACACTGGCCTCAAGTCTACACACATACACACAAAACTATGAGTTTACTATGTAACAGTGAAATTATACATTCTACAACATTGTACATATGTTAACTGTTATTTGTGGATTCTTTAAAATTAATGTTGTATGTGTCTTGCACCTCTGTTTGGAGCAGACAAAGTGAGTTTAGTCGTGTTGGACGACTCTCTTGGCTTGACGTCCTGTGAAGGGCTCGTTTCCATCATGCTGTAGGGTGGTGGTGGGGTTTCTGCTATTTAATGGGTAGAACTGATAAGCTTTCTTTGTTCTTTATTTCTTTTGCTTTTTGTTATTCAGGAATACAAACAATTTGCCAAAAAATGGCAAAAATGGACAGATTTATCAATGAATATATGTATAGCAAATTCACATTTTCCACACAAAAAAGTATTACAGGACTGCCACACATAACTTATGTCCGATTTTATAAATGTTTGATGGTTATTGTTTTCAGCAATAAACAGACCTGTGATGTGGTAGGGACTTGCTGGGTCAGATGTACTGCTTGGGGAGTTTGGGTGGCTGTGTGCACTCGGGGACTGAAGAGAGCTGGTTGGAGAGGAGGAGAATGAGCCACAAGGCAATGGAGGAAACGAGTCTGGGAAAGTGGCATTCTGGGGCATTAGTGGCTCGTTGTGGAGGGAGGCGTGGCGGAATTTGGCCAAAAGACTGTGCTGAGGGTTGAACTCGCTGTGGCGAGGTACCAGGACAGGAGGCAATACTGCAGAATAAAGGTGTGTGTGTGAGAGAGTGAGAGAGAACAAAAAGAATAAATGAATGAAGAACCTCTTCCTCACACTATCCTATTTTTAAGAGATTTTTTTGTCCCAAAGAGTCATAATTTTAGGAAACCTTCATGTTAAAATTACCTTACAAAAAACATATTGTTACATTATTCTACCATACCACAGCTCGATTATGATTGGTAAGAAGTTTTTTTATAATCTTCTATAACAGCTTGGCTCACACAGTTCAGCTGCAAGGTAAGGTGTATATAAATACACGTGTTCTAATACATTATAGTTTCCATAGTAACAACTTATACAGGAACTTGCATGAGAGACAAAAATACATTTAAAAAAATGTAATCATTAATATGGTGACGTTTTCTGTGAGGGGGATGTTTATTTAGAAGTTTTGAAAGGTCTCCAACGTCAGCAGCAGTGTAACAGTCAGAGGTAAACCTGTAACTAAGATTTCTGAAACAGGACAGGAGGCAGGAATTTGCTGGTCCTCACTAACATGACAAATATGGACATAATGTAAGTGATAACCAGAACTGTCTTTTCCTGCAGCGTTACACAAATGTAACTGTAAAGAAATAAAAACATGACATGTCATTTTTTACCTAAAAAAGTAATAGTTGGCTGTGAGATATGAGGAATAAAGAGTTGGGGACAGGCTGCTGTTGAAAAATAATTAACTTGATAATGCAATCATACGTCCCCTCTTTGATTGCTTATTCTATTTTATGTCTGAATACGTACATACACTACATGGCCAAACGTATGTGAACACCTGACGATCACATCCATATGTGCTTTTTGAACACCCCATTTAAAAATCATGGATAAAAATATGCCCATTTGCTTTTATAAAAGCCTCCACTCTTCTGGAAAAGTTTTTTGGAATGTTTGTCCATTCAGCCACACGAGCAATAGTGACGTCTCAGACTGATGTCAGGAGGCCTGGCATGTAGTTGGTGTTTCCCTGCCTGAAGGGAATACCATGTGTTGCAGTTTTACTGGCTTACACCGGTTTCCAATTTTTCATGCAAAATTGCTAAAATCTTAAGAAAATGCATTTCAATTTCCAATATTTCTGACATGTTGAATCTGAATGCATTTCATATCATAAGGACATTTAATTACTAAGATTTATTCTGACCTCAGGCAGATGGCATTCTTATGATGACATACTATCAATTATGTCACAGTGTATTTTATTTTT
This sequence comes from Notoglanidium macrostoma, assembly GCA_030068235.1. Lineage (NCBI taxonomy): Eukaryota > Metazoa > Chordata > Actinopteri > Siluriformes > Auchenoglanididae > Notoglanidium > Notoglanidium macrostoma. The sequence continues at coordinate 7,326,501 of JAQQZR010000009.1, read as the reverse complement.
TTTTAGATATTGTGGAAATATAACTCTAGCTGCTGATTGGCCAATGTATAGTTTTGTTTTAAATATATGTTTCTCTTCTTTTCTATGTTAAATGCCTTTTTTTTGGTACACATTAAGTATCGTTGAAATTCTTTCACTGGTTTTATATGTGGCATTTTTTTTATTGTTGGCCAACATGAAACATGTAGTGATACATATCACGGTTCATTAAATTATCATTATTCATTAAATTATTATTATTATTATTGAAAGTATTGCGATATGATATTTTTGCCATGTAGCCTGTGTCTGCTTCAAATCTCCACATACTTTGGAATAAACTTCAGAGGATTCTGAAATGGGATACTTCTTCAATATTTGATTACAACCCAAGGTGGTCGTTTAACAGCCGATGGTTTTATATTGTGTTATTTTTTTGATTTCATATATATTGCAATTCAGCACAGTTGCCCCAAATGTGGTCTAGATTGAAGTAAAAGAAATAATTTAAAATTTGCTTTATGAACAGATCACAGCTTTGGCACAAAAACACAGGTACCTGGTGTCTCCACACGGCGGTAGTGGTAGGGGTTGACACAGATGTCTTTTTGCTTGGAGCCGAATGGAAACTCACAGCAGTCCAGCGCCTTAAGCTCATGGTGCGACTGTAGGTCAGGCCAGCGCCACACACGGCAGTAGATGACATGTGGCAGGCCTTTCCGATGCGACACCTGCAGCCGTCCATCCAGGGAGCGCGGGATAGTCACACACTTGCTCGGCTGGCCTGGACAGCTCAGTGCCTTCTCCAGCTCCTCCATTGCCCCTTTCTTTTTCTTCAGCTTCTTCACCAATGAGTCCACAGCCTTCTCTGCCCATTTCTCCTCCTCATCACCTTGTTTCCAGCCCAGCAGTCGCTTCACGGCTGGACTTGTAAAGGAAAACAGTGATGTGATGGATGTTGCAGAGTGCATTGGCACGAAGTACAGCAAAGCTTTTGAGGGAATCAGGGAAGGATGCTCTGCAACTAGTGCCACTTTGTTTTCTCTTGTCCAAAATCCAGTGGAAGTGAATACCCCGTGTTGGGGATGTTTTCTTGGAGAAGCCAAAGGTCTTGGTTTGTCCTTTTACTGACTGAAAAAAAAATCGCTCATGTAAGAGGACAAGTTAAAACTGCAAGCACTTGTCAAGAATGGAAATACTTTGGGTACTGTTTGTCCAGAGAATAACCATTCACAGAATTGCACAAGAGTGCATGAATATCTCTGAAAAACTATACTCCCCTCCTCAACAGTCTGCCAGGAGCTGTCTCTGTAACAGAACGGGATCTCAGCAGCATTGCTCAGCTACTACTACTGCTGTCAACAGGTGACAACGTCTGATTGATACACACCCATTCTTCAGTCTTCTGCCATGTACCAACACTGATCTGACCCTCAAAACCGTACCACGAAAATACAAGTGATCAGTTTTTTGAAAGTAAAAGTGAAACTCCTGAAGTTATCTCCCAGATGTGATGAATGAAATCGTGCAGCAACTAGCCAGGCTTCAATAAAACAGGCTAAACGTAAAAGAAAGAATGTAAAAGGGCAAAGGTAAGAGTAAACAACTAATAAAATGTAGTGAGTGCGCTGCTGGCTCTCGGCTCTCTGAGCCACTGTCTGGCTGTGAAAGCGGCGTCTGCCAGTCTGAGAGCTCAGATACGCTTAATCACCTCACAGGCTTTTCCTCTCATCACTCTGCCCCCCCAACACACACACACACACACACACACACACACACACACACACACACACACACTGTTCTTTTTACTCTTCGTGTCAGAGTAAACTTATACCTGTTTATCTCTCTGAGCGCTGGACCGCGTGTTTAACACACGTGTGTAGCGACAAGTTCATCACTTTTACGACTTACAACGAAATACGTAAAGTCTATAAACAGTGTAATTATATAGGACTTGCGCACTTGTCATCCCTATTCCACCAACCTAGCGTCGTTTTTATTTGCTCCTTTTGTTCATTAGACTTATTATTCAACTCAAATAATAATAACAACGAGTGCACACTCTATACGTAGGTACTTTCTTACCTGATTTTAGTTCGTTGTAGACCTTACGCGCGCGCTGCAGCCTGTTCTCGCTATGGCCGCTTCAGCCTCTGTGTGTGTGTGTGTGCGTGTGTATGCGCGTGTGTGTGTGTGTATGACTGGAGGTGTAGCGCGTGTGTCTGGATGGAGCCGCGGCTCCGGCTGCACATCCCGGCGTCAGCCAGACTGGAGCCGCAGTGCCTGCGTGCCGGATTCATCCGCGCCGCCGGAACTTTTCCCAGCGCAACGGACTCACAGCACGCGCTCAGCTCAGAGCACACTGAATTGAACTAAACTAAAACCGTACTAAAGCAAAAGAGCATCAATGTGAAGTAAACAAAGTAAACTGAAGTAAACAAAGCGTGCATTATTTGGAACAAAGCAGGCTCCGTGCCTTTATCGATCGTGCATTCTGTAGACGACAACTGTATTTGGGAAAAACAGAGGTTGGACATGACAGCTTGATATGATATGATATGTGGCACTTGTCAGTCATCTCACATTACAGCGCGTGGAGCCTGACTGCAGCGCTCCGCAAGCCACAGATAACTCGCACCTGTAGTTTAGCATTATGCTTTCATTTCAGAAGTGTTGTTTTTTCAGGTAAACGACTTTAATGATCTTGAGCAGGTTTTGTACAGACTTCATTCACTTTCATACTCACTGGTACTTTGGCTGCATGCCAAAACGTTTTATCGATGGCTCTATTTCTGTTGCGGATGGATACGTTTTGATTTGGTGCGCGCGCGGTCTGTTCTAGTTAATGACGCAAGCCTGGACGGCGACAGAGAGTCTACAAGTTTGACATTTTCACAGTTTACAGCAACTGCAGGGGAACGAAACAATACTCCCTGTAATGACAGCGCCCATACTCAGCCCACTCTGTGCTCAGCCGCGCTGCTTTCCAATGCACACACAGGAGGGAGACAGTGAAAGGTGATACAGGACGCGCAATCAAACAAGCGCACGAGCGCCCGGGAAAGCAAAACGAAAAGATTAAAGGCGGCTCACAGAAAAGCGGACAGTTGACATTTGGGTGTTTCGAACCTCGGGTTTTATTATTAATGCATTTACAGTGTAATTTAATAATGGTCCTGGTTTCTCCGAGATAGCTGAGGAGACTGGGGGGGGGCAAAACACCTGAATAAAAGGCGCGTGAGAGAATATGAGAGAATAAAAAAGACGGAGAAATGGAGAGAAGCGGACAAAAACGAAGTGCTTTCCTAGAGTGCACACCAAATCATGAACTGGCAGCCTGGTCAAACTCTAAAATAACTAAACTCCAAACAGAAATGGCACATAGAATCCAAAAGAAATTTCATGTGCATGTACACTTAAAACCATTAAAGGCTCCAAGTACAGACAGGGTGTACAAAGTCAGGACCCAGTTGGAATATTTTGAGCAAAATCCATAAAAACGTGATACAGTGGCTGAAAAAAATGCAGAGTGCAAGAGTGAACCTGTACAGTGAAGCATGCATTTTGTAAATAATAAATATTATTCTATGAAGGTTTACTCCCAGTGGTTCCTGACAGTTTGGACACCTGTTAGAACCCTACAATGGAAGATCTGCCTTTTATAAAAGGTTCCGTGTAGAACCCTTAAAGAACGCACCAAAGAACCTTTGAGGAATCATTTTTCCAAAGAATATACTTGATTTGTTCTGCTCTTCTTGTGATGCTACAACTCTGCCATACCTGTGCTACACATCTCGGAAAATGTTTTATTTAGCCTTATGCAAGTAGGAATAAATGGAGGTTTCTAACAAATTGCTTATAAGTTGTTCCTTAAACAGCTCATGAAAGGGTTGAGGAATGATTTCCAAGTTGTCAAAACTGTGAATTTCATTTTTCATGCTGCAAAGGACACAAGAATACATTAAATTATATGTTTTGTTCTTTTATTTGGTTAAGCATGTCAAGTTCTTTACAAATGAAATTCACCACATTATTCAGAAACCAACATTAATATTACCAATAATATTAACAGTTCCCCTGGGTAATACCATGACAATAAAAAGGGATTGCAGCTACTACACAGTTTGTAGTAATCTCATTCACTGACTGCAAACTGCAACAGTATGTCACCATCATTTGTAGTAATCATTTGTGGGTATTACATGGGACACATCGGAACGTGCTCACGTAAATCCACACACCGTCAGCAGCTAGGCCTACTGGGATTTCCGCGGATACTCCAATCTCCAGGCACCGGTGATATAACGTAGTCTGATGAAGAGGAGATCTTTTCCCATCTGCAGCCAGCTCCAGAATGGCACTAGCTTTGACCCTGGGAAAGGTACAATGGACACAATCACTTTAAGGACAATAACACATGTATCTTTTCAATAATAAAACATGTGAATAATATACAACCAGAATGTGAAAAGGTAAACATATTAAAATTTTACAAAAAAATATAGACTTTAGCAAACTATTATAAATAATAGGTAATGAACAAGTTCCAACTCGAACCTTCTATCTCCGTCCAGTTGACAGCCACTTCAGCTATAGGGATCTTAAAGCACTGGGCGATGTACAGAAGCTCCACATCAAATGCCCTATGGTAAAAACAAATCGGAATAAGCCGGAGAACAAGCCTTCAGGCAAGAACACCAAGAAATATCAGGTTTAGTGAAGTGAGTTACTTACACATTTTCAGCTGAGAAAATAGTAACTTACTGACTAAAATATCAGAAACATACACAGGTTCTGTTTACATTGTATGAATACAAAACTGTTAGTGAAAATCTTTTCACTTCAGTATTAATAGTATAGCAATTTTAACAATAGACATTTCTAAACAGCTTCACTAAACAGATTTACTTGTGGAGATGAAAAGAGGAAGTTTGAGAAGAACCAGACTTATAAGGGAACCCATCCTCTTCTGAATGACTCCCTGTAGTGGGATTATAAACTAATGCTATGTACAGTTGTAGTAAAATAAACAGTACCGAGTGTGTTGAAAAATGTTCCATGTTTAATATGGTACCCTCGTCTCATATTAACACCACACTTGAGTGTATGAACGGGTCCCATAGAATAGCGTCTCGGTGCAGACTGTTTTACCAGCGTTCCACATGCAGACTGCTGAATGTCCTCAGTGCTGCTTCACGAGTGAAGAGCTTAAAGCCGCACTGCGTGTCCTTGATCCCTTTGACGCAGAAGAACCACACCAAGAAGTGGAAGCCGTACATAAGGAAAGTCCGGAACACAGAGCGCTGACAAATGAACAGAAAGCGATAATGGGTATATATTCATTTTACACAATCGTGTTCCATTGAAGAAAAAAGAAAAAAAAAATTATAATAATACACATAGCAAAGAAAAGGGCTTGGAAAGATGCAGAGTGAATTCTTCTCCAGCAATTTTAAATACCTGAGCCACCGATTCTTTTTCCAGGTGAGCTCTGGACCCGCAAGAGATCGCCATGTTCTCCTGAGACACATGGTGGGAAAGAAAGATAAGCATCTGCGTTACATTTGACTTCTCTACAATGTTACTTGATCATTTGGAACAACAATCCTCTATGCAGAGTGGAATTCTGGCTACATGCCTACAACACATTTTATACTTCTAGGAGGTGCATCACATTACCGCCTATTTTTAGTCTATAAGAAATAATGCTCACCGGCTTTGGACTAAGATTCTGTAATCCAGCCTCCACCTTTGCAATGTCAGCAAAGTTTGTGGCTCCATCTGCATCAGCCATCAGGATGAGACGTCCACGAGCTCGCAGAGTGCCCTGAGGAGAGCAACGCATTACACATGACACATTCACACTGTAGATTTACAGACAGTACAGACAGATGTCAAACACCGACGACATTAAAGTGCTGAGTAAAGGATTAAATTAAGATTTTGATTTAAATTAAGATCATGCAACAGCTGCATTGAAACCAGTACATTCACCTTGTGTTTACTGTCAGTCCACTCATTCACAAACAAATGAAAATGGACATTATACTTTAAATAGTTTGCTATTTAAAACTTTACTGTCCATTATTGTCTGCGAGTCCAGTATTCGGTGTGTCAGATGGAATAAAGACTTACCATGCGCACAGCACCCCCTTTCCCCCTGTTCTTCACTAGTGTCAGCACCCTCACTTTCTCCTCTCCATACTTCTTTGTGTATCCTAAGCCAACCTGGGAGTAGAGCACATTGTATACAGTACAGTGAACAAAAACTTTATGAAGGGTGCTCATAAGTCAGGAATAAAATAACTCTGATTTTAACATGTAGGTGTGTGGATGTGAGCGCTGTGACCTCGACCAGGATAAAGCTGTTACTGAAGATTAACGAATGAACAAGCATTACCAATGAATTTTAAATAAATACAACCTCAAATGAGAAAAAGTTGGGACAGTATGGAAAATGCAAATAAAAATAACACAGGGTTTCTTATATTCACTTTGACTTTTATTTCACTGCAGACAGTATATTTCACTTCAGTTCAGCATTCAATACAATCATTCCTCAGCACCTGATTAGGAAACTGAACCTGCTGGGCCTGAACACCTCTCTCTGCAACTGGATCCTGGACTTTGACAGACAGACCTCAGTCTGTCCGGATTGGGAACACTATTTCAGGCACCACCACACTGAGCACTGGGGCCCCCCAGTCCACTACTGTACACTTTGCTAATTCACGACTGTGCAGCAACGCACAGCTCGAACCACATCGTCAAATTCGCCGATGACACAACTGTGGTGGGTCTCATCAGCAACGACGAGTCAGCATACAGAGAGGAGGTGCAGCAGCTAACGGACTGGTGCAAAGTCAACGACTTGTCTCTGAATGTGGATAAAACCAAAGAGATAATTGTTGACTTTAGAAGTGGAACGACCACGTTCCACTCAATATCGATGGATCTTCCGTGGAGATCGTCAAGAACACCAAATTTCTTGGTGTTCACCTGGCGGAGAACTTCTCCTGGTCCCTCAACACCAGCTCCATTATTAAGAAAGCCC